>CM052659.1:103520269-103537749 GCA_028533165.1 Leontopithecus rosalia
CTGGAAGGGCTGACTGACGAGATCAACTTCCTCAGGCAGCTGTATGAAGAGGAGATCCGGGAGCTGCAGTCTCAAATCTCGGACACGTCTGTGGTGCTGTCCATGGACAACAGCCGCTCCCTGGACATGGACAGCATCATCGCTGAGGTCAAGGCACAGTACAAGGAGATTGCCAACCGCAGCCGGGCTGAGGCAGAGAGCGTATACCAGATCAAGTATGAGGAGCTGCAGAGGCTGGCTGGGAAGCACGGGGATGACCTGCGGCGTACGAAGACTGAGATCTCTGAGATGAACCGGAACATCAGCCGGCTCCAGGCTGAGATCGAGGGCCTCAAAGGCCAGAGGGCTTCCCTGGAGGCCGCCATTGCAGATGCTGAGCATCTCGGGCAGCAGGCACTTGAAGATGCTCATACCAAGCAGCAGGAGCTGGAGACTGCCCTGCAGCAGGCCAAGCAGGACATGGCAAAGCAGCTGCATGAGTACCAGGAGCTGATGAATGTCAAACTGGCCCTGGACATCGAGATCGTCACCTACGGCAAGCTACTGGAGGGCGAGGAGAGCCAGCTGGAGTCCGGGATGCAGAACATGAATATCCACACGAAGACCACCAGCGGCTATGCAGGTGGTCTGAGCTCTGCCTATGGGGGCCTCACAAGCCCCAGCCTCAGCTACGTCCTGGGCTCCAGCTCCGCCCTGGGCACCAGCTCCTTCAGCCACACCAGCTCCACCAAGGCTGTGGTTGTGAAGAAGATTGAGACCCGCGATGGGAGGCTGGTGTCCGAGTCCTCTGACGTCCTGCCCAAGTGAACAGCTGCAACAGCCCCTCCCAGCCTGCCCCTCCTGAGGCTGCCCCAGAGCCCAGGAGGGAGGCTGCTGTGCAGGGAGGCACAGGGAACAGGAGACCCACCTGACGCTCAGCCCTAGCCCTCAGCCCACCAGCGGGGAGTTTACTGCCTGGGACCCCCCTTGCCCATGCCTCCAGCTGCAAAACAATTCAACTGCTTTTTTGTTTTTGGTCCAAAATAAAATCTCAGCTAGCTCGGAATAAAAAAAAGATATTTGTGGTTTACACACCACAATTACAGTGTTAACGATATTCTGTTTTTTGTGTACTTCCTGTTACTAGTAAATTTTGTACCTTCAGATAATTTCCGATTGCTCATTAATGACCTTTTCTTTCCGATTAAGAACTCTTTTTAGCATTTCTTGTAGGACAGGTCTGGTGCTGATGCAATCCCTCAGCTTTTGTTTTTCTGGGAAAATCTTTACTTCTCCTTCATGTTTAAAGCATATTTTCACCAGATATATTTTAGGGTAAAAGGTTTTTTCCTTCAGCACTTTAAATATATCATGCCACTAACAGCAGGGTGCGGTGGCTCACACCTGTAATTCCAGCACTTTGGGAGGCTGAGTCAGGTGGATCACCTGAGGATGGGAGTTTGAGACCAGCCTGGCCAATATGGTGAAACCCCATCTTTGCTGAAGATACAAAAATTAGCCAGGTGTGGTGATGCATGCCTGTAGTCCCAGCTATTCAGGAGGCTGATGTGAGAGGATCACTTGAGCCTAGGAGACAGAAGTTGCAGTCAGCCAAGATCACGCCACTGCACTCCAACCTGCCTGACAGAGTAAGACTGTCTCAAAATAAATAATAAATAAATAATCATGCCTCTTTCTCTCTTCTGGCATGTAATGTTTTCACTGAAAACAGTTCAGTGATGCAGTGTATACAATTACAAATGCATCATACGTATGAAGATATAAGCAAGAAGTATGAAGTCAAAATATATATATATATATATATTTTTTTTAGGCCAGGCATTGTAGCTCACACCTGTAAATCAATCATTTTGGGAGGCCGAGGTGGGTGGATCACGAGGTCACGAGTTCAAGACCAGCCTGGCCAAGATGATGAAACCCCCATCTCTACTAATACAAAAATTAGCCAGGCGTGGCGGCAGGCGCCTATAATCCCAGCTACTCGGAAGGCTGAGGCAGAGAATTGCTTGAACCCGGGAGGCGGAGGTTGCAGTGAGCCGAGATTGCACCACTGGACTTCAGCCTGTGCAACAAGTGTGAAACTAAGTCTCGAATATATATATATATATTTGTGTGTCCCAGGGGGGTGCCTCCTTGGTATGTGGCACCAAATATATATATATTTAATTTTTAAGAATTCTATTTCTGACTAAAATCGAGTAACAGGAACTGGATTTATTCTCACACCTAAAAAAAACTGAACATTAAACTAAATATGTTAAAGACATTGACCATCGGACAATGAAGGACAAAGATGGGAAACAAAGTGAATCTTATAATTGTCCCCTAACAGGAAGGAGAAATCCAGGCATAGCCTCATGATCTCCTTAAGTTGAGGAGGTAAAGCTGGGAGTCTTGGGAGGGAAAAGTAGTGGAGGTAAGACAGCTTCAATGAGAGAGATCACCAGAGGATGTCAGAGGCCTCCTCCAGAGTCTTCAACTAAGTGCTAATCAGCAAATGTCTGAGGAAACTACCCAAGACCAGTGAGAGAACCACCCAAAAGGATCAGAAGAAACTACTCAGAGATCTCATGGGACTGGGAGTAGTTTCTGTTCTCATTAACAAGAATGAAAAATCTCATAATTCGCAGCACACTCATAGAGTCCTGGGGGTTTTGTCTCTATAGGGGCCAAAATCAGCCCTAGACTAAATGATGCTCTGTTCCCACCACCCCAACCCCTGAAAAATAAAAGACTCAAAAGGATAAAACTGTTCCTAAATAACTACATCTCAGAACAAAGCTCAAGAATATGGATAGGAAAACAAAAATATCCAGAGTCAAAAGGTAAAATTCACAATGTCTGGCATCCAATAGAAAATTACAAAGCATACGAAGAAGTAGAAAAATATGGCAAATAATTAGAAGAAAACTCAATCACTGAAAATTACTCCAGCCTTGGCAACACAGAGAAACCCTGTCTCTACAAAAAATACAAAATTTAGCTGGGTGTGGTGGTATGTGCCAGTCGTCCCAGCTACTCAGGAGGCTGAGGTGGGAGGATCGCTTGAGCTTGGAAGATTGTGGCTGCAGTGAGCTGTGATTATACCACTGCACTCTAGCCTGAGCAACAAAGCAATACTAAGAAAGAAAAGAGAGAAAGAGTGAGAGAGGAGGGAAGCGGGGAGAGAGAAATAGAGAGAGGGAGGGAAGTGGGGAAGGAGGGAAGGAGAGAGAGAGGAAAGAAAGAAAAGCAAGAGAAGGAAGAGAGGGAGGGTGGGAAAGAGAAAGAAAGAAAAGAAAAGAAAGTACCTGAATTGAACCTTAGAAAGACTGAAGGAAGAAAAGAAAGAAATGAGAGAGAAGTAAAGAAAGAGAGAGAAAAGAAAAGAAGGAAATAAAGAGAAAGAGGGAGGATGGAAGGGCAGGAGAGAGGGAGAGAGGAAGGGAGGAAGGAAGGGGAGGGGAGGGGGGAGAGAGAGAGAGGGAAGGTGTACTGGTGAAAATAACACGATGGAAATAGCAGACAATTACATTAAAACAGCTATTATAACTGTATTGTATATTTAAGGAGACCGGAGAAGGATTGAGTTTGTTAACTAGAGACATGAAAGATGCAGAAAACACTACCATCAAACTTCTAGAGATGAAAATCACAGTATCTCAGATTAAAACAACAACAACAACAACATTAGATGGGATTAGCAACAGATTACACATTGTGGAAGAAATGATTATTAAATTTGAAGAAATATTAATAAAAGCAATCCATAATAAAACACAGAACATAATAAAATATTTTTATAATGAACAAAGCATCAGTGAGCTTTGGGTCACATTCAAGTGACCTAATATAATTTAATTGGCATCCTCAAAGAAAAATATCTGAACAAACCACAGCCAAGATTTTCCAAACTTGATGAAAACAATAAATTCAGAGATACAAAAAAAAAGCCAATAAATATAAGCACAAGAAACATGAAGGAAACTGCAAGAAGAAACATCATATAGCCTAAAACCCATGATCTAGAGAACACTTTTAAAACAACCCAAGGAAAAAAAATTGTTGTATACAGATGAACAAAGATTAAAAAAAACACACAGGAGATTTTTCAGTAGTAATGATAACAATCCTGAAGACAATGGAGCAGTGGTGTTAGACTACGGAGGAAAAACTGTCAACCCAGAATTCTAAACCCAGTGAAAATACCTTTCAAAAACAATGGCAATAGTCACCTTTTAAATGTGGAACACTTTTCAGAAAAATTAGGATTATGACATGGTTTGAATCTGTATCCCCAACTAAATCTCATGTAGAACTGTGATCCCCAGTGTTGGAGGTGGGGTCTGGTGGAAGGAGACTGGATCTTCGGCATGGATCCTTCATGAATAGTTTAGCACCCTTGGTGCTGTTCTCATGACAATGAGTAAGTTCTTGAGAGATCTAATTGTTTAAAAGTGTGTAGCAATCCCCCACACACAACCCCAGCTCTCTCTCTTGCTCCTTCCTGCTTTGGCCATGTGATGTGCCTGCTACCCCTTCACTCTATGCCATAACTGTAAGTTTCCTGAGGCCACCCTAGAAATGAAACATGTCAGCATCATGCTTCCTGTACAGCCCACAGAGCCATGAAACAATTAAACCTCTTTTCTTTATAAATTACTCAGTCACAGGTACTTCCATGTAGCAATGCAAGAATGGACTAATACAGATTGCTTTCCTTGATGTGTGAGAGTCATCAACCCTCCTGTTGGTTCATTACTGAGTGTGCTGTAAATGAAATCATTTGCGATTAAAGTGAGATTTGGCCACACATACAAAAAGCAGAATAAAGATTTTTCTCAAACATGCACGTGATGAAAGAATTCATCATCAGCAGAACTGCAGTACAAAAATACCAAAGGAAATAGTTTGGGTAAAAGAAAAATAGTAACAGAAATCTGCATCTGTACAAAGGAATGGTGAGCATCAAAAAATGGTAGCCATATAAGTAAATATGAAAGATTTACCCATTTTAAAGAGATTTAAGGAACAAGAACTTTTCTTTAAATCTATTTAAAGTGTTATCACAGTATATTGTGGAATTTTTCACATATGAAGAAATAAAATATATGACAACAATAGCACAAAGTCTGAGGGAAAAGAAATGGAAATAAACTGTAGTAAGATTCTTATTCTGCAAGTGAATCAGTAAAATATCACATGAAGCTGGACCACATAAGTTAAAGATGTACACGATAAGCCAAAAAGTAACCATTAAAAAAGTAAAACGAAACTAAAAAGCCAACAAAGAAGATAAAATTAGAATCATAAATATCATCTATAAAAAAGAGGGAAAGAAGAGCAAAGAACAGATGATAGAAAAATAAGATTATTCATTTAAAGCCAACTACATGAATAATTACAATTTAAATGGCCTAAACAACTGAATTAAAGGCAGAAATTGTCAGGTTTTATTTTAAAGACAAACACCCAAATATATGCTGCCCACAAGAAATCCACTCTGAATATAAAGACATAATGGGGTAAATTGTTATTGACTACTCCACCCAAATTCATCAGAATACATTTTATTTTTTAAATAAACACAGAGAACATTTACAATGATAGATAATATTTTTGGCTACTGAAAAGTCTCAGTAAATTTTAAAAGATATAAATCGTACAAACTATGTTCTCTAGCCACATGAAATTCAATTAGACTAAATAAAATGCAGGTCTCTGGAATATCCCCAAATATCTGGAAAATAACACACTTCCAAATAACCCATGGGTCAAAGGAAAATAAAGGAGAAATTAGAAAATAATTTGAACTGAATGAAAAGGAAAATATAACACACCAATATTTATGGGACACAGCTTGAGTACTTAAAAAGAAATTTATAACACTAAATGCCTATATTAAAAAAGAAGAGGCTGTCCATGGTGGCTCATGCCTGTAATCCCAGCACTTTGGGAGGCCAAAGTGGGTGATCTCACAAGGTCAAGAGATCGAGACCATCCTAGCCAACATGGTGAAACCCTGTCTCTACTAAAAATACAAAAAAGTTACCTGGGCATGGTGGTGCCTCTAGTCCCAGCTACTTGGGAGGCTGAGGCAGGAGAATTGCTTGAACCTAGGAGGCAGAGGTTGCAGTGAGCTGAGATTGAGCCACTGCACTCCAGCCTGGTGCCTGGAGACAGAACAAGATTCTGTCTCAAAATAGAATAAAATAAAATAATAAAAAAGAAGAAAGATGGCCAGGTGCAGTGGCTCATGCCTGTGATCCCAGCACTTTGGGAGGCCAAGATGGGTGGATCACAAGGTCAGGAGTTCAAGACCAGGCTGACCAATATGTTGAAACCCCATCTCTACTAAAATTACAAAAATTAGCTGGGTGTGTTGGTGCACACCTATAATCCCAGTTACTCAGGAAGCTAAGGCAGGAGAATCACTTGAACCCAGAAGGCAGAGTTTGCAGTGAGCCAAGATTGCGCCACTGTACTCCAGCCTGAGCAACAGAGCAAGATCCATCTCACAAGAAGAAGAAGAAAAATACAAAATCAGTTAAGAAAATAGAAGTACAAATGACAACACCAAGATGGTGGATGAAAAGGTCTCAATGCTCATCCCCCACTGAGAAAAACAAAAAATAAACAACTACATACCAACCAAAATAGCTCTGGGAGAGCTCCAGAGTACAATGAAAAACTTACAGCAATCCAGGGAGCAGACAAACCAAGACAGCCACATTAAAAAATATAGAAAGCATCTAACCTACTCCACCCCAACCCCCAGTCCAGCACAGCTGTGCACCAAGAAGGATCTCCTTGACACAACCTGCAACCTCCACCTGTGTGAGAAAAGTAAACCAGGAAGACCCCAGCATCCCTTGCCACTAATACAAATACTGACAAGTTTTGCCGCTGAGGAGCCCTATAGTTTCCACCAGTGATGATCTCAACTGATAGAGCTTTCCAGGTTATCTACACTGCTGTGACCCCCTGGAGAAGGAGCTGCTATGCCCTCAATGGCTAAGATTGCCAACTCACCCTCTCACAATTACATGTATGCCCTAGACCCCAGAGCCAAGACTGCTACATGTATGATGGACACTTCTGATGCTGGCACCACCACTGCCACAGGCACACCTGTACCCCAGATCACAGAGCCATGGCTGTTCTGTATACACCCATGCATCTAATACCAGCACCACTATCAACATGAGTTCACCTGCACTGTGGGTCTGGCACAAAAAGAGATCCTATCAGCCATGAAGAACAAGAAGATGCCAGCAGCCTTTACCACCAAGTACCAAAGCAACTTTTTCTGCTGCTGTGTATACCCACAGCCTTGGATGCTGAGGGTCTCCAGAGTCATTGGCCATGCTGACCTCAGCTGATGGAGCTTTATAGAAACTATGCTGCTGTACCCACCATAAAGCTGGAGCTGATGCTGTGGCTTCCCAGGGCTAGAACCACCACACCCAACTCAGCATCTTCACACCCACTTAAAAATGAAGATCTTTCCCTATTGAAGTGAGTACATAAAGTCTAGAGGAGGTGGCTGTTACTTCAAACATGCAGACATCACTGCAAGGCTAAAGAAACATTAAAAAAATCAAGGAAACATTACACCGCCCAAGCAACACAGTAATTTTTTAGTAATTGACCCCAAAGAAATAGAGATCTATGAATTACCTAAATAATAATTCAAAATAATTGTTTCGGGAAGCTCGGTGGCTACAAGAAAACACTGGCAATTCCATGAAACCAGAAAAACAATACAAAAACAGAATAAGTTCAAGAAAGAGACAGAAATCATTTAAAAACCAAACAAATTCTGAAGCTAAAGAACACAATGATTGAAATTAAAAATGCAATAGAGAACAACAGCAGACTTTTGTTTTAAATTTTTTAAAATAAATTAATAGAGATGGGGTTTCACCATGTTGGCCAGGCTGGTCTTGAACTCTTGATCTCAGGTGATCTGCCTGCCTCGGCCTACCAAAGTACTGGAATTACAGGCGTGAGCCACCACACCTGGCGCAACAGTAGACTTGATAGAGAAAAGTAAAAATAAAAAGAAATCTGTGAACCTGAAGACACATCATTTGAAATTATCCAGTCAGAAGACAAAAGAGAAAAAAGAATGAAAAAACAGTTAAAAAAAAAAGGAAGAAGAAAAGAAAAAACCTATGGGATTCATGGAATACCATCACTGAAATCAATATATATATTTGAAAGTTCCAGGCCGGGTGCGGTGGCTCACACCTGTAATCCCAGCACTTTGGGAGGCCGAGGTGGGTGGATCACGACATCAAGAGATCGAGACAATCCTGGTCAACATGGTGAAACCCCGTCTCTACTAAAAATACAAAAATTAGCTGGGCATGGTGGCGCGTGCCTGTAATCCCAGCTACTCAGGAGGCTGAGGCAGGAGAATTGCCTGAACCCAGGAGGCGGAGGTTGCGGTGAGCTGAGATTGCGCCATTGCACTCCAGTCTGGGTGCGACAGCGAAACTCCATCTCAGAAAAAAGAAAGAAAGAAAGTTCCAAAAGCAGAAGAGTTGCTGAGCACTGTAGCTCATGCCTGTAACTCTAGCACATTGGGAGGCAAGGCAGGAAGATCACTTGAGCCCAATAGTTCAAGACCACCCTGGGCAACAAAGGAAGATGCTGTCTTAAAAAGAGAGAGAGAAAAGTAAAGAAAAGAAAAAATGGGACAGAGAGAGGGCAGAAAGCTTATTTAAAGAAAAAATAAAGGCTAAAAAATTCCCAAATATTGAGAGAGATACAGACATCCAGATTCATGAATCCAAATATTCCACAAACAGAATCAACCCAAAGAAGACTACACCAAGGCATATTACAATCAAATTACCAAAAGTTAAAAACAAAGAGAATTGTGAAAGCAGCAAGAGAAGAGTAACTGATTACATATAAGGGAGACTTTCATGGAACTATTAGATTTCTCAGAAGAAAACTTGCTGACCAGGAGAGAGTGGGATGATATAACCCATGTACTGAAAGAAAAAAACAATGACATTTAAGAATACTATTCCTAGAAAAATTTTCCTTTAAAAATGAGGGAGAGGCTTGGCATGGTGACTCTTTCCTGTAATCCCTGCACTTCGGGAGGCTGAGGTGGAAGGATTACATAAGCCTAGGAGTTTAAGACCAGCCTGGGTAACATGGCAAACAAAAAAATTAAAAACTTAGCCACACTTAGTGTGGTGGCACACTCCTGTAGTCCCAGCTGCTGGGGAGGCTGAGGCAGGGGGACTGCGTAAGCACAGGTGTTTGAAGTTGCAGTGAGGCATGATCACACCACAGCAGTCTAGCCTGGGCAATAGAACAAGATTCTATCTCTAGAAATAAAACTACAGGGCTGGGCACAGTGGCTTATGCCTGTAATCCCAGAACTTTGGGAGGCTGAGGCAGGTGGATCACCTCAGGTCAGGAGTTTGAGAACAGCCAGACCAACATGGTGAAACCCCAACTCTACTAAAAATACAAAAATTAGCTGGGTATGGTGGTACATGCCTGTAATCCCAGCTAATCAAGAGGCTGAGGCAGAAGAATTGCTTGAACTGAGACAGGGGTTGAAGTGAGCCGAGAGTGCATCGTTGCACTCCAGCCTGGGTGACGAGAGTGAAACTGTCCAAAAAGTAAAACTACAAATAAAATAAAACATAAGATGAAAATTTGCTAGTAGTATACACTATAAAAACAAGCCAAAAGGCAACAAGATCACAACGTGTGCAGGGATGGAGAGTAAAAGTCTAGTGTTTTTGTAAGCAATTGCAGCTAAGTTGTTATCACCAAAAAAAAGTTATAACTCCAAGCTAACCATAAAGAAAAGATCTATGGCCAGGCAGGGTGGTGCACACCTATAATGCCAGCACTTTAGGAGGCCGAGATGGGCAGATTAATTGAGGTCTGAAGTTAGGAATTCAAGACCAGCCTGACTAATGCAGGGAAACCCCATCTTTTGAAAATAATAATAATATTAATAATAATTACCTTAAATGTAAATGGATTAAATTCACAAATCAAAAGGCATAGAATGGCTTAATGGAGTTTTAGAAAAATCCAGTGATATGCTATCTAGAAGATAATCATTTTATATTTAAAGACACATAGGCTGAAAGTGAAGGGATGAAAAAAGATATTCCATGTAAGTGGTAACCAAAAGAAAGCAAGAGTGGCTATACTTATATCAGGAAAAAATTAGATTTTAAGTGTAAAACTGTCTCTAGAGACAAAGGTCATTGCTTAGTTATAAAAGGTCAATTCAACAGGAAGATATAGTACATATAAATGTACATGCATCCAACACCAGAGTACATACATATGTAAAGCAAATATTGATAGGTCTGAACACAGAAATTAACAGCAATACAATAATAGTAGGAAACTTCAACACTCCACTTATAATAATGAATAAAAATCCAAACACAAAATTAGTAAAGAAATAGCTGACTTGAACACTATAGACCAAATGGACCTAACAGACACTGGAAAGTTCTATAGATCTTTTCACCCAACAGCAGAAAAACATTTATTCTTTTCAAGTGCATACAGAACATTCTCCAGGATAGATCACATGTTAGGTCACAAAAGAAGTCTTTTTTTTTTTTTTTTTTTTTGAGACAGAGTCTTACTCTTTGTCAGGCTGGAATGCAGTGGCGCAATCTCAGCTCACTGCAACCTCCACCTCCTGGGTTTAAACAATTCTCCTGCCACAGCCTCCTGAGTAGCTGGGACTACAGGCATGCGCCACCATGCCTGGCTAATTTGCTTGTATTTTAGTAGAGATGGGGTTTCACCATGTTGGCCAAGATGGTCTCGATCTCCTGACCTCATGATCCACGTGCCTCGGCCTCCCAAAGTGCTGGGATTACAGGTGTGAGCCACCATGCCCAGCCAAGAAATCTTAACAAATTTAAAAATAAAATCATTTCAAGTGTCTTTTCCAGTCACAATGGAATGAAACTAGAAATCAGTAACAGGAAAACCAGAAATTTCACAAATATGTGCAAACTAAACAACACACTCTTGAACAACCACTGGGTCAAACAGGAAATTGAAAGATAATTTTTGAAGTATCTTAAGATGAATGAAAACACAACATATGAAAACTTATGGGATGCAGCAAAAGCAGTAATAAGATAGAAATTTATGGCAATGGATGCCTGCATTGAGAAAGAAGAAAGATATCAAATAAGAAATCTTAAGTTTATACCCCAAGGAAAAAGAAAAAGAAGAACAAACTAAGTCCAAAGTTAGTACAGGGAAAAGATTAGAGCAGAAATAAATAGAGAAAAAAAATAGGAAAAAAACAACAAAACTAATAGTTGTTTTTTAAAAAGATAAACAAAATTGATAAACCCTTAGTTAAATTGAGAAAAAAAACAATAGAAGACATATAAATAAAATCAGAGCCAAGCACAGTGGCTTATGCCTGTAATCCCAACATTTTGGGAGGCTAAGGTGGGAGGATCACTTGAGCCTAGGAATTTGAGATCAACATAGGGAGATTCCATCTCTACATAAAATTAAAAAATTAACTTGGCATGGTAGCACATGCCTGTGGTACCAGCTACATAGAAGGTTGAGAAAGGAGGACTGCCTGAGCGCAAGAGGTCAAGGCTTCAATAAACCATGATTGTGCCACTGCACACCAGCCTGCTTGACAGAAAGAGACCCTGTCTCAAAAAAAAGAGAGAGAGAGAGAGAGAGAGAGAGAGAGAGAAGACAGTACAACTGATACCACAGAAACAAAAAGATTTATAAGGGACTATTATGAACAATTATCTGCCAACAAACAGTACAACCTAGAAGAAATGGATAAATTTCTAGAAACATAAACCTATCAAAACTGAAGCAAAAAAATAGAAAGCCTGAACAGACCAATAACAAATAAGGCAATTGAATCAGTACTAAAAATCTCCCAACAAAGAAGATCACGAGGTCAGGGGACTGAGACCAGCCTGGCCAACATGGCAAAACCCTGTCTCTACTAGTATTTTAGTATCTACTAAAATACAAAAATTAGCTGGGCGTGGTGGTGGGTGCCTGTAATCCCAGCTACTCCGGAGGCTGAGGCAGGAGAATTGCTTGAACCCAGGAGGCGGGGGTTGCAGTGAACTGAGATCGTGCCACTGCACTCCAGCCTGGGTGACAGAGTGACACTCCATCTCAAAAAAACAAAAAGAAAGAAAAGAAAAAGAAAAAAAAATCTCCCAACAGAGAAAGCAGTTGGCATCATAGGTGAATTCTACCAGGCATTTTAAAAAGAATGAATACCAATCCTTCTTAAACTCTTCTGGAAAATAGAAGAAAAGGGAACACTTCAGAAGTTATTTTGTGAGGCCAAAATTACCCTTATACCAAAACCAGACAAAGATACTTCAAGAAAAGAAAACCTCAGGCCAGTTCCCCTGATGAACTTAGATGTAAAAATACTCAATAAAATACTAGCAAACCTAATTCAACAGCACATTATAAAGATTATACACCATGAGCAAGTGGGACTTGCTTGTTTATTTGTTCATTTGTTTTATAATTCCTGGGATGCAAATGTGGTTCAACGTATGAAAATCAATCAATGTGCTATATCAGCTAAAGAAAAAAATGTGATTTTTCAATAGATTCAGAAAAAACATTTGGCAAAGTTCAATCTCTATTCATGACTAAAACTCTCAACAAAAGAGGTACAGAAGAAACTTACCCCAAAATAATAAAGGCCATTAGGAAAAGTCCACAGCCAATATCATAACCAATGGGGAAAAGCTACAAGCTTTCCTTCTAAGATCTGGTACAATGCAAGGATGCCCACTTCTTTTCAATAGTACTAGAAATCCCAGCCAGAGCAATGAGACAAGAAAAACCCATCCAAAAAGAAGTAAACTTTGCTTGTTTCCAGATGGTGTGATCATATACATAGAAAACACAAAAGACTCAATGAAAAAACTGTTAGAACTAATAAATGAATTCAGTAAAGTTGCAGGGTATAAAAATCAACATACAAAAATTAATCAAGCCAGGCATGGTGGCTCATGCCCATAATCCTAACACTTTAGGAGGCTAGGTCAAGAGAATTGCTTGAGTCCAGGAGTTCAAGACCAGCCTGGGCAAGGATAAGGAGACCCCATATCTACAAAAAAATTTAAAAATTGGTTGGGCAAGGTGGCTCATGCCTGTAATCCCAGCACTTTGGGAGGCAGAGGCAGGTGGATCACTTGAGGTAAAGAGTTCAAGACCAGCCTGACCAACATGGTGAAAACCTGTCTCTACTAAACACAAAAAAATTAACCAGGCACAGTGGTGCATGCCTCTAATCCCAGCTACTCAGGAGGCTGAGTCAAGAGAATCGCCTGAACCTGGGAGACGGAGGTTGCAGTAAGCCAAGATTGCGCCACTGCACTCCAGCCTGGGCAACAAGAGTGAAAACTCCATCTCAAAAAAAAATTTTATTTTTAAATTAGCCAGGCATAGTGGTACATGCATGTGGTTCCAGCTATTTGAGAGGCTGATGTGGGAGAAGAGCTTGAACCCAGGAGGTCAAGGCTGCAGTGAGTCATGATTGTGCTGCTGTACTCCAGCCTGGACAACAGAACAAAACCCTGTGTCAAAAACAATAATAATCCTCATCACCACAAAAAAAAATTTTTGAGACAGTCTTGCTCTTTCACCCAGACTGGAGTACAAAGGTTTTATCATAGCTCACTGTAGTCTTAAACTTTTGGACACAGGCAATCACCCCACCTCAGCCTACTGAAAATCTGGGACTACGGGCATGTGCCACCATGTTGCTCAGGCTGGTCTCAAACTCCTGGCCTCAAGCAATCCTCCTGCCTCAGCCTCCCAAAGCACTGGAATTGCAGGCATGAGCCGGCATGCTTAGCCCTAGTCACATTTCTAGACACAAACAGCAAACTATCCAGAAAGAAAAGTAAGAAAACAATCCCATTCAAACTAGCAAGAAGACGAATAAAACATTTAGGAATAAACTTAGGCAAAAAGTTAGACTTGTATACTAAAATCGTAAAACACTGAAGGAACTTAAAAAAAGATTACAGATAAATGAAAAGACATCCCATGTCCACAGATTGAAAGAATTTGGGCCAAGTGCAGTGGCTCATGTCTGTAAGGCACTCTGGGAGGCTGAGGCGGGTGGATCACAAGGTCAGGAGATCAAGACCATCCCGGCTAACACAGTATAACCCAGTCTCTACTATAAAATACAAAAAATTAGCTGGGCATGGTGGCATGCACCTGTAGTCCCAGCTACTCAGGAGGCTGAGGCAGGAGAACCACTTGAACCGGGGAGGCAGAGGTTGCAGTGAGCTGATAGTGCACCACTGCCACTGCATGCCAGCCTGGGTGACAGAGTAAGACTCTGTCAAAAAAAAAAAAGAAAGAAAGAAAGGAAGGAAGGAAAGAAGGGAGGACATTGGTAAAATGTTCATACTTCCCAAAGTGATCTATAGATTTAATCCCATCCCTATCAACATCTCAATGGTATTCTTTACAGAAATAGACAATAGAATCCTAAAATTCACATGGGATGACAAAAGACCTACAATGTCCAAAGCAATCCTGAGCAAGAACAAACCTGGAGGAATCACACGTCCCAATTTTGAAATACGTTACAGCCAGATATGGAGTAGTCCCAGCTACTTTGGAGTCTGAAGCAGAAGGAGGCTTGAGCCCAGGAGTTTGAGGCTGCAGTGTACGATGATTGCACCTGTGAATAGCCACCGCACTCCAGCCTGGGTAACATAAACACACACACACACACACACACACACACACACACACACACACACACACAGTAATCAAAATAGTATGGTTAGTATGGTACTGGTATAAAACAATATATGGGGCAAATAAACAGAATAGAGCTCCCAGAAACAAATCCATGCATCTATAGTCAACTGACCTTCAACAAGGGTGCTAAGAACACACAATTGTAAAAGGATCATCTCCTCAATAAATAGTGTTTGGAAAACTGGATATACAAATGCAGAAGGGTGAAATTGGACCCATGTCTCACACCAAATACAAAAATCAACTTAAAAAGGATTAAAGATCTAAGCTTAAAAGCTAAAACCATGAAACTCCTGGAAGAAAACACAAGGCAACATTTTCTTGACATTGGTCTGGGAAATGATTTTTTTTTTATATGACACCAAAAGCACAAGCAACAGGAGCAAAAATAGACAAATGGGACTGCATCAAACTAAAAAGCTTCTGCACAGCAAAGGAAACAATCAACAGAGCAAAAAGGCAATCCACAGAATGGGAGGAAATATTTTTGAACCATGTATCTAATAACGGGTTAACATTTAAAATATATGAGGAACCCATACAACTGAATAGCAGAAAGCAAAAGAAAAAGAAGGGGCCGGGCGCGGTGGCCCAGGCCTGTAATCCCAGCACTTTGGGAGGCTGAGGCGGGTGGATCACAAGGTCAACAGATCAAGACCATCCTGGTCAACATGGTGAAACCCCGTCTCTACTAAAAATACAAAAAATTAGCTGGGCATGGTGGCGCGTGCCTGTAATCTCAGCTACTCGGGAGGCTGAGGCAGGATAACTGCCTGAACCCAGGAGGCAGAGGTTGTGGTGAGCCGAGATCGTGCCATAGCACTCCAGCCTGGGTAACAAGAGCGAAACTCTGTCTCAAAAACAAAACAAAACAAAACAAAACAAAAAAAGTAAGGAAGGAAGGAGAAAGAGAAAGAGAGGGAGGGAGGGAGGGAAAGAAAAAAGAAGAAATTTTAAAAAAAACAACAAACTAATAACCCTATTTTAAAATAGGCAAAGGTGCTCAACTACACTAATCAGCAGAGAAATGCAAATCAAGTGAGATGTCACCTCACACCTGTTAGAATTAGTATTCTCAAAAAGACAAACGCCAAGTGTAGTGGCTTGCACTCATGATTTCAGCTATTCAGGAGACTGAGGTGGGAAGATCACTTGAGGCCTGGAGTTCAAGACCAACCTGGGCAACAGAGTGAAACTTTGTCTCTAAAAAGTTTTTATATTTTATTTTTACTTTTTTTGACACAAGGGTTTCACTCTGTCACCCAGGCTAGAGTCTGGTGGGGCACACTCAGCTCATTGCAACCTCCACCTCCCAGGCTCAAAGAATCCTCCTACCTGAGTGGCTAATTTTTGTTTTTGTTTTTGTAGAGACAAGGTTTCACTACATTGCCTAGGCTGGTCTCAAACTCCTGGACTCAAGTGATTCACCTATCTCAGCTCCCAAAATGCTTGGATTGCATGTGTGAGACCCCATATTTGGCTTCCCAAATTTTTTAAATTTAAATTTATATTTTTTAAATCACCAAACTCCATGCCTGGCATGTGCCTATAGTCCCATAGTCCCAGCTACTCAGAAGGCTGAGGTGGAAGGATTGCTTGAGCCCAGGAGTTCCAGGCTGAAGCAGTGAGCTACAATTGTGCCACTGCACTTTTGCATGGGTAATAGGGTGAGACCCCATTCCCAGTCTCAAAAAAAAAAAAACAAAAGACATGATAATAAACGTTGGTGAGGACTTAGGAGAAGAAAGAACTCTTTTTTTTCCTTTTTTTTTTTTTAAAGATGGGGTTTCACCATGATGGCCAGGCTGGTCTTGAACTCCTGACCTCAGGTGATCCACCCACCTCGGCCCCCCAAAGTGCTAGGATTACAGATGTGAGCCACCACGTCCAGCCAGAAAGAAGTCTTATACACTATTATTGGTGGGAATGCAAATTGGTAATAGATAACAGTATGGAGGTTCCTTAAAAAAAAAAAATAGAATACTTTATGATCCAGCAATTCCATTTCTGGGTATACATCTAAAGGAAAGAAATCAAGACCTTAAAGAGATACCTGCATCTCCATTTCATTTCAAGCATTATTCACAATGATCAAGATATGAAGCAACCTGAATATCTATTAATAAATGAATGAATAAAGAAAATGTGGACAGATCCAAGATGGCCGATCGCTAACATCTCGGGATTGCAGCTCACAGTGAAAGCTCATAGAACTAGAGGATGCCACACTTTCAGACAAATTCTGGCCACTCAGGAGCAGAAGATTCCCAGTGGAGGAGCCACGCAAGTCAGTGGTTTCACCAGCAGAGCAGCGCAGAGGTTTCTCCGGCACCTCCGCACGGCAGCTCTCGGAGCTGACTAGGCGGGGCTGGCTCCCCTTCTGACTGAAGTTTGGAGGAGCCACACGGGTCCCCAGCGCAACTCCTGAGGCCAGCACAGCAGTTGTGCTGGCACCTCGGTGCAGAGTGAACGCAACTGGTTCCCCTTCTGACCGAGGTTTGGAGCTCCGGGAAGGCAGACTCGCCTATTACGGACACAAGAAGGAAGCCAGACAGGAGAAGCCTGGGCAGAAAAACACCATCAGTCTTAACACCGCTGTTCTGGTCCTGGGAACTAACATCTTGGACGTCCACTCAAGAGACCTACTGAAAGCTGGTAATTTCAAAGACGACAGGAGGATAAAT
>CM052659.1:103538249-103656510 GCA_028533165.1 Leontopithecus rosalia
GGTAAAAGGATCAATGCAACAACAAGAGCTAACAATCCTAACACCCAGATACATAGAGACTTAGATTCAATGAGACAGAAAATTAATAAGGATATCAAGGACTCGAACTCAGATCCGGAACAAGTAAACTTAATAAATATTTATAGAGCTCTCCACTTCAAATACACAAAATACATATTCTTGTCAATACCACATCACACCTACTCATAGGTTTAAATGAAACATTGATTGGTCATTATTAATACCCATTTTTTTTTCAGAATAAAGCAATATTTCCATTCACCCTCCCTCTTTCTCATCCTCTTTCTTCCTCTCCTTTACTCATTTTTTTTTCTTTCCTTCTCTCAAAAAAAGAAAAATCAACTTGTAGAGACCTCTTGATCCAGGTCGGCAATGTCTCTCGCATTGCTCGATTTCCTTCCTTCCCTTCGCTCCCTTCCTCCCTCCCTCCCTCCCTTCCTCTCTTTCTTCCTTCATCCCTTCCTTCCTCCCTCCCTTCCTCCTTCCCTCCCTTCCTGCCTTCCTCCCCCCACCCAAAAAAATGTGATACATACACATACACAATGGAATATTACTCAGCTTTAAAAAAGAAGGAAATCATACCATTAGTACAACATGGATTAACCTGGAGGACATTTTGCTAAGTGAAATGAGCCAGAAGCAGAAAGACAAATATATGAGCTCCCTTATAGGTGGAATTGAAAATCATCAAACTTTTAGAAACAGAAAGTAGAATGGTGGTTACCAAGGGCCAAGGGGAGGAGGAAATGGGGAGATGTTGGTCAAGGGGTACAAAGTTTCAGTTACACAGGATGAATACGTGCAGGAGACTTAATGTGAATATAGTTAACAATATTGTATACTCAAACTTTGCTAACAGGGTAGATCTTAAGTGTTTTCGACACACACACACACACACACACACACAGAGAGAGAAAATGGTAATGATATGAGGTGATGAATATGTTAATTAGCTTGTAAGTATTTCACAATGTATATGGATATCAACGTATCAAGTTGCCCAGCTTAAATAAATACAATTTTTAATTATCAAATATACCTCAATAAAGCTGTGGAGTGGTGGACAAAATAGAAAATGATTAGCAAATTAAGCCCAAAGTAGACAGAAGAAATAACATAATAAAGATCAGATCAGAAATATATGAAATGGAAAACAGAAAACAATAGGGAAAAATCAATGAAACCAAAAGCTAGTTCTTTGGGATCAATAAAACGGATACAGCTCTAGCTAGATTGATCAGGAATAGAAGATAAAGTGGGCAATGTCAGGAAAGAGATGTGTCATCACTACAGATTGTACAGATATTAAAAGAAAAATAAGGAAATATGAAACATTTTATGCCAATAAATTCAACAACTTATGTAAAATGAAAAAAATCCTATGAAAGACAGAAAGCACCAAAACTCCCCTAAGAAGAAATAGGTAATCTGACTAGTCCTGTATCTATTAAAGAAATTGGCTTCTTAGTTAAAACTTTCCCACAAAGGAAACTCCACACCCAGATGATTTCACTTGTGAATCCAACAAACTTTTTTTTGTTTTGTTTTTGAAATGTGTTGGAAACGGGTTTATAACAATGGGAAAAATCCACACCAAGACAATGGATCACTCAGCAAGGCTAGTTTACTTCCTGCAGGAAGGGTACAACTCGCGGCAATCTTGCCATGAGAGCACACTTTAACAAAGGAGACAGGGACATTTATAACTTTCATAACCTGGCACAATTGCCCTACTGCTGTGTCCAGTTTCCATTGGCCAGAATGGGACCTCTCATTCTATGCTTGACCTTATTGGCTAAAAACTTGGAAATTTTCTAAAGAAGTAAAGGCAGTGGAGAACAAAGGAAAAGAGGAACTTGAGGAATGCTTAGAGAAGCGATGACATTTCTAAATAAGGAAGGGGAATAAGCTTTGACCTAACACTTGCCTGGGCTTGTCCAGGCATGTCAGGGCAAATATCTAGGTTAAAGTGTAAGAACTAAGGACACAGGATGCACCTATTTCTTTATTATGACTAACACCTATTTTAAGATTATTAGCAAAAGCTTTAAAGTAAATTAACCTTTGAAGAAACTATTATTTATTCATAATGAACTAAGAGGAAAGTTTTGAAGAGGAATCTTTTATTTATTCTTATTTCCTACAAGATGGAGTCTCTCTCTATTGCCTAAACTGGAGTGCAGTGGCATAATCTCAGCTCACTCCAACCTCCACCTTCTGGGTTCAAGCAATTTTCCTGCCTCAGCCTCCCAAATAGCTGGGATTACAGGCACACGCCACCACACCCAGCTAATTTTTGTATTTTTAGTAGAGATGGGGTTTCACCATGTTGGCCAGGCTGGCCTCAAATTCCTGACCTCAAATGATCTTCCTACATTGGCCTTCCAAAGTGCTGGGATTATAGGCATGAACCACTGCATCTGGCCCCTACATTTAAAAAAAAATCTGCAAAAATTCTTCCAGGATATTGAAGAAGATGGAACACTTTCAAACTCATTCAGCGAGTCCAAGCAATAATATGACAAGAAAACTACAACCAAAATCCATCATACAAAAAATCTTAACCTAATTTTATCAAATCAAACTCAACAATATAAAAAGTGGCTCACGCCTGTAATCCCAACACTTTGGGAGGCTGAGGTGGGCGGATCGCAAGGTCAGGAGTTCAAGACCAGTCTGACCAACATGGTGAAACCCCATCTCTACTAAAAATACAAAAATTTGCTAGATGTGGTGGTGTGCCCCTGTAATCCCAGCTACTCAGGAGGCTGAGGCAGAAGAATTGCTTGAACCTGGGAAGCAGAGGTTGCAGTGAGTCGAGATCACGCCACTGCACTCCAGCCTGGGTGACAGAGCAAGACTCTGTCTCAAAAAAAAATTATTTATTTATATTAGCAATGGAAGTAGAAATTAAAAAACAATACTATTTATAATAGCATTAAAAATACTAAATGTAAAGATACCTGACAAAAGATGTGCAAGAGTTACACACAAAAACTACAAGTCATTGCTAAGACAAATTGAAGATCTAAATAAATACACTGTTTATAGATTAGAAGAAAATATGACTATGATGTCAGTTCTCTCCAAATTAATCATATATAGATTTAATGCTATCCCAGTGTAAATTCCAAGAGGCTTTTTGTAGAAATTGACAAGTTAACTCTAAAATTTGTACAGAAATGCAAAGAAACTAGCATAACCAGAACAACTTTGAATAATAAAAGCAAATTAGAAAATGTCAATATCTAACTTCAAAACTTCTTATAAAGTTATAGTCAACAGGCCGGGGAGTGCGGTGGCTCATGCCTATAATCTCAGCACTTTGGGAGGCCAAGGCTGGCCGATCACCTGAGGTCAGGAGTTCGAGACCAGCCTGGCCAACATGGCGAAACCCCATGTCTACTAAAAATACAAAAATTAGCCAGACATGGTGGCAGGAGCCTGTAATCCCAGGTATTCAGGAGGCTGAGGCACAAGAATTGCTTGAACGCAGGAGGCAGAGGTTGCAGCAAGCCTAGATGGTACTACTGCAGCCTGGGCAACAAAGTGAGACTCTGTCTCAAAAAATGAAAAAGTTATAGTCATCAAGACTGCATATTATTGGCATAGAAATAAACAACTATATCAATCAAACAGAATGGAGAGTCCAGAAACAATCTCTCAAATATGACATCGGTTTATTTTTGACAAAGGTGCAAAAGCAATTCAATGGAGAAAGCATAGTCTTTTCAATAAATGGTGCTGAAACAACTGGATATCCATAAGTGAAAACTAAGCTTTGATCCATAGTCACACCATATACAAAAATTAACTGAAGATATATTTTCGACCTAAATGTAAAACCTATAAAACTTCTAGAAGAAAACCTAGCAGAAATTCTTTATAACCTTAGGTTAGGTCAAGATTTCTCTTAATATACCAAAAGCAGCCAGGCCCAGTGGCTTGTGCCTGTAATCCCAGCTACTTTTTCTAATTTGTTTACATTATCATATGGGATTGGTTGACTTGTTGATCTGGTGAAATATGTTGATTGATTTTCAAATATTAAACCAATTATGCATTCCCGCCATAAACCTAGTTGGTAATTTATGTATTATCTTTTTATACATTGTTGGGTTTCATTTGATAAAATCCTAGCCTACTGGGAGGCTGGGAGAATTGCTTGAGTCCAGGAGTTCAAGACCAGCCTGGGTGATAAAATGATATACCAGGCTGGGCACTGTGGCTCATGCCTGTGATACTAGCACTTTGGGAGGCTGAGGCAGGTGGATCTCTTGAGCTCAGGAGTTCAAGACCAGCCTGGGCAACATAGCGAGATCCCATCCCTACAAAAGAAAATCTTAATTAGTTGGGCATGGTGGTAAGTGCCTATAGTCCCAGTTATTCAGGAGGCTGATGTGGGAGGTTGGCTTGAGCTCCAAAGACAGGGGTTGCAATGAGCCAAAGTCACACTGCTGCATTCCAGCCTGGGCAACACAGCAGACCCTGTCTCAAAAACAAAAACGAAAAACAGCCAGGCATGGTGGCTCATGCCTGTAATTCCAGCACTTTGGGAAGCCGAGGTGGATGGATTCTGAGGTCAGGAGTTCAAGACCAGCCTGACCAATATGGTGAAAACCTATCTCTACTAAAAATACAAAAATTAGCTGGACATGGTGATGGGTGTCTGTAGTCCCAGCAACTCAGGAGGCTTAGACAGGAGAATTGCTTCAATTCGGGAGGCGGAGGTTGTAATGAGCCGAGATCGTGCCATTGCACTCCAGCCTGGGCGACAGAACAAGACTTCATCGCAAACAAACACACAAAAAACCAAAAGCACTACCCATAAAAAACCAATTGATAAATTGGACTTTATCAAAATTTAAAACTTCTGCTCTTGGTGGGGGGGAGGGGGCCAGAATAAATAAATAAATAAATAAAACTTCTGCTCTTCAAAAAACACTAGTAAAAGACTGAAAAGACAAGCTATTAACTAGGAAAGTATATTTTCAAATCACACGCTTAATAAAAGACTTATACCCAGAATATGTAAAGAACTTTCTAAAGTTAATAAGGAAAAAACAACCCAATCAAGATGGGGGAAATGTTTTACTAGAAACTTCAAAGAAGACATACAGGAGGCACACAGGCAAATAAAAAGATCCTTAGTCATTAAAGAAATGCAAATCAAAACCACAACGACACAGCAATACATACCTACTAGAATATCTAAAATTAAAAGAACTTTACATACTATGTATTGATGAGAATGTAGAGCAACTAGAACTGCAAATGGGAGTATAAATGATACAAGAACTTTGGAACATAATTTGGTAGTTTCTTTTGTTTTTTTGAGACAGAGTTTCACTCTTGTTGCCCAGGCTGGAGTGCAATGGCACCATCTCGGCTCACAGCAACCTCCACCATCCGGGTTCAAGCGATTTTCCCACCTCAGCCTCTCAAGTAGCTGGGATTATAGGCATGTGCCACCATGCCTGGCTAATTTTGTCTTTTTAGTAGAGATGGGGTTTCTCCACGTTGATCAGGCTGGTCTCGAACTCCTGACCTCAGGTGATCCACCCTTCTCGGCTTCCCAAAGTGCTACTGGCGTAAGCCACCGCACCTGGCCAATAGTTTCTTTAGAAAATATACATTAACCTGCCACATGATTCAGTTATCCCATGCCTAGGTATTTACTCAAAAGAAATAAAGGTATATTCTATACAAAGGTTGTAAAATAATGTTCATAACTGTTTTACACGTCATAGCCAAAAACTTGCAATTACCCAAATAGCCATCAACAAATGAATAGGTAAGTAAACTGTCGTATATCCATACAATGGAATACTATTCAATAATAAGAAGAATGCAGCTACATGAATGAATCTCAAAATAATTATGCTAGTGAAAGAAGACATTTAAAATCAATACACACTATATGATTATATGATTCTCTTCATTTAAAATTCTGTAATTACAAGATAAGATACAGTAAATAAAAGATTTGTGGTTGCCTGGGGATTGGGGGAGGGAGCAAAGAGAAGTAGAAAAAGGATTGCAAAGGTGTGAGCTAATAAGAAATAGAAGCCTGGGCACGGTGGCTCATGCCCGTAATCCCAGCACTTTGGGAGGCAGAGGTGGGCAGATCACCTGAGGTTGGGAGTTCGAGACCAGCCTGACCAACATAGAGAAACCCCGTTTCTACTAAAAATACAAAATTAGCTAGGTGTGGTGGTGCATGCCTATAATCCCAGCTACTCAGGAGGCTGAGGCAGGAGAATCGCTTGAACCCCAGAGGTGGAGGTTTTGCTGAGCTAAGATATCACCCTTGCACTCCAGCCTGGACAACAAGAGCAAAAAACTGTCTAAAAAACAAAGAAACAAACAAAACCACTAAATAGAAAGTTGTTTTGAAGTGCACAGACCCAGAGGCACAGGCTCACTAAGTGACTGAGACCTAAGCACAGAACTACAGAAGGCTTCCTCACTTCCTAACACCTTAACACATTACTAAACGCTTATTTACAGCATTGTTTTTTTGTCCAGTACATCATGCCTGGCTATCAAGAAAAAATTACATCCAGGCACGGTGGCTCACACCTGTAATCCCAGCACTTTGGGAGGCCAAGGCGGGCAGATCACTTGAGGTAGACCAGCCTGACCAACATGGAGAAACCCTGTCTCTAGTAAAAAATACAAAATTAGCCAGGTGTGGTGGCGGATGCCTGTAATCCTAGCTACTCAGAAGGCTGAGACAGAAGAATCACTTGAACCCAGGAGTTGGAGGTTGCGGTGAGCCAAGATCGCACCATTGAGCTCCAGTCTGGGCAACAAGAGTGAAACTCCAACTCAAAAAAAAAAAAAAAAAAAAAAGAGGCGGGGCACGGTGGCTCATGTCTGTAATCCCAGCATTTTGGGAGGCCGAGGCAGGTGGATCACAAGGTCTGGAGTTGGAGACCAGCCTGACCAACATGGTGAAACCTCGTCTCTAAAAAAATAAAAATAAAAATAAATAAAGAAAAAATTACAAGGTATACCAAAATGCAAATAAGACAGTTTGAAAAGCCAAAACGGACACCCAGAACCAGATTCATGTATGGTAGGGATATTGGAATTATCAGGTTGGGAATTTTAAAAACCTATGATTAATATGTTGAGAGCTCTCTCTAATGGGTAAAGTAGACAGCATGCCAAAACATACAGGTAATGTTAACAAAGATGGAAATTGAAAGAAAGGAGAAACAAAAAATGCTAGAGATCCTGCTCCATCGATAGCACTGTGACAAAAGGAAGAAAGCCTTTGCTGGGTTCATTAGTAAACTGGGTACAGCTTAGGAAAAAGCTCTGTGCACAAGGCTGCCTCAATAGAAACTTCCAAAACTGAAAAGCAGCCAGACATGAAGGCTCACACCTGTAATCCCAGCCCTTTGGGAAGCTGGGAGGATTGCTCGAGCCTAGGAATTCAACACCAGCCTGCCAACATAGTAAGACCCTGTCTTTACAAAACAATTTTTTTTTTAATCAGCCAGGCATGGTGGCACACGCTTCTGGTCCTACCTACTCAGGAGGCTAAGATGGGAGGATCACTTGAGCCTGGAAGATTGAGGCTGCAATGAGCTGTGATCACCTGCACTCCAGTCTGGGCAATAGAGCAAGACCCTACCTCTAAAACAAAACAAAACCCAAACTGAAAAGCAAAGAGAAAAAAGACTAGAAAGAAGAAAAAGAATAGCCAAGAACAGTGGGACTACTATAAAAGATATTATATGTGAAATGATAATACCATAAAGAGAAAAAATAGAGAAAGGAACAGAAATCTTTGAAGCAATAACGATTGTGAATTTCCCCAAAATTAATGTTGGCCACCAAACCATAGGTCCAAGAAGTTCAGTGAACACCAAGAAGGATAAACAACAAAAACGAAACCCACAACAACAACAACAACAACACAACACCTAGGCATATCATATATAAAACTGCAGGAAATCTAGGGGGCAAAAAAAAGATATTGGGCCAGGCGCGGTGGCTCACGCCTGTAATTCCAGCACTTTGGGAGGCCATGGCGGGCGTATCACCTGAGGTCAGGAGTTTGAGACCAGCCTGGCCAACATGGTGAAACCCCATTTCTACCAAAAATACAAAACATTAGCTGGGCGTGGTGGCAGGCGCCTGTAATACCAGCTACTCAGGATGCTGAAGCAGGAGAATCGCTTGAGCCGGTGAAGCGGAGGTTGCAGTGAGCCATGATCTTGCCATTGCACTCCAGCCTGGGCAACAAGAGCGAAACCCCATCTAAAAAAAAAAAAAAAAAAAGATTGAAAGAAGCCAGAGATGAGAAAAAAAAAACCCTTACCTATAGAGAAGCAAAGATAAAAATTACATCCACTTTCTCCTCAGGAGCCATGCAAGCAAGAAGATAGTGGAATATATTTATATATATATGTTTCTGTTTGGTTTCACATATATATGTATATGTATATGTTTGGTTTTTTTTTTTTTTTGAGACAGGGTCTTGTATCACCCAGGCTGGAATACAGTGGCACAATCATGGCTCACGTCCTGGGCTCAAGCAATCATCCTGCCTCAGCCTCCCGAAGCTGGAACCACAGGCACACACCAGCACACCTGGCTAATTATTTTATCTTATTTTTATAGAGACAGGGTCTCTCTTTTGTAGAGAAGAGCCCAGGCAGGAGTAAAATATTTAAAGTATTGAGAGATAAAAACCACTATCTTAGAAATCTGTACATGTGAAATTATCCCTTAAAAATGAAGGTGAAGTAAAGACTGTCCCAGGCAAACAGAAAATAAAAGAATTTGTTGCCATTGGACTGGCCTTGCCAGAAATGTTAAAAGAAATTCTTTAGAGAAAAGCAAAATGATAGGTCAAAAACTTGGATCTACTTAAAGGAAGAAAGAACATCAGAGAAGGAATAAGTGAAGGTGAAACAAAAACTTTTCATTTCATATTCTTAATTGTTCTAACCGATAACAGTTTGTTCAAAATAAAAATAGCAACAGTGGGGCCAGGCGCAGTGGCTCACGCCTGTAATCCAGCACTTTGGGAGGCAGAGGTGGGAGGATCACCTGAGGTCAGGAGTTTGAGACCAGCCTGGCCAACCTGGTGAAACCCCGGTCTCTACTAAAAATACAAAAATTAACCAAGCATGGAGGCAGGTGCCTGTAATCCCAGCTACTCAGGAGGCTGAGGCACTTGAACCTGGGAGGTGGAGGTTGCAATGAGCTGAGATCGCACCACTGCACTCCAGCCTGGGAGACAGAGTGAGACTCCATCTCAAAAAAAAAAAAAAAAGAAAAGAAAGAAAGAAAAGAAAAAAAATAACAACAATGTATGCTTACATATATACATATTCATATGCTTATGTCCAAATGAAATTAATGACAGAAATACAAGGGATTAGAGGGAGAAACTAGTATTATTTTGTTATTATCAGGTACTCATCCTACTGATGAAGCAGTACAGCACTTTTTGAGGGTGCATTTGGATTAGTTATATCTATTCCGACCACTAAGAAATGTAAAAAAATAGGTACAATATGCTAAGAAAGGAGAGAAAATTGAATCATATGAAATGTTTATTTAAAACCACAAAAGGCAGATCAAAGAGCAGGAGACAAAAATAGGAACAAAGAGCAAAAGCAACAACAGAAAACAGTAACGAATACGGTAGATACAAACCCAGCTACATCAATTACCACTTTAAATCGCAACGGCCTCCGAATACACCAACTTAATGATAGAGATTGTCAGAATGATCAAGACCCAGCAATATCTATCAGATGGCAAATGTGGGCCGGGCGCGGTGGCTCACGCCTGTAATCCCAGCACTTTGGGAGGCCGAGGCGGGTGGATCACGAGGTCAAGAGATCGAGACCATCCTGGTCAACATGGTGAAACCGCATCTCTACTAAAAATACAAAAAATTAGCTGGGCATGGTGGCGCGTGCCTGTAGTCCCAGCTACTCGGGAGGCTGAGGCAGGAGAATTGCCTGAACCCAGGAGGTGGAGGTTGCGGTGAGCCGAGATCATGCCATTGCACTCCAGCCTGGGTAACAAGAGCGAAACTCAGTCTCAAAAAAAAAAAAAAAAAGATATTAAATGTAAGTTAAACATTATCTTGATCTGTTTTGCTGCTGTCATCAAATACCACAGACAGGTAGTTTATAAAGAACAGAAATTTATGTCTCACAGTTCTGCAGGCTGGGAAGTCCAAGACTGAGGTGCTAGCAGGTTCCTTGTCCGGCGAAGGTCAGGTGCCTTGAATGCTGAGTCTTCCAAAGTGGAGGACTGCTGCATCCTCACAGGGCAGAAGGCAGAAGGGCAAAAAGGATAAACTCTCTCTGTCAAGCCCTTAGATAAGGGCATCTAATCCCATTCATGAGGGCTCCACCCTCATAACTTAATTACTTCCCAACGTCCCCACTTTTTAATAGTGTCACATTAATAGTGCCATTAAGTTTCAACATGAATTCCATGTGGGGGGGGCTTGTTTTTGTTTTTTAGAGACAGGGTCCCCCTCTGTTGTCCAGGCTAGAATACGGTAGTGTAATCATAGCTCACTGCAGCCTCCACTTCCTGGGCCCAAGGAATCATCCAGTTTTAGCCTCCCAACTAGCTAGGACTATAGGCATTTGCCAGCACTCCTGGTTAAGCTTCAACATGAATTTTAGAAGGGACACATTCAAACCGTAACATTCTGCGTCTGGCCGCCACAAAGCCCTGTCCTTCCCACATGCAAAACACTCATTCCATCCCAACAGCCCCCAAAGTCTTAACTCATTCCGGCATCAACTCAAAAGTCTAAGGTCCACAGTCTCATCTAAATCACATATGATTGAGACTCAATGCATCCTGAGGCTAATATCCCTCCAGCTGTGAGCCTATGAAACCAAACAACTCACATGCTTCCAAAATACAATAGTGGAACAGGTAAAGGACAGACATTTCTATTCCAAACTGGAGCAATAAGAAAGAAGGAGTAACAGGTCCCAAGAGTCTAAAACCCAAAGCAAACAACATTAAATCCTAAGACTGGAGAATAATCTTCTTTGACTCCATGTCTTCCCTTCCAGACACACTTCCCATAGGAATTGGGCCCCAAGTCCCTAAGCAGCCCCATTCCCACAGTTTTGCTGGGCCCAGCCTACACAGCTTTCCTATGGCTGGCATTGCAAGCTCATGACTCTATGGGTCTGAGGTCTCAGGGGTGGTCCTGCCCCCACAACTCTACTAGGTATTGACCTCGTGCTGGATCTCTGTGGCAGCATTGTTCCTGCAGCAAGTCTTTGCCTGGGCCTTGAGGTTGTCTGAGGGATGCTTTCAAATCTAGATGGAGGTAGCCATGCCTTCATGCTCATGCACTGTGCATCTCTGCAGAGTTAGTGCCACGTGGACCCTGCCAAGGTTTATGGCTCATACCTTGTGGGGCAGCAGCCCCAACTGCACCTAGGCCTGCATAGCAAAGATTGTAAACGTCCCTGGGCAGGAAATCCTGAAATCCCACAGGTGTCCTGGGCCCTCCTCCAATACCATTCTGCTTCTAAGGCCCTAGCACTCTAAGCATATGATGGGCACGGTAGCCACAAAGACCTCCAGAATGCCTTTGGGGCCATTCTGTCATTGTCTTGATGAATACCACCTGACTTCCTTCCTATCCCTATTAAGCTCCTTATCAAACAGTCACTTGCCCACACCTTTGGTTTTCTCTCTAAACATGCTTTTTTATTCTTCACATGGCGAGGCTGAGAATTTTCCAAATCTCTACATTTTGCTTCTCTTTTTTATTAAGAAATTCCATCTTGGGCCGGGCGCGGTGGCTCATGCCTGTAATCCCAGCACTTTGGGAGGCCGAGGCGGGTGGATCACGAGGTCAAAGAGATCGAGACCATCCTGGTCAACATGGTGAAACCCCATCTCTACTAAACATACAAAAAATTAGCTGGGCATGCGTGCCTGTAATCCCAGCCACTCGGGAGGCTGAGGCAGGAGAACTGCCTGAACCCAGGAGGCGGAGGTTGCGGTGAGCCAAGATCGTGCCATTGCACTCCAGCCTGGGTAAAGAGCGAAACTCCGTCTCAAAAAATAAATAAATAAATAAAAAAGAAATTCCATCTCAAAATCGTTTCTCTGCTTGCATTTTACTATAAGCAGGTAAGAGTAGCTCCCTGAGCACTTTGCTGCTTAGAGAGTTCTTCCACCAAAGATCCTACTTCATCACTCTTTTTTTTTTTTTTACTTTAAGTTCCAGGATACATGTGCAGAATGTGCAGGTTTGTTACATAGGTACACATGTGCCACGGTGGTTTGCAACACCTGTCAACGCATCATCTAGATTTTAAGCCCTGCATGTATTAGATATTTGTCCTAATGCTCTCCCTCTCCTTGTCCACCCCGCGACAGGCCCCCAGTGTCTGTTGTTCCCCTTCCTGTGTCCATGTGTTCTCATTGTTCAACTCCCACTTATGAGTGAGAACATGCGGTGTTTGGTTTTCTGTTCCTGTGTTAATTTGCTGAGAATGATGGCTTCTGGCTCCAACCATGTCCCGGCAAAGGACATGACCTCATTATCGTTGTTGTTGTTTTTTGAAGCAGAGTCTCACTCTGTTGCCCAGGCTAGAGTACAGTGGTGTGATCTTGGCTCACTGCAACCTCCGCCTCCTCGGTTCAAGCGATTCTCCTGCCTCAGCCTTTCGGGAAGCTGGGATTACAGACATGCACCACTGCACCCACCTAATTTTTGTATTTTCTGTAAAGATGGGGTTTCACCATGTTGGCCAGGCTTGTCAAGAACTCCTGAGCTCAATTGATCTGCCCACCTCAGCCTCCCAAAGTGCTGGGACTACATGCATGAGCCACCGTGCCTGGCCAATTGCTTTCTTTTTTATGGCTGCACTAGTTCACCACTCTTAAATTTTGCTTTCCTCTAAGTTCTAAGACGTGAACATAACTCAGCCAAGTTCCTTGATGCTGTATAGTAAGGATGGCCTTTCCTCCAGTTTCCTGTTGGAAACTGGAAATTGTCTCTCATTTCCATCTGAGACCTCATCAGAATAGTTTTCACTGTCCATATTTTTACCAGCATTCTGGTCATGACCATTCAGGTAATCATTAAGAGAGAAGCTTTCCCAATAGTTCTTCTTTTCTGAGCCCTTAGTGTAATAGAATCACCCTTAATACTCCATTCACACCAATATAGGTTTTTCCATCATTCACTTCAAAGCCGTTTCAGCCTCTATCCATTTACCCAGTTTCAAAGCCGCTTTGGCTAGGCGCAGTGGCTCACACCTGTAATCTCAGCACTTTGGGAGGCTGAAGGGGGCGGATCACATGGTCAGAAGTTTGAGACCAGGCTGACCAACATGGTGAAAACCCATCTCTACTAAAAATACAAAAATTAGCCTGGCATGGTGGCATATGCCCATAATCCTAGCAACCCAGGAGGCTGAGGCAGGAGAATAGCTACTCAGGAAGCAGAGGTTGCAGTGAGCTGAGATTGCGCCACTGCAATCCAGCCTGGGTGACAGAGTGAGACTCCACCTCAAAAAAAAAAAAAGCCACTACCCACTAAGACCAAAACAATGCAACTCTCCATAATCTCTTCCAGAAGACAGAGGCAGAGGGAATACTTCCTCACTTATTCTGTGAGTCCAGGATTACTCTAATACCAAAACCAGACAAAGACATTATAATAAAGCTACAGATCAATATCTTTCATGAACATAGATGCAAAAATCCACAAAATATTAGCAAATCAAGTCCAATAATGTATAAAAAGAATTACACACCAACTGGGATTTATCCCAGATATGTGAGGCTGATTCAACATTTAAAAATCAATTAATATAACCGATCACATTAACAGTCTAAAAAGGAAAACTCACATATCATATCAATAAATGCAGAAAAACCATTCAACAAAACCCACCACCCACTCATTATACTCTCATCAACTAGGAATAGAGGTAAACTTCCTCAACTTGATAAAGAACATGTACAAAAACCCTACAGCTAACATATTTAATGTCAAACTTACTAAATCAGAGTGTTATCATTGCATGGTGGAACTCAGGTTGCTATGCAGGAGTGAAGATACTTCATCAGAAAGAAAAAGAACTCAGACTCCAGAATCGTTTCTAATCATCCAACAATCATTTATTAAGCATTCACTATTCTAGGAGTTGCAACACTTCTCAATACGTTTAAGAGAAATGAGAGGCATAACTATCTCATTACGAAATAATTGTGCACAGCGGAGAATGCAGTGTCTTGACCATCGATTCCACAAAACTGCTATGAGCAGAGGGACCATGGTTGACATATACCAGGAAGTCTTAAAAGGGTAGATGGTTGGGGAAAAGGTGAGGGTATGATGACAGGCATAATCAGCACACTCAAGAGAGGTTAAAGTTAGGAACTTTGAATTGAGGGTCTCAAATCACAGGAATGGAGAAGACTGCTAAGGTAGTGGTTCTCAAAGAGGTTCATGGTGACACTATGCTGTTATTTGTTCTTGTTTCCCTCATTCTCTCATGAGTGTACAGTGGAGTTTTCCAGAGGCTACATGACAGGTAATATCACACCATACTGAATGAGAAGCACATACGAGAATCCTGCTATTAAGACAGACATTAAAGATAGAGTATTTGCAAAAATGTTAAATAATGCCATTCTGCTCACTCTTTTTGTTTTGGAAATTATAGGTATTTTCCCATAAAAATATGGTATTAATATTAATAAGTTTGGGGGTTATTATAAAAAATTAAAAGAAATATTTTTAAATGTTTCCATTTTGATCTTATAAAATACATTTTAGGCTAGGTGCAGTGGCTGATGTCTATAATCCCAGAACTTTGGGAGGTTGAGGCAGGAGGATTCCCTTAGCCCAGGAATTCAAGACCAGCCTGGGTAACATAGTGAGACCCTGTCTCTGAAAAAAAAGAATTTTAATTAGGTATGGTGGTGCATGCCTGTATTCCCAGCTAATCAGGAGGCTGAAGAAGGAGGATGGCTTGAGCCCAAGAAGTCAGGGTAAGCCACGATTACGCCACCGTACTCCAGCTTGGGTGAGAGAGCAAGGCCCTGTCTCAAAAAATAAAAATAAAATAAAATCTTATATTTTAGAACAGTTTTTAGATTTACAGAAAAATTGCGAAGATAGTACAAAGCGTTCATATATCCCAGTTTTCCTGATTATAAGCATCTTCCTTACACTACAAATGGACGGTACGGTTGTCAGAATACTGGACCAATACTAATACATTATTATTAACTGAAGTCCATACTTTGGTTTGGAACTGCTCAGTTTTTCCCCAATGTCCTTTTCCTTTTCCAGTATCCTATCCAAGATGTAATATTACATTTACTTGTCACGTCTCCTTAGGCGCCTCTTGGCTGTGACAGTTTCTCAGGCTTTCCTTGTTTTCGATGACCTTGACGGTTTTCAGGAGTGCTGGTCAGGTACTTTGTAGAATGTTCCCCTGGTGGAAGTTACCAGGTGTTTTTTCTCCTGATTAGACTGAGGTTACGAGGAGGAGGACCACAGAGGGAAAGGGCTGTTTTATCACATCATATCACGGGTACCTACCAGCAACCTGACACTGGTATGTTGACCTTGATCACCCAGTGAGGTTGGATTTGTCAGCTTTCTCCGCTGTGAAGTTGCTCTTCCTCTCCACACTCCCTATCTGGACTTTGCTCTGGGAAATAGGTCACAATGCATAGCCCACACTTAAGTAGCAGGGAGTTGTATTTCCCCTCCTTCAGGGCAGAATATCCACAGAAATTATTTGTAATTCTGCTTGGGAAATTTGTCTCTTCTCCTCCATTTATTTATTCATTCAGTCATTTATTTGTATCAGCATGGACTCATGGATATTTAATTTTATGCTTTGGGTTACAATAGAAAACGATTTTATTTTGTTGGGCAAATTGTCCAGCTTTGTTTGGCCACTGGGAACTTTTCAGTTGGCTCCTGTGTTTATGTTAATTTTTAATATGGATAGTTATTACCCACATAAACAAAAGCTCTCCGGGATCCTTGATAATTTGTAAGAGTGTAAAGAGGTCCTGACACCAAAATGTTTGAGAACCGCGGCTCTAGGGGTCCTCCTGCTTACTCGAATCCGCACGGTGTGTCTGTGCTTCGGCTGCAGGCAGCAGTTGCGGTCTGGGCGGAAGCAAAGCCGGCCACACTCACTGGCCCTAGGGAACACCCGCTTCTCCGTGCCACGCCACTTCGGAGGTTTTCTCTGGGTCTGAAACGCGGGGGTCCCCCAGAAGACGAAGCTCAGGCTGCAGTGCCTTTCCCGCGAACGCCACGGCGCGGCGCCCGGCTCACAGGGGGAGTCGCCCACCCGCGAGTCGGGAAGGGGCCCGGCATCTTGGCTAAAGCTCAGCCTTCTCCTCCCGGCCGGGGCCCCGGCCGCGCCTGGCCGGAGCGGTCTCCCCTCACTCTGCTGCTCGCTCTCCCGGGCTACTTCGGCGCGCAGGTGCTGGCGATCCTGCGGCCGTGGCGGGCGCCGGTGGGAACTGCCCGGCTCTCATCTCGGGAGCGCGTCCCCGTGCCCTCCAGCTGCCCATGCCAGCTGAAAGCATCCGGACAGCTCCCCGGGTCGCGGCCCCGGGGCCCTCCAGAGCCCGGCCCTGCACCCCGCCCTCCCCTCTCTGGCCGGAGGAATGTGCCGGGCAGACCCTTTCCTCTGCAGGACAGAGACAAGCAGCGATAAACCGCTGAAGCTGAAGACCCGGCTAATTGATACAATAAGTTCTCTAATTGCCTCGAAAATAAGGTAAAGATTTGGCAGAGGGAATGCTTTGATCTTACCAGGCAAGAGAGACCTCTCCAAAGGAAACCTCGGCGAAGGGCTGGAGGCCTCGGATTTGGGGGTGTGAAGCCCAAGGACAGCCTGCTTTCCCTGCCCTCCCCTCACCCCGCGTGTCCACGATCCCCAGCCTCACCCTCCTGCTTTTCATGGAAAGACCCTTCTGTGATGACTGGAGGAGAATACACACAGAGAACACATGGGTTATGAAAGGAGGAGGGGGTGGGTTCTGGGTTTTTCAGGACCAGGAGGACGGCTGGAATGATTGGTCCAGTCTATAGAGAAAGACATTAGGGGAGAGGGGATTGCAGACAGGGATTATGAAAAACCTGACTTGGCTCAAGTCGGATGATGTTTCTTACACAGTGAGGGCTGCTGATTTGAGCTTTTCAGGCAGGAGGGGGTAATGAAGGGAGGAGAACTTTGAGTGTCCTGCCTTCTCCAAGAATCTGCACACACACTCACACACACACCCTTGCTCTGCGCTGTGGGTGTCCCTGCCTGGCAGAGGCCCCAGCACAAAGAGGATTAGAGAGATGAGCTAATCTGGTTTGTATTCCAGACATGGCCCCAGAAAGGGACCCTGTCCACCCTGATATGTAAGGATGTGAAGGAGGGAGGAGTCTTTCTTTGGGGGCCTGCTGGCTGACAGTACCAGAGACCCCACTCCACTGGAGTCCCTAGGATGCTGGAGTCCCGACTGCAGGGTCAGATTTAGGAAGAAGAAAGAGGCTCCCACAGAAGGGACTAGATCTCTACTCTACTTGTTTCACCAGTGGGGAAACTGAGGCCTGAAGTGGGAAAGTGGTTTACAGAGTTATGCCAGTAGTGCATGGCTGAGTTGGGAGAAAACACCCTCAGGTTTTCTGATTTTTTTTCTGGTCCAGTGTTTCCTGCACTGTGTTACAGGAGCTATGAGGGGGAGGTATGAGACAGAGGGCAGGAGAAAGAGACAAAGACAGAAGCAAAGATACACACCTAGGAAAATAGAGGTGTGCACACACACATGCACAAAGAGAGAGACAGAGGAAGCCAGAGTCAGAAATGACATGGAGAGATAGGTAGAGAGAGTGAGGGAAGGGCAAGACAAACGGTCATGCAGATTCATACAGAGAGATACACACAGAGAGACAGGGAGTTCTTCAGACTGGAGGGGAGATAGGCAAGAGACAGAGACTCAGAAAGTGAAGAACAGAGACATTCAGAGAGAGAGCGGGAGGCAGGCCAACTCAGACACGCAGAGAGACAAATGAAGACAGGGAGATTAACACAAAAGCCAGATGAAAATAGACACAGAATGACAGAAACACGAGCCAGAGAGAGACCCAAGGAGTGGAGACTCAGAGAAGAGACATAGGGAGAGCATGAGAACAGGAGGTAGACTGAACTGAGGAAGACAGAGTGGGAGGGAGGCAGGGAGGCCGGCCCTGCCCTCTGCAGATCTTTGTCCACTGGAAACAATTCTCTCTTCCAGATCATTCTAGGGCCCTGAACAGGTGGTAGGGGAGACAGAAGGTTCAGTGCATAGCCTGTGTGATCAGGGAGACTGAGAACCCTCCCTCTGGGAGAAGCGGTCAGTGGCCACCCAGGATCCCAGCAGCACACCCACTGGCCTCACACGGAACCTGGGCCACCCGCCCAGCATAGCTGTCAGCCCGCCCACTGCCTGGCTCCAGTCTGATTACAGCCAAAGTGCCAAAAGGCTCCAGACACCCCCACTCCCTGCCCCCATCGTTTCACCTCCCCAAGCCGCCTCTGCTCCTTCCCCTTCTCCTTTAGATCCCTCTCTTCCTTTCTTCCCCATTCTCTGGGGAGCAGTTTGCACCCCTGTTTAGCCACTAGGTTGGGAGGAAAGGGCTCCTCCTCCATCAAGCTCCGTTCCTGCTTTGGGGCTGATGCTCCTTCCCTCCAAAGCCCTCTTGGTCTGGCCTCTTTGAGACACGTTCCACGCCTCGCCTAAGAGCTCATAAATACCAAGGAGAGGCCTGCCAGGCTGTGTACAAAGCGTGGATCCCCACTTTCTCCCCCACTTAACAGCTCCTGGGTTCTTTCCAAGTTTCCTTCACTTCCCCAGACACCTGCATGGGGTGGCAGGGCAAGAGGTGAGGCATTAGTTACCTGTGTGAACCTGGCCCCATTTCAAGTGAGACCTGCCTCGGTTTGCAAAATCTCAGGAAAGGCGTCTCAGGGCCCCTTCTGCAAGCAGCAGGCTCAGGAATTCCTTGACTCCCATCCAAACCTCCCCCCAGCCCCTTCTTGGCCTTTCTCTCTGCTCATTACCATCCACACCACCTCCCACCCACAGGGAAAAAGAGAAGGTCATCGCCAAAGGGGCCCAGGGAAGGGGAGCCTTCTGGAGGATAGAGCAGGGCGGGGTAAGAGCTGTTTACCCACACCCCAGCTCCCCTTAGCTCATCTCCCCTCCCATCCCAGGGCCAGCAAAAATTCAAAATCATTCAGCCACAAATAGCTGAGAAGAGAGTGAAGAGAAATCTTAACTCTGCTCCACCAGAGAGCAGAGCATAAGGTGATATCAAGGGTGAGAGCAGACTCTTCTTTGAGTGCCCACTTTTGAGAGGACAGGAGGAGGCTCTAGTGCAACCATGAGGAAGAGGCAGGACCAAACCCTGCTGGCTGGGTGGAAGCTGTCCTGCTGGAGGCCCCAGGTAATCTGGCAGTCTCCAGGGATTCTTCCTCAGGTCTCTATTGACACTGTTCGCTGTGTCCACAGCGGGCACCCTTGAACCTCAGCAGAATCTAGTGTGCCACTGAAGGCAGCTTTATTGTATTTGCATGAAAATGCCTTGGGAGTAAAACCCTTTTTCTCCTTGTTATTTAGGATACCCTGGCCAGTGTTGGGCACACAGCACGTGCTCGGTAAGTGCTGACTTGACTCCCTGCAGGGTTCTATAGATCAGAACTTAACGCTCGAATCAGTGACTCCTCCCTCTGGCTTCCAGAACTGAGAGTGAGAGTGTGGAAATAAAATGAAGGAGCAGGTCATGAACTAGCTTGAGCCTCTGGCCTTGACCCGCTCCCTGGAAGCCCCACAACAGGCCTTTGCGTGAGGAGCTGAGCTCTCCAGTAGTGTCTAGGACCTTGAGACTGGAAGTTTATTTTGAGATTTGAAGCTCCAAAGAGGCAGATCCCAGAAAACCTCTTCTCTGGCTCCGTATTTGTTCTCCAGTTAAGTGGTTGAGTGCAGCTCTTGCAGTCAGCTGGCTGCTGCAGCCTGGGATTCTTTCTGGGGAGCTGGGTACTCAGGAGAGGGGAAGAAGCAGCAAAAGGAGCCAAACCCCATCCTGGGTTGTCACTCTGGGGGCAGAGATGACTTACAATCCTTAGAGAGAAGTCTTGTCCCCTCACCCACTTCCTTTCCTCTTGGAGTTGCTGAGGTTTCTGGGACCCCCTTCAGCTCAAAGACATGCTTTAAAAATTTTTTAAAATTAGTATTTATTTATTTTGAAATGGGGTCTCACTCTGTTGCCCAGGCTGGAGTAGAGCAGTGCATTCATGCCTCACTGCAGCTTCGACTTCCTGGGCATAAACAATCCTCTTGGCTCAGCCTCTCAATTAGCTGGGACCACAGGTGTCCGTGACCACACCTGGCTAATTAAAAAAAATTTTTTTATAGAGACAGGGTCTCGTCATATTGCCCAGGCTAGCCTCTAACTCCTATGCTCAAGCAATCCTCCCACCTCTGCCTCCCAGTGTGCTGGGATTACAGGCATAAGCCACCATGCCTGGGCCTCAAAAACATGCTTTTAATACTTGAGCAACTATGTTGTGCCAAGACACAGTCCCACTTGACTATAAAGACAGCTCAGGCCAGAGAAGCGGCCTCAGAAGTGATGTGGGGGCCCATATGGGTGAGTCCACTCTAGGTTAGGGCTGATGGATCATCTTCAGCCAACTTTCCCACTCCCTGTGCTTCCCACCAACCCCAGGCCCATATGTAGAAATAAACACAGGGCCAGAGTCACACCCAGGTCTAAACACACAGGGGAGTCTGGGAGAGGCTGCTGGAACTCCAAGACTGCCCTGTGTAGGGATGGGGCGGGGCTGGGAGGAGGTAAAATAAAAGAGTGGTCCAAGGAAAGGGGCCCAGCCAAGAATGAGCTGGGGCTCACTCCCCTCCCACCTGCCCCTCTCAGGAAAACTAAGCACAGAGTCTGTGATTTTCTATGGAAATAGCAGGGCCAACTGGAGCCCACCCCACCAAAAGAAAGGGAGTGAAGGGGAAGTAAAGAAGTTAGCTGGTTGGCTACAAATGATACAGTCCTCGTTTCTGTGCCAGGAAGTGGGTCCTTCGAGGTCAGCCCGTTTTTGGTCCTCTCCCACTCCCAACCAACTCCAGCCCAGCCCCCAGTTTCCACCTAGGCAGGGAGCACTGCCTCCCATTCATGACTTGGAGCACTGCAGGGCCTTATCTGAATTCTCCTCCATGGTGACTCCACTCCAGCTGGGTGGGCTTCTCGCTAGCCCTGGTACACCAGCCCACTCCTGCCTTTGGGTCCCTGTACCAGCTCTTCACTCGGCTTGGGATGCTCTCTGCAGGAAGCTGCCTGGCTCTTTTCCTCACCTCCTGCAAATCTCTGCTAGAATGTCACCTTAATGAAGCCTACCCTGATCATCCTAGTTGCAACTGTGACCATCCCCTTGACTGTGCTCTCTTTACCACTGCACTTACCACTTTCTAACATACTCTGTTTTGCTTCTGATGTTTATTGTTTATTGTCTATCCTTCCCCGGTAGAATGCAAACTCCATGAGGGGATGAATTATTTACCAACGTGTCCCCAGTGCCTAGCACAGTCCTAGCATGCGGTAGGAAATAAGTATTTGTTGAAGTAATGAATGCACTCAGCACCTTACCACAGAAAGCGAGGGTAAAGGACTGAGAGGTGGGGAGAGAGGATAAAGCTTCTTCTGAAACCTTCTACCCTAGCTCTGTCTCTGAGATGTCTGCAGCCAGCTGCACCCCATCTGCTCACACTCGGGAGGCACCTCTAACGCCACCACCACTCCCCACCCCTAACCAAGGAATGACAGTGAATTTGGGGCTGAGGGCATCTGCAGTTACTAGTGAGTTTTTTACACCAGGACTTTAAATAAATCACATGAGGAGGCGGGAAAGACACCTGCGAGGTGGGAGAAGCTGAGGCTGAAGAAGGTGAACTCTGAACTCTCGGAGTTAGAAGGATCAGGATTTTAAAAAGAATTTTACTTCTGACTAAGGGCCCCTGTGCCCGCATGCGCTGTACCTGCAACCCAGGGAAGGTGGGGTTGGGGTGGTGGGAGAAGAGGGGTCACTTTTGGCAGACTGCACCTCCCCACCCCTTCCCGATTACCACGCCTCCAGGCGCTGTGCGGGCGGAGGGAGGAGGAGCGCGCAAGAGGGAGGAGGCAGGCTGGGAAGGCGAAGGAGGGAAAAAGTTCCAGGGCTTCCACCCTCTCGGCAGGACCCCCACCCTGGCCTCTGGTGCGGGAAAACCTCCCAGCTGTTTCTGATTCTTTCAGACTCTCAGCCCTGCCCGAGGGGGTGGAGGACCGAGGCACAGAGAGAGCGCGGTGAGAGACTGAGCTCCGCTGAGCCCCGGAGTAAGGGGCGGGGAGTCCGCAGGTGCCCCCTTAGCGTCGGCTGTCTCTTCCGGGTCCGTAAAGAAAAGCACCCGGGCGTGGCAGGCCGGGCAGGCAGCAGCCAGGTCTAAACGTGATGCTTTGGGGTCGGGGGTGCAGTGGGTCGGAAGAAAGAGGGGCGATGAGCCCTAGGTGAAAGCATTCCCTGCCCGAAGTCGACTGTCCACGGCGCCCCTGTAGGCAGTGCTGAAAAGGTAGGACTCCCCCAACTCCCTGTGGCAGGGATTCTACCCATTTCACAGACGCGCAAGGATGGAGGAAATGAGTTCATCCTCCGTGCTCAGCGCCAGTGTCATTGTAGGCTGGGGACAGGAGGAAAGTGCCTGCAGCCCCTTCCCGCTCTGCCCGCCGGTAGGTCCCCCACAGAAGTTAGGGCTGCCGAGTGAAGGGCGCTAGGACCCGGTGGCGCGGTGTCGGCAGGGACTGGGCGCTCGGGGCGCTGGAGGGAGCCGCGGCGCCCCGTCGCGGCGCGCGGTAGCAGGTGGGGGAGCTGCGCTGTGGCGCGCGGGAGCGCAGAGGGGAGGAGGCGGTCGCTACACCTAGGGCGCCGAGGAGCGCCCCGGGCTTGGCGCGGGCGGAGTCGCCTTAAGGGCAGCGCGTGTCCCCGGCCTCGGCCCCGCCCCGCCCCGTCCAATGAGAGCCCGCGGTAGAAGGGGCTGTCCGCACACTAGGCCCGCAGCTCCTTTCCGCGCTGCAGACCCCCTGACACCCCACCGGGTGCTCGGGCAGCGCGCCCCTTTACCCCGGGTTCGGCGCGCCGTCGTCGGCTTCCGGACACCGCAACTTGCGCCCCTCTCCGGGACCTTGCTCCCAGGCTTTGGACCCCAGGTGACCCTAGGTCCCCAGCCGCCGGTGAACCCCATGGGCCCCCGGGGGTGTGAGGTAGGAGAGGCCTGAGTAACCTCAGAAGGTGCCCCGTCCACGCCCCTCCGGGCTGCGGGGCGGGAGTCTTCGGGGAGCTATGCTGAGACCGGGTGGTGCGGAGGAAGCTGCGCAGCTCCCCATTCGGCGCGCCCGCGCCCCGGTCCCGGTGCCTTCCCCCAGACCCGCAGCCCCCGACGGCTCCCGGGCTTCGCCCCGCCTGGGTCTTGCCTGCCTTCTGCTCCTGCTGACGCTGCCAGATCGCGTAGACACGTCCTGGTGGTAAGTGTGGCTTTCAGGCGGGGCGGGTGAGGCGCTTGCTAGGAAAGGCCAGAGGCGCCTGGAGGGACGGGCTGCTCAGGGGACCAAGCCGTTGCTTCGACGGAACTGGAGACGATTCGGGCAGACTGTCACTAAAGTCTAAAGTTGTGGGGTGGCGGGAGTGTGAGGCTCCACATCTTACACGCCTGGTGAGAAAGGCGCTGGGCATTCGGAGATGCGCCCGGCAGTCGCAGCTCCCCAGGCCTCCATGTGCTGTACCCCCTCTATTTCAGCTAAGGCTCCTTAGGGCAGAAGCTACCTTTAGAGTTTCCCTCAGGGTGAGTTCAGGGAACCGATAACCTTCCGGGGCCCGCAATAGCTTCGACAGGGCCCCAGTCGCCTAAGGTCGCCCTCTGAGAGGTGGAGAAAGGGGCAGCTGGCGAGATCCGCCTAGCGTCTTGCTGCTCTAGTCCACCCGTACCACAGGAAAGCTTTGGTGAGGCAGCAGCACCCAGCCGAGGCTTAGAAATGGAATGGGGCAAAATTTACCCCATTAACTCCCACAATTAAACTAAACGCATGGGTTTGCATTATCTAGGCGTTCGTCTTCAGCCACCGTTTTGAGGATGTCACTTGGAAACTTTATGTCTCCCTCCCTTCTTCCCATTCTTTCCCCTCTCCCGTTTCTCCCCTCCAAGAGCCAGAGGGCTCCGGAGTCCCGAGGTACTACGAGACCCTCTCCCCAGATTTCTTGCAGGCCCTAGGCTCCAGACACTTCACAAGAGGGCAGATGAGGCAAAAAGGCATTACAGATCCACTGGATGTCTGCTGTCTGCTCTTTTTAGACTCCTCCCTGCGCCCCCCCCCCACTCCTTGGATGACATTCATCACCTTTCAGTAGGAGAAGGAGCTGCTTTGCCTTCTTCCCCACCCCGGGGAGAGGGCAAGGCAGAGTTGAACCTAGAAAAGACTCATTCTTCCCTTTTCACCCCAAAATCAAACTGGCCTCTTGGACTGGGCTATTGCCCCTCTCCACCAGGCAGTGCCCCCCTTCCTTCCCTTACTCTGTTCTTCTTCCCGTGCAAGCTCCCCGCCCCTAAGTGTGGTCTCTTCTCCCCTTGCACCCTGTGGCTTTTCTCCTCTTGACTTGGAATCTTGGCTGAAGGGTGAGGGGTAGCTGGCAGAGGGGCCCACCAGCTTGGGCTGCAGATTCCTATCATTTCAAGATGCATCTCTCCTCATCCCAACCCCCACCCCGTTTTCCTGTTTCAGAAAAATCTTTTGGATCTTTTTTTTTTTTTAAATCTCTGCAGTGTTGGGGAAGGTGAGGAGGGGGTTCTGAATGGGGGAACAGAGAGGCCTGTATCTTACATCTGGCTTGAAACATTCTTTTAGAAAGGGAAAGGGAAGAAGGAGAATAAGGAGAAAACCTTTTCAAAGTTCAGTGTGAGATCAAAGCCACCTTTTGCCTTCATGAGCTTGGTTTAGCTGGGGACTTGGCATCTTGAGAGTCTCTGTTGAGACAGCATGAAGTGACTGCTGTCCATCTTCATTGGACCCAGATGGCAGTCCAGTGCTACCAGTTGGATTGCTACCAGTTTGGGATGTAGTCTTGGGGACCAGTTGGTGTTTGGGTGAGAAAGTGTCACTCATAATTTCAGCATCCTGGCAGTGGTTACTAAAGACTCAGTGGGGGTCTTCCTATACCCCATTTTGTACTACTCTTTGTCCCTTTTCCTTTCTCCCTCTACTACCCTTCCCTGATGTGGTTATTAAAGATCTGGAAAAATTCCTGGGTGAAAGAGCTAGGGAGGGAGATAGGTGACACATAGAGTGACTTAGCAGCCCCTGTGAAAAGGAGGGAGGCTGCAACAGGGCCAGGCTGGGAAGTGTGTTTCAGCCTCCTTGCCTCACACCTGTCATAGCTACAGGCCCAAATCCCGGTCTCAGTGATCACCACTTGTGGTATAAGGTGAAAGCTACCTTCTTTTTTTTTTGAGACGGAGTTTCGCTGTTGTTACCCAGACTGGAGTGCAATGGCACGATCTTGGCTCACCACAACCTCTGCCTTCTGGGTTCAAGCAATTCTCCTGCCTCAGCCTCCCGAGTAGCTGGGACTACAGGTGAGCACCACCATGCCCAGCTAATTTTTGTATTTTTAGTAGAGACGGGGTTTCACCTCACTGACCAAGATGGTCTCGATCTCTTGACCTTGTGATCCACCCACCTCAGCCTCCCAAAGTGCTGGGATTATAGGCGTGAGCCACCACGCCTGGCTCAAAGCTACCTTCTAAAGGCAGGCTAAGCCCCAAGCCTTTCTCTTAGGAAAAAACCAGCAAGATTGATGTTCTGTAGAACCCGTGGAAGAGAAATGCCTGTTACTCTGGTGCATCTGTGTTCCACACCGGAGCAGAAGGCCATCATTTTCACCAGTTAATAGTTGGATTTTTCTTATAGCTTGAGATTCTTCCCCTTACTCTCTAATCACTGCCCTCCTTTTATCCTAAACAGACCAAGAAATAAGGGGCTTCTGGCATGTGCTTCCCTGTTCCATTTTGCATTCTATAGGTGGTTGGATGTAGGGAATCACAAGAGCAGGATTGTGTTCACAGGCTCACCAAGAGAGAAGCACAAAGTGGTATCATATTGTTAGCATCACTGTTACCAACAGTAGTTGTTTTTAATGAGCCCTTACTAAGCTTCAGACACCTTATGAGCATCATCTTGGTCAATCTGAAATAATCCAGTGAAGTAGGTTCTATTATTATCATCTTTATTTTACAAATGAAAATGAGGGATGCCGCGGCATTAAGAGCAGATTCATGGAGGCTAATAGTTTTATCCATGGTCAAAGTCCTGTATGTGCTGGGCTGAACCATGTACACTAGGGGCTATACACGAAAGAAGGAAAGAAAAAAAGCAGATCCCTGGTCTGTTTGTATCTTTAATATACAAACTTAAACATCTGCAGATTGGAAATGAAGTTTATGGCTGACTAGGGGGAGAAGGGAGTTGGGGATAAATCAGAACAGTTAGGTGTTTATTCAACAAATAGTGACTGCATACCTACTATGTGCCAGGCACTGTTCCTAGTACTGGGGATATTGAAGTGAATGAACCCAACAAAAATCCCTGCTTTCGTGGAGCAGTGCATCCAAACCATGTGGGGGATCTTGGTGAAATGCAGATTCTGATGCGTTAGGCCTTGGGTGGGGCCTGAGTGTCTGCATTTCTAATGAATCCCCAGATGATACGGATACTGCTGTTCTGGGGGCCACACTTTTGAGTAGCAAGGGGCTAGTGTATACCTCACTTTGTCAAATGAAGGGATGTGAATTGGCCAAAAGTAGGTGAAGAGCCGCATTGTAGGGCAGGAAGCTGGGAAGGAAGTGAAGAACTTCCAGAAGAAAAAACAAAGCTAGAGAGTAAGGGCATCTAACCCTCTAACAGAGCATGAGGTGGGAGATGCCTTCAATATCTTTGTGTCCTTAACATCTAAGCTCAGTGCTTGGCACATGGTAGGCATTTTGCAGGCATGTGTTGAACTGATAGGAAGATGGGGTTAGTCTCAGGCTCAGTTTTATTGGGGACCTCCTACACTAACTGCAAGGGGCTGATACTGAAGAGCAAGCCAGCACCATTCTGTGGAGTCTTGAACTTCTAACTTAGTGGGGTAAGGGTGGTCATAGAGATGTTTAATTATCTTCCCATCTTAGATACTGAACAGATGTTCCCACACTCAGTGAGGATGTAATAAAAAGGACCTATGTGGGCTGCAGCAGAATGGATTTAAGTCAGACCACAAGAAGGACTTTGTGCCCGAGTTTGGCCTGCCCCACTCCAGACTGTCTCATGAGGGCTGGGTTATTGGTCTCTCATTCCCATCCAACCTTCCTCACCCAAGCCCCAGTAAAAAAAAAACAAAAAACAAAAAACAAAAAAACACCCATTGCCTAGAGCAGTACTTGGGCTGAACTAGGGAAGCCGAATGGTGGTGAGACAGGGACAAGCTCCAACTCCAACCGTCTTGATTCTCCAAACAAAGCACCACAGCAGTGGGTGTAACTCTGGGCTGTGCGTCAGGCAGCCCTTTCCGGCCTGGCCCTGTCTGGGGTGTTTATTTTGTTTGTTCCTGGAAGCTGTTGCCCTGATGGACGGTGCTGGGGACGCTGATTCCATGGGATTTGTTAGGGGAGGGCCAGCCCTCTCACCCCTTCCTCGGGACAGATGGGCCCCATCAGCCCTGCTGAGTTCCCGAAGAGGCAAGCATCAGCCCTCCTTGTGTTTGTTTGAGTTGGTGTCACCAGTGATGATCCAGTCTGTGGGTGAGGGCCGGCTGTGGGAATGCGGAGGGGTGGCAGGGGGGAACACAGAGCCCAGGGCAGTCTGGCTTTTCCCCTCCCCCTACCAGCAGCCCTCCCTTCTCCTCACCCACTTCTAGGCCCATTTTGGGGCCGTTCCCAAACCACAGGCTCATTCACAGTTCAAACCAAATCTTTTCTGTCTGCAGTAGCAGTTGCTCTCCATGACCCCCACCTGTTCAGAAAAGCGGAGGGAGGGCAGCCCTTTGTGCTCTGGACAGGAGAATAGAAAGTTCCCAGCAAATCAAGAAAGGTGCTATAGGGTTGGAGAGAGAGAAAGGGAATGAGAAACAGAGCTGGCTGTTGAGCTGGAGGAAGTGGGTGAATGGATCAGATCTCGTTTGGTGGCCTCTTGGAAGAAAAGGGTGAAATACTCGTTTTCTCTCTGAAATATTCTTCCTGAGGCTTGTGGGATCCAGGGTTAAAACTGTTTAAGGGAAAATATTGCCTTGAGAAACAATAATGACTCTGGCAACCCACCTATTCAATGGACCTTCTTTTACTTGTTCATATTGGGCAGACTGGGGACTAGTTTCGGGAGAGTAACCCTCTTACTTATCTTGGCCTTTGGTTTCCCACTGCAGACAGCCTGTGTATGTCTCTCCAGGTTGGGGAAGATGATTTTAAAAGGTTCATTCATTAAGAAAGTCTCTAGGGCCTGGACATAAAGGGTTTGAGGAGGAGAGTAGAGGGTGGGATCTTCCTCCCCAGACCTCTCAATTGGGAATAAGGATTTTTTTAGTTACAAGGATCTGACTAGAGTTGTAAACATTACTTGAATTGCTCACTATATCTCTTCCCATTAGCCCCTTTCTGTCACCATTCCCCTGCTGTCAAACCATATCTTCATGGACCAACCACGCAGGTCATCCATCTTAATGGGAGTGTAAGGGTGTTGTCTCTTAGTGGGGTGTGGTGGCTAATGCCTGTAATCCCAGCACTCTGGGAGGCCGAGGTGGGCAGATAACAAGGGCAAGAGATCAAGACCATCCTAACCAACATGGTGAAACCCCGTTTCTACTAAAAATATAAAAATTAGCTGGGTGTGGTGGGGTGCGCCTGTAGTCCCAGCTACTCAGGAGGCTGAGGCAGGATAATCGCTTGAACCCAGGAGGCAGAGGTTGCAGTGAGCTGAGATTGCGCCACTGCACTCCAGCCTGGTGACAGAGCGGGACTCCATCTCAAAAAAAAAAATGTTGTCTCAGACCCTTATATTGTTAGTTTATTTTTCCATGAAGCTCTTAATGTTTGTTAAATAAACAATGAGTCTGTGTGACATACCCACAGCTTCTGTGTATGTGACACATGCCTAGTTTGCGTTCTGGGAGTGTGTGTCACTTTGGCCTTTGGCTGGGGAACTGGTGATGGTGGGAGGCCACCTCAATTACTCTCTTTGCAACTGTATAACTATTCATACTTCTTCAGAACTGTGGGAAATGGTTTTCTACTCATCAGCTTTATGGAATGTGGGTTATGGAGAGGTGACAGAATCTCTTCAAGGTCTGGATGCTAAATATACTTCCTCCTTATTCCTTCCCAATGCAGAAAAAAGGCTGGGATTTTCTGACAGGGCCATCTCCACCTTGCAGGTACATTGGGGCACTGGGGGCCCGAGTGATCTGTGACAATATCCCTGGTTTGGTGAGCCGGCAGCGGCAGCTGTGCCAGCGTTACCCAGACATCATGCGTTCAGTGGGCGAGGGTGCCCGAGAATGGATCCGAGAGTGTCAGCACCAATTCCGCCACCACCGCTGGAACTGTACCACCGTGGACCGGGACCACACCGTCTTTGGCCGTGTCATGCTCAGAAGTAGGGGCCTCTTCCATCCTGTAACAGCTAATTCCCTTTCTGTGCTGGGGTGGTGAATGGGAAGTGTAGGCAGGATCCCCATTCTCCTCTCCCATACACTGTTGCATAATCAGAGGAGGAATTGTGGGCAGAGCCCAGGATATAGTTGGGGACAGACTCTTAGCAACTTAGATTTGTAGACAGAGGGTCCTCTAAATCCTGGTGCTCTGGGACAAGACCAAGGTAAAGCATTCCCTAGAACTTCCATCTTTCTTGCTCATTTTCCTTGTCCTCCCCAATTCCCAGCTTGGGAGGCTACCATGTACTGTAAGGAAGGCTGAGGTCTACGATAGGCCCTCTGCTCTTAACACCACCATCACTATCGTCACCCAGTACTCCCAACACTACAGTAATGGGAACAAGAGATAAACAGAAAGGTGATATGTAAATATTTGGAGAGTCAGTGGCTTGGCTTCAGCTGAGCAAAAAAGCTAAAGAGAGCTAGACAGTAAACTAAGAGAAAGGGAACAAGATGAGAATCTGGAGGTGTCAGGCATAGAGGGGCAATAATTAATCATCTCTAAGAACAGGGAGGGAGAGGAAGCAGGCAAGAGAAGGTAGCATGGATCTCTAAACGGCTGACCCCTGGGCTGGGGTCTCCACTGTGGGGGAACTGTCCAGCAGAGTGGGCCTGAAAAGGCCTGGAATGTGGACTAAGGCAGGCTTAGCTGAGCCAGTGCTGGAGCTCAGTGGGAAGGGGTGATTCACCAGGAGACTTTTCAATAGATGGACACAGGGAATTTGGCAGGAAACAAGAGTATAGGTCAGCTCAAAAGGTCAGATATATAAAGAAGTGGATAGAGAGTAGTGAGGGCTGAGGGGAAGAGGTCAGATACTCTGGGGAATGCTCTTGGAAATGAAAGGCACCTTGAATAAAGGGGGTGGAGGGGTGACGCTGGGCAAGAAAAGGAGGGAAGAGGTTTCAGAGTCAGAGGTTGTATGGGCTGAAGAAGGGGAGAGACATGGGCCTCCTTCCTGAAACACACCTCTACAATTCTCTCTCTAGGTAGCCGAGAGGCAGCTTTTGTATATGCCATCTCATCAGCAGGAGTAGTCCATGCTATTACTCGTGCCTGTAGCCAGGGTGAACTAAGTGTGTGCAGCTGTGACCCCTACACCCGTGGCCGACACCATGACCAGCGTGGGGACTTTGACTGGGGTGGCTGCAGTGACAACATCCACTATGGTGTCCGTTTTGCAAAGGCCTTCGTAGATGCCAAGGAGAAGAGGCTTAAGGATGCCCGGGCCCTCATGAACTTACATAATAACCGCTGCGGTCGCACGGTCAGTACTCATGTCTGTGTATGTACACTCATATTTGCTGGGGGTGACCAGTATGTGTGACCATGGACTAAAGAAATGTGAAGGTGGAAGAGCTGAAGGCTTCTGGATCACTTCCAAAAGCCCCATCATCCTGGGACAGGAGCAGTAAATGCAAGGGAGCTTGGGAATGCCTAGGTTTAACTAGGTGCATGAAGAGTCTTCATAAAGGAGGCCAGTAGGAAAAAGTGGAGAAAAGAAGTAACATTTTTAAGAAGGAAAAGAACTGCTTTCATAAAGACTGAGAGGATAAGAGGTTGTTCTAGTCAGTTCCCTGACTAGAACACATTCTATGTGCATAGTACTATGCGGGAAAATAGCGCACTACTAAAGTAGAAGGCATGGTACCTGGCACTCTAAAACGTGAAAACTAGAGGAGGTGCAAGCACATTGTAATCATGAACAGAATCCCATGGCTTTAAAGTTCTGCGGGCTGTTACGAAAAGGAAAGCACTGTTGGTCCAGGAAGATTTCCTGGAAGAAGAGTTTCTTGAGCTTGCTCAGGAAGAATGGGTGGGATCTGATGTGGGAGAGAACAACCAAGAGCTCAATCAGCCAGCCAGGGCCAGGTCCAGCCTAATTCAGAGCACTCATCCTTTTGGCCCTAGGGATGACTAAAATGTGCCCTGATTAGCTACCTCTCCCTTACCTGCCTTCCCCCTCCCCCAGGCTGTGCGGCGATTTCTGAAGCTGGAGTGTAAGTGCCACGGCGTGAGTGGTTCCTGTACTCTGCGCACCTGCTGGCGTGCACTCTCAGATTTCCGCCGCACAGGTGATTACCTGCGGCGGCGCTATGATGGGGCTGTGCAAGTGACGGCCACCCAGGATGGTGCCAACTTCACTGCAGCCCGCCAAGGCTATCGCCGTGCCACTCGGACTGATCTTGTCTACTTTGACAACTCCCCAGATTACTGTGTCTTGGACAAGGCTGCAGGTGAGTAAGGAAGGCAGGTGGGGACATGGAGTCCCAGTTCTTAGTGCAGACACCCCTGGTTAATCATGGTCTGTTCGGTCTCAGGAGTTAGGGAAGGAGGTGCTGTAGGAGGAGGCAGTTTCCTCCCCACATGAACACCTGGTCATGAGGTTGTTGACTTATGCCTCAGTTCACCAGGCCCAGTGCTGCCAAGTAGAGAGGAAGTCACTCAGCTCCTTGAGGCCTGAGGTCATGCATCTCTCCTTTGTATCTCCAGCATCGGGGATACAGTAGGCATCATCCAGGGAATGTTTAATTTAGTTACCTGTTTTCAGTTTTAAGCAATGTGTAGGCTACACAGAAACATAAGATGCAGCCCTAAGCCTTTGGCTCTTTGCAATCTACTTAAAGAAATGAGATATAATGGGTAGAAAAATGCAAAGAGAGATAATTGGAGAAGTGAATAAAAGTTTATTTGAAAACGTAGAATTTGGCCAGGTGCAGTGGCTCGTGCCTGTAATCCCAGCACTTTGGGAGGCCAAGGCAGGTGGAACACGATGTCAGGAGATTGAGACCATCCTGGCCAACTTGGTGAAACTCCGTCTCTACTAAAAATACAAAAAATAGCTAGGCATGGTGGTGTGCACTTGAAGTTCCAGCTACTTGGGAGGCTGAGGCAGGAGAATCCCTTGAACCAGGGAGTCAGAGGTTGCAGTGAGCCAAGATCGCACCACTGCACTCCAGCATGAAGTCAGAGAGACACTCTGTCTCAAAAAAAGAAGAAGAAGAAGAAAGAAGAAGAAGAAGAAGAAGAAGAAGAAGAAGAAGAAGAAGAAGAAGAAGAAGAAGAAGAAGAAAAGAAGAAGAAGAAGAAGAAGAAGAAGAAGAAGAAGAAGAAGAAGAAGAAGAAAAAAGAAAATGTAGAATTTAAGCTGCTCCTTGAAGTGTGGGGACTATCTGGATAGCTTGAGAGAAGAGTGGGCAATTTCTTATACGAGAGCAGTAGGTGGGAAACCACGTGACCTGTTCAGGGACAGAGAAGAGACCAATCTGCTGGGTAAGGTTCCCCATAAGGGAGATAAAAGCTAGAAAGATGTCCTTGAAAGGCTTTATCCAGTGTGCTGCCATTGAAGATTCTGAAACAGAGCTGAGAAAGAAACGAAAGAAGAGATCCCTACCAAAGGCAAGTAAAGCAGCAAATGGTCGTTTTTCAGTCTGTTTGAGGTATTTGTGGTGGGATTCTTGGAGGTGCTGGAAGACAATACAGTTTTTCTCCAAGAGAAGGAAAGTTACTATCCTGGCTCATATTTCTGGTTCAGATAGCTTAGACCAGGAACATGCAATACAGCAGAACTCTTCTCCTCTGGTTGTTGTCATGGGGCTCCCAGGCTCTTTTCTACAGGCTCAACAGTCAAGACTGGGTGAAGTGGAGCCAAAAAACCTCAGCTATCTTTGGTACTGTTTGTTTTCACCCATCACTGTCATTCTTGGAAGAGTCAAGTGGCTTGGAGTAAAACTGGGCACAGAAACAGGGTGGGGTTCTACCCAAGTAGCAAAGAAAGTAGTCTGTATACTTTGTAGGGTGTTAGAAGAAAAACAGTTGGGGCCCTTCTGATTTTCCTAGTGATTTCCTGCCACTATGTAGTCTTTCTTCCCACGTGGTCTAATTCAGAGGGTCACTCTCTGGATACCTAGAAATAATTTCATAATATCCAAGGTGTAAGCCTACACTACCATATTGAAAATGCACCTTTAGGGGAGGAACTTTGGAGTTAGAAGAAAGGATATGTCAAATGTATGTTGGTTTTTCTCACAGGCATAAGATTAGGTCTCCTAAAACCCAAAGTGGGGCCTGGAATTCAAAGAATATAAGTCATCCCAGAAAGAATATGGAGCCAGGAAATCCCTCCAAAGCAGTAGAGTCCAGCTGAACTTTGTTTTCATATCTGTGCCCTCCAATACAGTAGCAACTAGCCACATGTGATTACTGAGTACTTGGAATATAGCTAGCGTGACTGAAGAGCTGAATTTTTTTGTTTACTTTTCATTAATTTAGATGTAAAAGACCCTATGTGACTAGTGGCCCTGGACAGCACAGCTCCAGAATGTTGAAGGGGTTTTTGGTGCCCAAGAGGACTTAAGAGCCAGCCCTTGGAGTTAGGAGACTAACATATTCAGTAGACCTAGTCAACACACATTCCAGAGCAGTGGTCTCCTAACATTCTGGATCCTTTACTCCTATCAGTAAAACAATTTGAGCATATATCTCTATTACATGTATATTTATTTATAAGTTATATCTGTGTTCCACTACATGAATGTGTAATTATAAAGCATACATACAAAATAGATATTTTAAATTGATGAGATACAAAAACATATAAGTTCTAGCTTATAAATTCTAACATATAAGTTTCCTTCCCTATCCCAGTGGTATGTGGAGACTAATGCTGTAGAAATCAGTTAATTTATTTTCCTTTTTGAACCTAGGCTAGTTATTTTCCCATCTCTGGATCCTTATTAGCCAATGGAAAAGGTTGGAGTAGATACTCTCATGGGCCCAGCCCATCCAAAAGTCTATTGATTTTATGATCTGTTGGCAGGATCAGTCAGAATGAGATTCTAAGCATTCCCTATGCATGGAGGAAAAACATGATCCCCATCCTTCAAGAGTTTCCACTATAAGGGGAAGGGATAATGCTTAGGGATAATAATAACAATGCAAGGGATATTACTTAGGAATTCCTTAGGAATATATGCTTCCAGCCAGTCATGCTAATGAGTTCATCTCTTCAGATGAACAGAGATTATATCTAATGATCTATTTATTAGTGTGCTCATTTTCTTATGGGAAACTAAGTTAATGTTTCATTTTGACTAAATCACACAGCTAAGAGTGTTAGAACTGGAATTTGAATCCAGATCATCTGATGTCAGAGCCCATGCTTTTTTTTTTTTTTTTTTGAGACAGTTTCACCTTCACCCAGGCTAGAGTACAGTGGCGCAATCTTGGTTCATTGCAGCCTTGACCTCCCAGCCTCAAGTGATCCTCCCACCTAAGCCTCCTGAGTAGCTGGGACTACGGGGCTCATGCCTATGGCACCTGGCTAATTTTTTAAGCTTTTGTAAAAGATAGGGCTTGCTATGTTTCCCAGGCTGGTCTTGAACTCTTGGACTCAAGCAATCCTGCCTTGGCCTCCCGAAGTGCTGGGATTACAGGCGTGAGCCACTGAGCCACTGTGCCCAGCCCAAAAAAGGGATTCTTTATGTCTTCCTTCTGAGAATGTGGGTAAGGGTATCCAGGGCAGCTGAAGAGATAACTTGGTTCTCACTCCTTCTCTCCCCCAACCCAGGTTCCCTAGGCACTGCAGGCCGTGTCTGCAGCAAGACATCGAAAGGAACAGATGGTTGTGAAATCATGTGCTGTGGCCGAGGGTACGACACAACTCGAGTCACCCGTGTTACCCAGTGTGAGTGCAAATTCCACTGGTGCTGTGCTGTGCGGTGCAAGGAATGCAGAGACATTGTGGACGTCCATACTTGCAAGGCCCCCAAGAAGGCAGAGTGGCTGGACCAGACCTGAACACACTGTTACCTCACTCATCCCTCTAATTCGAGCCTCTCAACTCAAAAGCACAAGATCCTTGCATGCACGCCTTCCTCCACCCTCCACCCTGGGTTGCTGCAGCTTCTATTTAAGGACATAGAGAGTAATCCATAGGGACCATGGTCTCCTGGCTGGTTCCTCAACCCTGGGAAGGAGTTGACAGGGGATATAAGAAACTGAGCAAGCTCCCTGATTTCCCCCTCTGGAGAAGTGAGGGGAGAGCAGAAAAGATAGGGGTCTTTAGAGTGAAATGAGTTGCACTGAAGTACGTAGTTGAGGCTCCTTTTTTCTTTTCTTTGTACCAGCTTCCCGATACTTCCTTGGTGTGCAAGAGGAAGGGTACCTATAGAGAGCTTCCTTTTGTTTCTACCTGGCCAAAGTTAGAGAAGACAAAGATGAAACAGCATGTCGCTTCTTGAAGATAGTTTGAGCAGACTACCTGGTACCCCAAAAGAAAATCTTAGGCTACCACATTCTATTATTGAAAGCCTGAGATGTTAGCCATAGTATACAAGGTTCTGTTCACATGCTCATATGTTTATGAACTGCTGTGTTTTGTAGAAGAAAAAAATCATAACTATACAAACACACATTCATTCTCTCTTTTCTCTCTTTTTCTCTCTACCATTCTCAACCTGTATTGGACAGCACTGCCTCTTTTGCTCACTTGCTGCCTGTTCAAACAGAGGTGGAATGCAGTGGTTCCCATGCCCAACGGATCATTAGAATACCCTAGAATACTCCTAGGATACAGAAAGTTAAGTCTGGCCACGCTTTGGGTTTTTGTTTTTTTCTTTACATGCATTATTCTGGAGGTTAGCCCGGTTTGGGGAAACACGGAGTAAAATATAGGCAACTCATGGATGGTGGGAGGGGGGTAAACAGGTCTGATCTCAAGGGCCCACATAAGGCATCAGTGAATACTAGGCAGGTAGGGATCTCTGGCTTTGGTAATTCTTTATGAGAGGATCCTAGCCTTTGAAGCTGGGAACAGGAATTAGTGGCTATAGTGGGAAGGGGTGCTGGGGCTTGGGGCCAAAGTGATACACAGCTTAGAAGGCAGCCTTCCTCCATTTATTCAACAAATCTTTATTTAGTGACTCTCCAAGTCCTGGTGATTATTATTAACTCCACATCTGGCTTAAATAGAGGAGGGTTTCTTCTACGTTATTAGCTGTTGCCTAGTTAGGTTTGCAGTAGTGGAATCTCCAGAGATAGCAGGCTTAGTAAACTGGAGGGTAAGACATGAAGTCCCTCAAACCTTGATGTCCTATTTTTGTGTGACTTGGACAGCAGTTATCTTTTTTGCCTGTTGATATTTTAAAGCAGTGGAGTGGTATAGAAATTTGCAGTTATGACATACCTGGGTTAAACATCACAGCTGTGCCACTTGCTTTTGATATTTTGAGCAAGGTAGCTAAATTTTCTGAGCTTCAATTTTCTCATCTACAAAATGATATAGATACCTGTTCTTTTTTTCATTTATTTCTTTTTTTAGAGATAGGGTCTCACTCTGTTGCCCAGGCTGGAGTGCACTGGCACAAACATGGCTCACTGCAGCCTCAAATTCCCAGGCTCAAGCAATCCTTCCACTTCAGCCTCCCCACTAGCTGGGACTACAGGGACTTAAACTAAGTTTTCAAAGATGGAGCTCACTGTGTTGCCTAGGCTGGTCTTGAATTCCTGGTTTCAAGCAATCCTGCAACCTTCCAAAGTGCTGGGCGTACAAGCATAAGCCACTGTGCCCAGCTGTCAGATACTGAGCTTTAATTATGCCCCAAATTCCAGCCCACAGACACTCTTCACCAAAGCCCCTGGCTGGTCTAGCCCATCATGACTTCTCTAGGAACAGAACTTCAATAGGACTATAAATTAGGAACAGACCTTCAATAGAACAAAAGTCTGTAGATTAAGGGGCCTGCATAAAATTCTGGCTATAGGCCCCTTTCTTTCCCAAGTTCCTCTCCAACATCCCTTGGGGTCCTCATATGTTTTTGAAGCAGCTTCACTCTGCACAGGCAGCAGGAGGTTGGGGGAGCCATAGCTCTGGGCTACGGGGGCAGATTTATTTGGATGATAGGACTAATATTTGTGTAACCTGCTGAGACCTGTGTGGAAGAGTTTGGGGTGGATTTTCTTTTGGTGAGGGGATTTGCTCTGGTTTCACATCCATTAACACAAAACATGAGCTAGTCAGAGCCCTTGTGGTCTGCGGTGAGGGGATGCCTGTGGATAAATGGGCCTGAATGAGTCAGGCTGAGAGAATGTCTTCCTTCAGAGTGGAGTTAACTGGGTAACTGATGAGCCAATCCTGGGATTATAGAGGGGGAAATGGGAGGGGAAGAGAAGAGCTGACATCTTGAGGAAAGCTTTGGGGTAGTGGAGAGGTAACGGGATCATGGTCAGTCTGAATGTAACAGTAGGGCTGAATGAACTTGCCAAAGGAGGCTGCCTTATATTATATGCCAGGCTGCTGGGGAAAGCCTCAGGTCCCAGCCAGCCCCTGTAAATAATGGCACAGGACTTCCATGGGAAGTCAACCTGACTTAAATTTACCTTCGCCCTATTATCTATTTGGTTTTTGGTTCTCATCCTGTGGAAAGAAATGAGCCTCTTCTGGCATCTCATGCTACTCTGTGCTTTTCATTGGGCTCCACATTCTAGCTCATAAAGATGCAAGTTTTGCAATTTCCTATAAAGAGAGTCAGAAGTTTGAAAAGCAAGGTGAATAAGCAAGAGAAATTATGTCCATCTGAGCCCCACTACAGGGGTATGTGGCCCTGAGAAGGAATGATGGCCAAGCAATTAATTTTTCCTGATAGTTCTTTTTTTTTTTTTTTTTTTTGAGACGGAGTTTCGCTCTTGTTACCCAGGCTGGAGTGCAATGGTGCGATCTTGGCTCACCGCAACCTCTGCCACCTGGGTTCAGGCAATTCTCCTGCCTCAGCCTCCTGAGTAGCTGGGATTACAGGCACTCACCACTGTGCCCAGGTAATTTTTTGTATTTTTAGTAGAGACGGGGTTTCACCATGTTGACCAGGATGGTCTTGATCTCTTGACCTCGTGATCCACCCGCCTTGGCCTCCCAAAGTGCTGGGATTACAGGCGTGAGCCACCATGCCTGGCTCCTCACAGTACTTATCTTACCTCTGCATTCTGATTGGCTTTAGACAACTGGTGTTCATTCTGCGCTTCACAGACACTAATTTATTTGGAACAAGCAGCAAAATGAGACCTTTATTTGGTGCATTCAGGGCTCCATTTAGTTTCCTCACTCTGCTTCTAATAACCCCTTCTCCCAGCCCACCTCTATTGGATAGAGGTCTGTCCCTCAAATCAGCAATGTCTTAGCCCCTCTCCTCTCTTCCATTCTTTCTGTTGGTACTCATTTCTTCTAACTTTTAATAAATGTTTAGGTATAATGCATTACAGTAAGTGCTACTTAGATACAAACTTAAAAGATACTATCTATTTTAAGGATCTGAGAATCCCTTAGAGAAGGCACACGACTGAAGTACCTCAGCTGCACAGCCTGTCGACAGTTGTTCTTGGGTAAAAGAAAAATGCCATCCATAACCTAGACTTGGAGATAAAAACTAACTTTTATTATTACCAGCCCTGAATACTGGCACTAATCCACACTCTTCTTAGAGTGATGCTGGAAAAATAAAATCATGGGCTTCAGATTAAAAACAAAAACAAACATAGCCTGTTCCTGAGGGTCTGTTTGCAAAACTTCTTGTAGATCTAACTCCTGAACACTTACTGCTTCGTTTCTATTCCTCCCTGTTGCAGGGAGTAATTTCTTCACCTTTTTCTCACTGCCCTTATCAAGAACATCAACCCCTAAGTCTCTGCCAAATTCTCAGACCCACTCAGGACACGAGTCTCTCTACATGGCTTAATAGAAGAGAGATAATTAGGATTTTTTCCCTCAGTCTGAGGGTTTTATTTAAATGCTCTCAGTGGTCATAGGGCAGAAGCTCAAGCTAGCTGGGGGGAAGGGAGTATGCCAGGGAGAGTATGGGAGAGTATGTTTCTCATCCCTGGGAGGCATTCAGCCTAGTTCCTGCAGCCAAATTACACCACCAGAGAACAATGTGATGCATTCCTGGGCAGGTCGGTGGGACCCTGGGTGCCTGGGCCTTGTGGAGAGAGGTGCCAGACACAGAGCTCTCCGTAAGCAATCCTGCAGAGCCGCCCCCTGGGTGCAGAAATGAAATACGGGAGAGCTTCACATTACACAGAGACCTGTAGCTCATACCTGGTTATTGATGGCCTTGGTGGAGGCCTCTGCCCCGACCCTCCACTTGGGAACTGCTTGCTACTACGGGGGTTGGGCATCTTTGAAGCAATGTTGGAAAACAAGAAAGACATGCTTCCTTTTCACTTTTTGCCCTCCCTGTCAGCCTGAGCACAACCATAAGGTTACACACACACACAAACACACACACACAAGGTGTACATATATAGACACATACAGAACTCTCAGGCTGCAGAGGAGTTCTGCTCATCCTCCTCTCCCTAACAAATTTTAAAAAAGCAATTATATTTTGATCCATTATTTCAAAAAGCATACCAATAGGGTCTAGCTGTAACCAAGGAATATCTACAAAGTTACATTACCAACCTGCAGGCAACTGTTTGATCTGCGGACCAGAACTCCTTTGGTGGGTAGTCGGGGGAAGGATGCAGAAAGGACATGGAGAGGAGAGATCAGTGAAGAATTACCACCAAAGCAGAGTGGCTGAGACTGTACCACTTTGCAAGGCTGGTTGATGCCAGAGATAGTGAGAGGTACACCCTACATGCTGAGAATGATGGGGCAGCCTCTTATGACTGCATGAGGTATAATTGCCAAGCCTACTGCTCATGACCTGTGGTTGTTTTTAACTCTTAACTGGGTTAGAAAACAGGATAGTTTTGGATTCCAGGGATGATCTCCATAAGAGAGAGGCACTGGAAAAGACCAAGTGGTTGCTTTATTAGGGTAAATATATCACAGTTGCTACACTGAATTGAGCTTTCTCAGAAGTTATTATTTTCTTTGGGTGATTGGCAGGTATAGGGCAATGGCCAATGGGGTGTCAGTAATATGCCTGTCCTGACCTCAAAGGTAAAGGGACAGAAAAGAGAATTTATAAACTCATTTTCCCACATCCCATTAATGGCTTAAATTATCTCTGAGCATCTTTGTGGCTATTCCTTCTTTACTTAAGATGTTTTAGTCATTCTGGATTTGCGAATGCAAAGCAAGCCTTCTCTCATTGGCTCCTTAACTATCCTGGCTTAAAATTTTCCTTTGCTCACTTCCATTCTATGAGTCTATGGATGGAGCAGCTGGACATTGGAGTTCTTTCTCTCTGACCAAAGGAACCAAAATGTGGTGCCTTTATTTCAACCCCACCAGCCCCAGTAAGCAGCCCTGGCCAAACAGAAAGGCTAAGCTGAATAAAGAAAAAAGGAAGACAGTTCCATCTAAAGTTGTCTTTTTTGACAGCTTCCAAGGTGGGATTTCCTCAGGAATAACAGTAATATTTGTAAGAAGCTTTTTCATACACAAAATGCTTTAGCATATATGTAATCCTCTCAACAACTCTGTGAGGTAGGAGTTACTGTCATTTTACAGATGCTGTTCAGAAACGTTTGGTGATTTGTCCAAGGTCACATGAACTGTGCCTGGCTCAGTCAGAGCTCAAACCTGGGTCTTCTGACTTCAAATCTTGTGTATTCTCCTCAAAGCCTGAGGATGCCCAGGGTTGGGGGCACCAGAGTCCCAACACCTTCAAAACGGAAATTGATATAGAATGTTCAAGCCCTATAGGAGTCCCAGGACTGCCAGGAGAGTATATCTGAGCACAGTTTACACAGGAACAGCCTAGGCCCTCCTGAACCTCATCAAACAATGGCCCTTTTGCCATTTCTGCCACTATTACCATGTATAGTGGTACCATGTGACCACTATACAAAGTATTCCACGTTTAAATAACTCTGGCTCCTAATTCTATTCCTTCTTTTCCCCCTTCAGATTAACATTAAAAATTTTGTTTTATCTAGTCCTTTTGAAATTATGCTAAATGTATAGTCACAGTAGAAGCAGTCATGACAGAAAATTATTAAAGCTTTGGGCTTTTAAAGTATGTATTAGAATTTCCTTTGAGATTTCACTCCTAAAAATGCCGTCAACTCCTGGGTTAGGAAAGCAAGATCAGGGAATAAGTATCCTAAGAAACTCCCATCCCAAGCCAGATAGATGCCTACCTGTGGCCTGGTAAAGGTCCTGGGAACTCTAGCTGATGCAAGCAATTTGTGTACACCAAGGCAAGGGGTCTCAACCCTGCAGAGAAACCCCTGTGAGATGGGGCAGATAGATTTTTCACTTGATCAAACACTTGCTGCTCTCAACCCCTCTTTGTTCTCCCATTCAAAATTTGGACCTCTGTTTAGGTGCAAGACAGTGAGTAAAAGCAGCTCCAAAAAGATGATGTGTGCAAGGGGAACTCTTTTCTGTTCAATCCTGGAATGTTTTCTGTTAGTGACAGCACAGGCTCCCTATCTCACTCCTGCACCCCAACTGTTAAGGCAGAAGAGAAAAATGCACAATGTTCATCAATGATAGACCTGGGATGCTACAGCTTCCTGACCTGGGCCCCTGCTTGAGCGAGGGGAAGAACACCTCATGAAAACAGTCTACCTAGAGTCAGGACTTTCCCAAAGCAGACTTTACTTTTTGGTCCATCGATCTTGGCTCTCAGTGTTTCCCTGCTTCCCACCCCCAACTGCCTCTGCATGTGGGCTCAGAAGTCATCATCTAAAGAATTCCATTGCTCACCTCCTGCATAGCAGCACAGCCCCATGAAGCCACACACCAGATGGAGGGGATAAAAGTACAAGGTCATGGCTTCTAGCAAGAGGCTTTTTCTTAAACTAACCCTGACTCCTGGAAAAGAGGCAGAGCAGGAGAGTGTTGAGTGAGCTGCTGATGACAGCAGCTTTATAGGTCTTGTGTATAAAGGAAGGAAAAAGCTAACTTGGCTTTCAGTGGAAATTTACCTACTCCCATCTCTAAATCTACTCCTGGTCTCACATCTTCTTCTTGAAGGTGTCTAAGTAGAATGCAGAGACTGTCAAGCTAGAGGGTTAACTCCTTCCCAATTGTAGGGATCTATTCAGCAGGCTGCCACACACATGCTGAGGTGGAGGCCAACCCCTGAACACATGCCCTGCTTCTCTAGGAATTTAACTATGAAGTAAAAGGAAACAGTAAAGAAGATGAACTGGAACTCTGGGGAAACAGAAAAGGTCACGATAGGCCTTCAAAATATTTGTGCGTAGTAAGTAGACAAAAGAGGATGGAGGAAGATGATAATTCCTAGAATAATTATTGAGTGACAATATACAGAAGCAACAATTACAATGAAATGAAACAGTTTAATGGACTAGGAAACAGAAGCCTGAGAATAAAGGCCTTAGGTTAATGAGATTATTCAGAGATGGCATTCCACGGGAGGTGACTTTTGAGTTGGATTTTTAAAAGATAGCTTTATCTGTTTTATGAACTGATTGACAGCAATAGGAAGAAAGCATTCTAAATAGAAGGAACTGTAATGTGCTGAAACTTAGAAGCAGGAATGTACAAGCAATATATAAGGAATTTCAAGCAAGTACACATTATATACACTGGGGAATACAGAGAAATTAGAATGCTGAGATCAGGGCTTAAATAATATGAGGTGACTGTGTGCATCTCGACTGTCAAATGGTTCAGCATCCCCTATAGAGCCACATAGTATCTTGATTTATGTCAGTAAACTTCAGGGCACCTATGGAAAAGCACAAGGATGAGTCCATTTGTTACAGACACAGGGACTAAAAAGATCTACCCTGTAAAGTTCAACAAAGTGCCACCTATCATTAACTACAGCTCCTTATCATTTGAGATTCTGGGCTAAGAGATATCAAATATCCTATCCAGTACTGTGATGCATTAATGTAGACTTATAGGCCCAGAACCTGGCATAAATCAAGCCAAACCCTTAAGAAATTAGAATGTGAAAAGAAAATAATTTAAAATAGAAAATACATGCTTCTATTCCTCACTCCCAGATTTAAAACTTGATTGGTCCCATATATCCTACTTGGTATATTGGATTTTTGAAGCTAGCAGATTTATCGTATCTGAGGCCATAGTGCTTAGAAGAGCTGCAAAAGAAGTTTAGAGACTGCAAAATAGCTCACTAATAAATAAAGAGCTTTATTCTAGTTTACTACTATGTGCTGGAGTAGCAGCCAAAGAAGGAGACAAATTCTGACTTCGTGATCTCTAGTTAGGTGTCTAGCTTCCTGCATTTGCTGCCGGTAAAAATGGCTACTTATGGGGCTTTTGTCATACTTCTTAACAAAACTTCTCTAACTTCTTAGGATAAAAACAAAGCAGTTTTTATCTTCCAAAGCAGTTCCCTGGTGCCACTTTCAGAGTATTGAACTGTGGGTCTCAACCAGTGCAGCACTGACTGTGTGTGTGTGTGTACACTGAATAAGCCAAAAGGTATGCCATATTCTAGGTTTATGCTTAACTGGCAAAATTTGATGGTGGAAGGGAGGCAGCCACAGAACAGTGACAGCATTTGTTAGTATCATCTTAGTTCTCTTCCCTCCCCTAGGTAGTTTATAAAGGGTGATTTCTGAAACCCTTCAGAAAGAAAAGCTCAAGGGTTTACATTCAACTGTGACAGCACTATGAATCCATTAAGAAGCATGTTTCAGGTTGCACTATAATTTCCCTATGTAACATAAACCCATGGAATCTGACATAAGCTGATTGCTCATGCTGGTTATTTTATTTACATTTCTGAATGGAAAGGATTTCAATACTCATAAAATATCTAACTGGCTTATTTTTCATCTGTTCTCCCAGAGAAGCTATTATAAAATAGGCATAGAGACAGAAGTCTCAACTTGTATAACTGGTCAAGCAACCAGGGAAATGTTATTGCTCAAAATGCAATTTTAAAAAATTCAATATGGAACTTGAGGTCAAAAAAAGAGATGGTTACTCTCAATGCCATCTGAAAGATAAAAGCTCAAAAAATAAATAAATAAAAGGTAACTATGCTCACTATCTTCAACCAAGTCCTATGGTAGTAGCTGGTACCTTCACAGGAGCTCAATGGAACTGCAGTTTACTTACATCTTTTTTTCTGGGAACCTAATGTTAGCCGACATAGTTGCTAGTTTGAACAGGAACGCAGGTGAATGGATGAAGGTGGGCTCCCTACCACTCAGAAATATGAATGTGCCTCCTTACCAGTATGCCACAAATTAGACCGCTGAATTAGAAGATGCCATCATGCAACTAACTTACTATCTGGAGATGTGTATTTTGTTAACCTAAGCAAAGAATAATAATTTCTTCTTATTCCAGTAGGTGTGACAAGCTCTGAGAAGTGAATGACAAGCTAGAGAAGTAGTAGTCACCAATAAAGTAAATTCCAAAGCCAGATCCCCAGAGTGCAAAGCTGGAGTGCAGTGGTGTGATCTCGGCTCACTGCAACCTTCACCTCCCAGGTTCAAGCGATTCTCCTGTCTCGGCCTCCCAAGTAGCTGGGATTACAGGCACCCACGACCAGGCCAGCCTAATTTTTGTATTTCTAGTACAGATGGGGTTTCACCACGTTGGCCAGGCTGGTCTCAGACTCCTGATCTCAGATGATCCACCCACCTCGGCCTCCCAAAGTCATATCCCCAATGATCCAGCAAGTCTATGTTACTTTAATGAGACAGCTCAATAAAGATAAGAAATATTTTTCAGTTACTTAGAGAGAAAATCATCTTGGTGGTGCTCCCTGTAAAGAGGTGAATTGTCAAAAATGCAGAATTGATCAGCAAAACCCAGCTACAAAGAAAGGGCAAAAGGAACCCAATATCCTTCTATTTAGTTTTTTATTTTCAGAATCAGTGACTGCCAGCTGCAGCTCTGACATTATCAAGTAAGCTCTGGAAAATTCTGGGTAGCTCTTTCCTATTCTTTCACATGCCCAAAGAACCAAGTAATTTTGGTCCTAACTCTTACTATTCCATTCTGCTTCACATGAAATCACACCATTTCATATTGAAAACCAGGATGGCCATTAGTCCTTATTAATCTGCCATTATTAGGAATGAGAGGATATAAAAGAGGAATATAAAATGTACGAGTGTAGAAACTTTTGTCTTATGGCAATTACTCTGTGAATCTGAGGTGAGACATTTCTTGCTTAAATTTTGAATTGTAGAGCTCTCCATTTTTTGATAAATTCTATTCATATAAATATTATAATAAATATCACTGCTTACAAAAAGATGAACTTCAGCTGCTAGGTATAAGGATGAAAGTACTCCATGCTGCATTTTTGAAAAAGAATAAAGATGTCTCATTCTATATGTTCTTGCTTGACCTAACCAAATAAATTCCTCTGAAAGGAAGCATACTCTATTAGTGGAGATTGACTTTTTTAGGTCACTATATCTTATGGGAGGCATATGAAACCAGCACACCAGTCAGTCACTTCCAGTGAAATAAATGAATATTCAAGGATGAACTAATCTATTGTGGCAATAGCTTCTACCTTATACTAATACATCTTCATGCCCATCTCAAACCCCCTACCACTAGACAATGAGTTACTTATGAACAGGGATTATATTTTATACTTCATAGGTACCCAATGAATTTGAAACGTAAAGACCTGTTGTATGTTACAGAACAATCATTACTATAGTTTAGCATGTTATAGAACAATTAAAACCATGTTTAAAAATGCTGAGTCTCTTTAAAAATCTAAACTTTGAAAACAAATCAAAACAGGCTCTATTGGAGTCCTTCCATTCAATAAGCCAACATTCAAGGAAGACTCTTTTCAGGTATCTAGGACTCTCTGAACTGCATGTTCTACTGCAGTTTGTGTTTTGTTTTATTTTTTTAAAGGTGGTATTACAATAGCTAAAATTCACCAAGAGCATATTAGTAAGAAAAGTCTTCATAGCTAGGGCTTAGCTGAATTATAATCCCTGGACTTCCAATAAGGGCTAAAGCCCTAAAGGGATCAGCGTCTAATAAGTAAAAAACATCCAGCTGAATTTTGTCAGAGGGCAAAGTTTCAACTTTGAGTGCCCCAGCAACCAAGGATGAATTATGCATAAGATTAATAAAGTGTCTTCGTCCACACCCTAGCCAGAGAACATTCTTCCATCTCACTGTGACTAAAGGAAAACCAGCAATGTATTTGCCTGCCAAGAACAGCTGTGGCTGTACTCTTGATAGGAGTCTAACAACATTGTTGGATTAAAATTTAATTGTAAAGCTGCTGCTACCTGGGAGTAAAAGCATGAATTCTGGCTTCAGAAAGAAACTGGGACTCCAGCGTATTGAATAAATGAAGAAAAGAGCTGGCATGTTCCTAAAAAAAGAGTGTGAGAATGTGCTCCCTTCTCCAATTGTCCCCTAAGCTGCATCTTTATATGTCACATTGGTCATCTGCAAGGTGTTTAAAGGAAACATAGCCCTTTTCTGTTCAAGCCCTTTTCTTGAACAGTACATACACATTTTATTTCCAGAATGCTTGAAATTACAGGGTGAGGTCAGAAGGTGATTATGTGATTTGCATTCTCTGAATATCCTACTCTTAATTTTGTTACGTATTATTGAATCCCAAATAATTTCTCTCCTTGAATCTGGCTACTGTCAAGATGGACCTAAGACAATCTTAATGTTACTACACAACAAAAATAATTTTCTGATTTCCTCAAATTCAGATCGAAAACCCAATGAAAATCCAATATTTTACTGAGGTCCCATGAACATTAAGGAATACACCCAAGTTTCCTACCTATTGATACAATTACTAGAAGTACCTCTGTTACCTAAAATTCCTAGTTTAGGAAAAAAACATAGGTTATATTTTAGACCAAAAGTTGATTATGTTCAGTTTAACTTCACCCTATAGTCCTTTACAAACTTGCCCTTTTGATTTTGAAAGAAGACTGATATTGAAACATAAGGTATACATTTATACTTCATATTAAGACTTTAAAAAAGTAACTTGAGAGTCAAATTCCCTCTGAATCATTACAAACCAGGGCTTACTTTAGTATTTTCTTTAGTATTACTGTACATTTTAAGCACTTATAGAGGCTGGAGTCCTTTATGAAGTAAGGTGAGCATGTAGTATAAAAGACCAAACAGCATTCTTTCTTAAGTAGCTAACTAGCAAGAAGAGGAATGACATTGGAATGAACCAGTTTGAAAGACAGAAAAGCAAATGTCCGTTCTTTTCTTCTTTTCAGACAGAGTCTTGCTCTGTTGTCAAACTGGAGTGCAGTGGCGTGATCTCAACTCACTGCAACCTCTGCTTCCTGGGTTCAAGTGATTCTCCTGCCTCAGCCTCCTGAGTAGCTGGGACTACAGGCATATGCCACCACGTCCAGCTAATTTTTGTATTTTTAGTAGAGACGGGGTTTCACCGTGTTAGCCAGGATGGTCTTGATCTCTTGACCTCGTGATCTGCCTGCCTTAGCCCCCCAAAGTGCTGGGATTACAGGCATGAGCCACCATGCCCGGCGGCGTTATTTTTAAGTAATTGATTTAGGTATGTATGTATGTACCTATTTATTTAAGATAAGGTCTTGCTCTGTCCCCCAGGCTGGAATGTGATGGTGCTATCATGGCTCACTGTAACCGCCAACTCCTGGGCTCAGGCGATTCTCCTGCTTCAGCCTTCCTAGTAGCTGGAACTACAGGGATACGCCACCATGCCCAGCTAATTTATTTTTATTTATTTTTTAATTTTTTTCAGCTAATTTATTTTTATTTTTACTTTTCATTTTACGAGGTCTTGCTATGTTGCCCAGGCTGGTCTTGAACTCCTGGGCTCTAGCAATCCTCCCGCCTCAGCCTCCTAAAGTTCTGGGATTACAGGCGTCAGCCACCATGCATAGCTTTCATTCTTTATTTTAAAGCACTGGAGTTCATCAAACAGACTTAAACTATGAAGAGTACTCCCAGGCAGCTTATTTGCCCACTGATATCCTTGACTTCGAAGTAAACATTTCTCCAACCAAAGCACCCTTTCTATTTTTCTGACAATCCACATCAGCATCTTCATTTAAAACTCTTCTCCAAATTTAACTCTTATAGGAAGATTTCTCTAGCAAGCCACTGGATATCACCACTCTGTCATTCTATATCCCTTCAGCATTATTATCTCTGGTATGAAATTTAATCTTTTGTACTTGTTTCAGTGTAAGTTGTGAAGGGTGATATATTATTGAAACCTAGTATATATCACGACCTAAAGTAATAAGCTAACTTACCAACTGTATAATTTTAGGCACATCACTTAACTTTGATGACTCACACTTTCCACTTATAATGTTCCAATGGCTCCAGTAAGAATACACGAGAATATAAGTATAATCTCTTTTAATAAAAGTGAAGAACTAACTGAAGTCTGGGTTACTCTTGGTTTAGAATTGTACTATATTATGTAGTCTTACTAATTTAGTTCTTTTGAGCATTAGCAATTTGATTGGTAGGGGAAGGAAGCCAAACTCCACCAAAAAAAAAAAAAGCTAAAAACTATTCCTCAATATTATAATTTTCTTCTGTACCCCATGATTCTCCCAATTTAGAGGACTATGCTGGGCCTGCAAGATAGAGATGTTTTCTAAAACAAATATCAGTGTTTCCTATTGTGAATTACAGTATCACTAGGAGAATGGGTTTGGAACAAGTGATTTACATCAATATCTAAGCATAGCTCTTCTAAAAACTGCTAAGCACTCCATATATCCCAAGTGCTAATGATTAAGCAATACATATATCAGTAGCAGTTAGTGACATGATGTCCTAAACTTTAGCAATGAAATTTTCACTTTGAGGGGGAAAAAGATGATCAAACATATATGAAACAAATTCTGTGAACTTCATACTTGACAGGCACATGTTAATGGGAAAAAAGGATGCTTTCTACAAACTTTAAAACAGAATTAAACCCTGGGGAAAGGATATACACATGCTTTAAAAAGTACATTGTTGGCTGGACACAGTGGCTCACGCTTGTAATCCCAGCACTTTGGGAGGCCAAGGCGGGTGGAATGCTTGAGTTCAGGAGTTCGAGACTAGCCTGGGCAACAAGGTGAAACCCTGTCTCTACCAAAAATACACAAATTAGCCAGGCATGGTGGTACATGCCTGTAGTCCCAACTATTTGGGAGGCTGAGGTGGGCAGATGGTTTGAGCCGGGAAGGTGGGGATTGCAGTAAGCCCAGATTATGCCACTGCACTCCATCCTGGGCAACAGAGGCAGACTCTGTCCCAAAAATAATAATCATAATAATAGAAAGTATATTAACATGGCTGGGCATGGTGGCTCAAGCCTATAATCACAGCATTTTGGTAGGCTGAGGTGGGCAGATTGCTTGAGCTCAGGAGTTGGAGACATGGACAGCAAAGTGAGACCCCAACTCTATAAAAAATTTTTAAAAATTGGTCTGGTTATAACTCTATCAAGACAAAAAAAAATTGGTCTGGCATGGAGGCATACACCTGTAGTCCCAGCCTCTTGGGAGACTGAGGTGGGAGGATCACTTGAGACCGGGAAGTGGAGGTTGCAGTGAGCTGAAGTAGCACCACTGCACTCCTGCCTGGGTGAGGGAGTGAGATCCTATCTCAAAAAAAAAACAAAAAAAAAAAAACAAAGTACATTGTCCTAACTTTTATTATTTTCTTTCCCCCTTAGAAGAGTTCAGTGCTTAGAAAATCTGGATGAATAATAATACCAGCAATTTCACAAATTTCTTAGTTGGTTCTTTTTGAAGGAGAAAACCAAGGATGAAACATGAGAAATACACTCCTAAGAAGTAGAGAACAGTTTTTCTCTTGATCCAAAGTCTCAGTTAGTAAAGAAAATTAAAATTGAATATGAGAGACTGCCCAAATACAGACTTTAGAGGCATCAACAGTGGAACAAATATGTAAACATTTAAAAATTTTCACCTGTCACACATAGGCTTATTTTATTATCTGTATTCTTTCTGGGAAACAACTCAGGTTTATAACTGTGGAAATAGCATGGCTATAGATTTTTTTTTTTTTTGAGACGGAGTTTTGCTCTTGTTACCCAGGCTGGAGTGCAATGGCGCGATCTCGGCTCACCGCAACCTCCGCCTCCTGGGTTCAGGCAATTCTCCTGCCTCAGCCTCCTGAGTAGCTGGGATTACAGGCACGCGCCACCATGCCCAGCTAATTTTTTGTATTTTTTTTAGTAGAGACGGGGTTTCACCATTTGACCAGGATGGTCTCAATCTCTTGACCTCGTGATCCACCTGCCTCGGCCTCCCAAAGTGCTGGGATTACAGGCTTGAGCCACCGTGCCCAGCCTTAGAATATTTTACAGAAATGTAAGTTTAGTTACATTTCAAAATGTTTAAAAACTATCTCAGTTCTTATGAACTAAAAAAACTCATAGCTTTGAAAGTAATCCATTTTCAAACAAAGAGAATAAATTTATTTTAATTGTTAATTTACTTTATTAATGTGGCCCCAGGTATTTAATAAAGAAGTATACAACTATCATGTCATAGGTTATAATAATGGAAAACTAAGAACCTTTAAAAACAATCACATATTTTTCAATTGGTGTACATTAATATATATTTATAATTGTTTATCAACTCCCCCAGTTCTGAAGATCAACCTTTTCCCTGAAAAAAATAGTAAGAATAGTGGACAAATCTTCCCAAAAGTTTTGTTCAGTTTTCAGTGAAAGACACTTGGCATTTATATCTGCTTATTATTTTAAAAATGTAATTTGGGAAGAAAAATTTTAATTATTATTGGGAAGGGGCTGAAGAAACCCCAGTGAGACATTCTGTAGAGAGGTTCTTTGTTAGTGTAACATCTGACCTTCTATATCTTTGGAAATCATGCAACTTGGCTAATGTAGTCCTTAAAGAATTAATCAAGCAGATTTTAAGGCCCTAGTTACAGTGGAGCCAGCCAATTATGAGTTGTTCAGAAATTCATCATTGGCATGTCCAACCACATTTTCCCACATAAAGATTAGTAGAAGTATGTGGTAACAAAGCCCATTCCCACTCCAGCACAGCTACAATATGCGTTCAGTAAAATAAACTTCAACAAAGTTTTGCTATACTAAAATGGACAATTTATTTGGGAATCTCTGATTCCTATCTTTACCTGTAACACCCTTCTCTGCCAGAATTGCAAAGACTACCCTGTTTAGTTAAAACCAAAGTAGCAACTTTTTTTTTTTTTTTGAGATGGAATCTTGTTCTGTCATTCAGGCTGGAGTGCAGTGGGACGATCTCAGCTCACTGCAACCTCTGCTTCCCGGGTTCAAGTGATTCTCTTGCCTTAGCCTCCCAAGTAGCTGGGATTATAGGCAAGCACCACCAAACCTGGATAATTTTTTGGCATTTTTAGTAGAGACAGGGTTTCACCATGTTGGCCAGGCTGGTCTCGAACTCCTGAACTCAAATGATCTGCCGGCCTCCCAAAGTGCTGAGATTACAACCGTGAACCACCGCACCCAGCCCAACTAGAGACTTTTATATTTAAACACACTTCTGAATTCAAAACACTAAAGTCACATACCACAAGCCTGAGTTTATCAGTAAGTTAGTGAAACCCCCAAGATCATCTTTAAGTCTTTTTACTGTTGTGATAACACCCTCCCAAGCCTTGCTAAGAACACTTTTCTTGCAAAAGAGAAATGAAAGGGGTCCAAGCCTTGCTAAGAACACTTTTCTTGCAAAAGAGAAATGAAAGGGGTTCTCTAAAGAGAGGGCAGTGCTGTTCTTAAATAAAGAAGCTCCTTTCAGATAAGCAGAATCAGATTCCAGTTCAGTTGGTTTGCTGGCTACCCTTACTTTGAACTCTCATATTTAATCCAGCAGGCTTCAAAGCAGGTGAGAAAATGACCTACCACTTAAAAGCAATTTTTCCTTTTTCAGGAATTCTGGCCTTAGAGAATATCAGCTCTGATATAAGCACATTCCACATCTCCAGGGATTTATGCAACACTTTTTCATTGCTCTATGTCTAATGTCAGACTAGGTTTTCATCTCAGCCAGGAGAAAAATCAGGGGAAAAAAATCTTAACTTGCTGAAATGAAGTCTAGTCCACATAGTCTGATACCATGCAAAAGAAGAGGCACTAAAACCATTAGCCAGTCTAGTGCATTCCCTTTCATTTCTCTAAATCTGATGTACAGTGAGAATTATTTAAAATGTCCCCAGCACCTGGCCTCACAAAACTGCAATTTTTGTAACAAATACATTTTAAGAAATTCAAATTCAATTTGCTCTGGCATGTGAGCTTCTACAAAAAGATATTAGATAAGAAAAAGATAATGATAACAAAGAAATTTAGGAAATTTTCAAAAAGTCTGTCTTCTGAAATAGAACAAGTATGTCTAAAAGATTCTTCACCAATTTCTACTTTATTTGGCTATAAAATATCTGAGTTAACTGGAAATCCTAACACAGACAGTTCGCAACTTACCAACAAGTTCTGTTCTGCAAGCTAGTTTAATCAATACCTAGAACGTGAAACATTTCTCCACTTTCTTTTTTTTTTTTTTTGAGACGGAGTCTCACTGTCACCCAGGGTGGAGTGCATTGGTGCGATGTGGGGCTCACTGAAACCTCCACCTCTTGGGTTCAAGTGATTCCCCTGCCTCAACTTCCTCAGTAGCTGCAATTACAGGCACCTGCCACTATGTCCCGCTGATTTTTGTATTTTTAGTAGAGATGGGGTTTCACCATGTTGGCCAGGCTGGTCTCAAACTCCTGACCTCAAGTGATCTGCCTGCCTCGGCCTCCCAAAGTGCTAGGATTACAGGCATGAGCCACCACATTTCTCCACTTTATATATTTCACATACATATAATGTACCAGAGGCACAGTACTCATACACACACACACACACACACACACACACACACACACACACATTTTTCGAGACGGGATCTTGCTGTGTTGCCCAGGCTTGAGTGCAATAGTGAGATCTTGGCTCACTGCAACCTCCACCTCCCAGGCTCAAGCAATCCTCCCATTCCAGCCTCCTGAGTAGCTGGGACCACAGGTATATATCACCATGCCTGGCTAATTTTTTTGTATATTTGGTAGAGATGGGGTTTTACCATGTTGCCTAGGCTGGTCATGCACTCCTGAGCTCAAGTGATCCACCTGCCTCGGCCTCCCAAATTGTTGGGATTACAGGCATGAGAGCCATTGCACCTCGCCTACTAATAGTGTTTTCAAAATGATACCCAACCACCATTTATACTATAGTGTCTACGGAAAAAATGCATTTTGAGCTTACTGTTAGGACATATCTCCTTTAAACAAGATGGGAGTAGGGTTTCCCATTACTGCTGTATTTTCGTGATGATGATGACAATGAAGGCAGCAACAACAGCTAACACTCACCTACTTTTTACTATGGGTAGACATAGTCCTAACACTTGAGTATTTCAAACTCATTTAACCCTCACCAAAACCCATCAGATGTAGTATTATTCTCATTTTCCAACTAAGGATAGAAAAAGTTAAGTAACTTACCTGAGATTGTACAGCAATATTTCAATGCTAGAATTCAAAGCAAAGCAGCCTGCCTCCCAGAGTCTATTTCATAACCACTCTACAATGCTGCCTCCTCCTTGACAAGGAAGCACTATCTTGCTGTTCTAAATTCTTCATGTTGGGGCTAGAGTACAGCAAGTTTCCTGAAGCTTTAAATGTGTGTGTGTGTGTGTGTGTGTGTGTGTGTGTGTGTGTGTGTGTGTGTGTGTGTGTGTGTGTGTGTGTGTAAGATCACCTGGGGATCTTGTTAAAATGCAGATTCTGATTCAGAAGGTCTGCAGTGGTGCCTGAGGTTATGCATTTTTAATGAGCTCCTGGGTGATGGTAATGTTCCTAAAGCATCTGCAGAGAGCACACTCTATAAAGTAGTGAAGAAATATAATTTAAGCCTCTAGTTTCCTTGCTGTTTGTCTGTCTATAAAGGCATTTACAGATTGTGTTTAGAAGCTGGAAACTGGCCGGGCGCAGTGGCTCACCCCTGTAATCCCAGCACTTTGGGAGGCCAAGGTGAGTTATCACCTGGGGACAGGAGTTCGAGATCAGCCTAACATGGCAAAACCCCATCTCTACTATAAATACAAAAATTAGCCAGGCGTTAGGGCGTGTGCCTGTAGTCCCAGCTACTCAGGAGGCTGAGGCAGGAGAATCGCTTGAACCCAGGAGGCAGAGGTTGCAGTGAGCCAAGATGACGCCACTGCACTCTAGCCTGGGTGACAGAGTTAAGACTATATCTCAAAAAAAAAAAAAAAAAAAAGCTGGAAACTGCCCATATCACAGTCATTTCCCATTAACTCTTACATGGAACCTGCCCTTGGAAATCCAAAGTATATCAATAACTGTTGGTCTGAAAAAGAAGCTTCCACTTTAAAATATGTAATTATTCATCCTCAGTCTCTGCTAGAGGAGTGCTAAGGAACTTAGGCTATGTAATCATAAAGGTTCTTCTGGTGCCACATATGTTTATTGCAGCACTGTTCACAATAGCAAAGATTTGGAACCAACCCAAATGCCCATCAATGATAGAATGGATAAAGAAAATGTGGCACATATACACCATGGAATACTATGCAGCCATAAAGAAGGATGACTTCAAGTCCTTGGCAAAGACATGGATGAAACTGGAAACCATCATTCTCGGCAAACGGACACAAGAACAGAAAACCAAACACCGCATGTTCTCAGTCATAAGTGGGTGTTGAACAATGAGAACACATGGACACAGGGAAGGGAACATCACATAGCAGGGCCTGGGGGGCAGGGGCTAGGGGAGGAATAGCAGGAGGTGGGGGGATTGGGGAGGGATAGCATTAGGAAAAATACCTAATGTAGATGATGGGGCAATCGATGCAGCAAACCACCACCATGGCACATGTACACCTACATAACAAACCTACACGATCTGCACATGTACCCTAGAACTTAAAGTATTAAAAAAAAAAATGGAAAAATTGAAAAAAAAAAAGGTTTTGCTGGTGCCATTAGTGACAGCCTAGCTAAAGGCAGACACTATAAACATTAATTGTGGCTAGTACCCCATGGAAATACACTATTAACAGTTGCTATATATCTGTTCCAGATTCTAGATCTCCCTCCTTGCTCTATTTCACTTTCTTCCCATTCCTCCTGCCTAAGACAAATCCAAGAATCATCTCTCCCATTGCTTGCCTGTGATCTCACACACACAGTTGCACTTTTTCTTTCCCGCTATTAAATGGATGGAATTCTCTTTCTAGTCCATTTGTATTCCATGCCAGATTACACAGCAAGGTCATTTCGGTTTGAGATGCACTCACTCAACTATTAGCACTATTGCAAATAACAGTTATGAGTATGATCACTAAGTATTCATTTTATACTAAAAAGAAATAGAATAGTTAGTTTCCAAACCAAATAGCTATCCTCCCTGAACAACAGTGGGAAGTCATTCTTCTTGAAGTTTGACCCAGAATCAAGTGCAGACTCAGACTCCTAGGCCTACAGCCAGTGGCAACTTAACACATTATATGGTTGACCTTCAGGGAAAAAGGGAAACCACTGCTCTTACCACTGGTGCCAGAAAAAAGCCAACTAATCTTTAAGGCACAAAATAAACTATTCTTAAGGCAGAAAAAGAAACTCTGAGGAAACAAGTTAGAATGGAGGCCTATAGAGAAAATTATAGAAAATACATTACAAAGTAAGGACTAGTTTGTCCATGGTTCTCAGTGTTTTTATTTTGGGGAATATATTAATCAGCATTTTCTTTTTGGGTTTTAACTCTTATTACCTGGTAGAAATGCAAAGATGTACAAGAAAGATGTATTTTATTTTTTTGAGACAGACTTTACAGACTTAAAGGCAATCATCTTTGCTAATTTTACTTTGAATCAGTGACATTAATTAGTAAGTTTATACAGAAGAGTAAATAGTCACTGGGCATGGTGGCTCACTTGAGCCCAGGAGTTTAAGACAAGCCTGGGCAACATGACAAAACCCTGTCTCCACAAAAAAAAAAAAAAAAAACCACAAGAAGTAATTGTGCATGGTGGCATGTGCCTATAGTCTCAGCTATAGAGGGTGCTAAGTCTCAGCTATACGGGAGGGTGCTAAGGTGGGAGGACTGTTGAACCCAGGAGGTGGGGGATGCAGTGAGATCGCATCACTGCACTCTAGCCTGGGTGACAGAGCAAGACCTTGTCTCAAAAATAAAAAGAGTAAATAGTGATGGGATAACCACTCTAATGTCAGTCCTCAAGTATTAACTAATTCAGGAAATGGCGAAGCAGTTCAAAACTAAAGGGTAAAAATGAAAATAAAGATCTATACATGGTTGTAATCCATGTCTGGAGAAGGTTAGTAAGAACAAGAAGACACAATAACACGGAGAACCTTTGAGACATAGGCACATTCTGTACCTAGGGACAAATGTCTCATCCGTCCCCTGTCTTAGGTACTTATTATCCATCCTTGTTGTGCTCTTGACTTTAAAGTTCAGCAAATCCTGAGAACTAATGATTGCATTTAAATGAAAAACATCGAAGGGTTTGTTTACAAAATGGGGAATTTTAAAAAATACCAAAGATAGTAACACATGCTGTTTATCACCAAAAGTGATCTATAAGAGCAAACTTTATAATGTTCTATTGTTATAATCTTATATTGTATTCTTTAAACTTTCAAGCAGCAGAAGTAGCTCAAATCACTGAAAATTTATGTTTGACACAGTTATGGCAGCAACTTTACAAATCAATTCCTTTAATTCACAACAAATATCTTCCACTGCTCAGCTGGGTTAGCACAGGCAGATCAGAGATGGTTTCTTGTGTGTTTTACAAATAATCTACACAAGTCCTTGAGATCATACTTACAGCTTTAACAAAAATACCCATGATTTCAGGAAACTGGTGTGTAAGAATGGCTATCATTGCTGTAAAAGAGCAAAATCCCGCTGTGAAATGGATGAACAAAGGAAGCTCCTTCTTTGGGTAAACAGAAACATGATGAAAAGCTGCAATGGAGAATTGGTAAGAATCAATTTTATTTCAGAATAACATGTAAACAAGTCTTAATCTTTTCAAATGAAATCCTTTTTTAAAAACTAAAAAGTAAAAAAATTTTTTTGAAAGAAAAGTCTCTGGCTAAACAAGGTAGAAGACGGTCGGTCATCCACTATTTATCCCAACATCAACAGCATATCTAAATAGCTAGACAACTGTGCTGGGTGTGGGAACAGGATGGCATCATGGGAAAGGGCATTGATTACAAAGTCTTGCTGAGGTGATTCTGAAAAAAAACTTTGTTGCTTATTAGCTATGTGATCTTGAATAAGTTGCTAAACCCTCTAGAAGTTGCTATAGAGGGTTGTAATGATGAACATTTTAAGTGCTTAATAAATGTGAGTTGTAGCTATGGGTGGTGGCTCACGCCTGTAATCCCAGCACTTTGGGAGGCCAAAGCAGGAGGATTGCTTAAAGCCAGGCAATTGAGACCAGCCTAAGCAAAACATTGAGACCCCCATCTCTTTAAAAATTTTAAAAAGTTAGCCCGACATGGTGGTGTGTGCCTATATGTAGTCCCAGCTACTCAGGAGGCTGGATGGGAAGATAGCTTGAACCCAGGAGTCTGAGGCTGCAGTAAGCTATGATCATGCCACTGCACTCCAGCCTGGGTGAAGAGCTTCTCTAAATAAATAAATTTGAGTTGCTGGTTTTTTTTTTTTTTTTGAGACAGAGTCTCACTCTCTTGCCCGGGCTGGAATGCAGTGATGTAATCTTGGCTCACTGAAACCTCTGCCCCCAGGTTCAAGTGATTCTTGTGCTTCAGTCTCCCAAGTAGCTGAGATTATAGGCACAGGCCACCACACCCAGCTAATTTTTTGTATTTTTAGTAGAGATGGGTTATGCCATGTTGGCCAGGCTAGTCTTGAACTCCTGGCCTCAAGAGATCTGTCTGCCTTGGCCTCCCAAAGTGCTGGGATTACAGGTGTGAGCCACTGTGCTTGACACTGAGTTGTTATTAATTCTTGTTCTTTGGGAGCTCAAAGACAAGTAGAAAGAGGCAGACAGGTCGTTGGAGATTTCCTAGAACCATAATTAATAATTTTACCCAGTTATTAATGTGTTTCTACATGTGGCATTTCATTAAGCACTGTAAAAACTAAAGTAGGTAGGCCAGGCATGGTGTGGCTCATGTCTGTAATTCCTGCACTTTGGGAGGCTTAGGTGGGTGAATCACTTGAGGTCAGGAGTTTGAGACCAGCTTGGCCAACACAGTGAAACTCTATCTCTACTAAAAATAGAAAGATTAGCCAAGCATGGTGCTGCACACCTGTAGTCACAGTTACTTGGATGGCCAAGGCAGGAGGATCGCTAGAACTCAAGTGGTGGAGGTTACAGTGAGCCAAGATCATACCACTGTACTCTATCCTGCTGACAGAGCAAGACTCCATCTCAAAAAAACAAAAACAAAAAAACTAAACTAGAAAATCAAAGGCCTAGGATTCTGACAATAAATTTTCTTATATTACCATATTTACACATTTACTCAGTTATTATTTTTCTAGTGATTAGATATTTTATTATCAATTATACTCAAGTATTTCTATTTTATTTGAAATTTGAAAATACTTAATTAACAATACTGAGCTGAGCCTATTAGAGTACCTAACATGCAGTAGGTGCTCAATAAATGTCTGCTAAACTCAGAGCTATTCTGGGACTTCATTAGGCCGGGAAGTTCTCTGCTTAGGGCTGGATGCTAACCCAGGAATTCCTGATGTAATATCCTGCATTAGTAAGGGATGACTAATTTTGTGCTGAACCAAGGTCAGCTATAAATTTCACTTTTAAAACATAATGATTCACAGAGATTACATCTAAGCTTCCTTCAACAACTACATTTTTATTTTTATTATACTATATTCAGAAAGTATATACCCAAACATAAACTCATTAAAAATCTAGAAAATTTCCAGAAACTTGAGCCATGTTTAAAGTAAAAGCACATCAAAACTGAATTTTGAAAAGTTAGAAACATTAGAAACTGTACAGAACATTGTACTTTCAGCACCCAAAGAACCAGTCAGCAGTCCCCTTTGTCCTGTCCCTCAGCGAGAGGCCAACTACTTCTTCCTAACTTCAAATCAAGAGAAACAAACCCTGGTATTCAAGAAGATGGGAAATACAAGACAGCAAAGTTAGTAATATTAGCTAATCTATATAGCACTTTATGTTTTATAAATAACTTTAATTTATATTAGCTCATTTAATTCTTTTAAATAACCCTAAGTGATAGTAGCAGTAGTCTCACTTTACAAAGTAGAAAACTACATAGCTTTACTAAGGAAATTTCCTAAAATAGGAGATTTTTCTACTGTAGGAGAGACCTAATTATTTCTTCTTGGATTGCTTTCTGTAGATTCATTTGTCAGTCAATGTTTGGCTAATACATCAAAATAATGGATGACTGACTAGTACAGAAACACTCCCTTGGAATGAAAGTTTAAATTTCATCACTGGCTTATAGAGAAAAATTTATCAGGAGGCATAAAAAATGACTAAATAGCTATGTGAACTAGGGGAATAGTTCAACTCTGAACTTATGAGGTCCATAAGCAAATTCCAGAATGTGGTAAGTCATATCAAGGTTGAAGGAAAATTAAAAACAAAAAACATTAAGTACTCGTGGGTATTAAAACTCCGTATTATTAACATTTTCTTCATTCTACCACAGTCAGAGACAGAAAAAATATTCTAAGAACATAAAATATAATCAAACAAAACCCCCCAGCATATTCCCCCTCTCCTACCTTCTGGAGTTTATACCCTATATGGAATTAGAATTAATAAAGGCTTGCCAAAAAGCAGTTTGGTCTTATAGCTTATGGCTTTGACAACATGATAATAAGTCTGATTTTATTCATATTACTATGTAAAATTGGCCTTATATTAGATAACCTTTGTATTAATTTACAAAGGAGGGCATTATTTTAGGCTAAATGTATTTTCTTAATATAATACATTCTTGCATATTGATGTTCCATAATTTAAGGTCCATTCTTTTGCCTTAAATATACTTGTTCTTGTTAAAATGGAAAGACAAGAACAACTACCACCACCACGACTTTAGGAAGGAAAATAAAATTTCTCTCATTAATGACACCTTAATTGCTAAAGTCAATGGATTCTTCTTAGTGTTTACCTTACCTATTACCTCGGATATTCCTCCTCACTTAGAAATTTCTTCTTCCTTTTAGTTCTAGGATATCTAGTTCTAGTTCTTGTCCTGTCTCTCTGACAACCTCTTCACTGAATCTTCAACTCCCTTTCTGCCACTCATTCCTTAGATATTTTTGTGCATCCATGGTTCCACCTTCAGTTCAGTTCTCACTCTATACAGTTTTCCTTAGTGATTTATGCCTAGGACTTCTTTTGCTATCTAGAAAATGATGACTCCCAAGTCTGTTTTGTGAGATGTACAGAGAAAGAGATATCAAGACCACTGGCAATTTTATTTACACAACCTAATCCTGTCCTTAGGCCACAGCTGACTGGACAAGGAATAAATGGGACTGGACCTGAATAAATAAATAAATAATAGTCCCTGGGACTGGACCTGAATAAATCTGATTCTCTCTCCCAGAAGTTTTAGAAGTATGATTAAGTCTGGGGACAGTGGCTCATGCTTGTAATCCCAACATTGGTTGAGGCAGGCAGATTACTTGTACTCAGGAGTTCAAGACCAACCTGGCCAACGTGGTGAAATCTCATCTCTACCAAAAATACAAAAATTAGCCAGGCATGGTGGCACGTGCCTGTGGTCCCAGCTACTCAGGAGGCTGAGGTGGGAGGATCTTTTGAGACTTAGAAGGCGAGGCTACAGTGAGCCATAATCACGCCACTGCATTTCAGCCTGCATGATAGAGTGAAATTTTGTCCCCCCCCAAAAAAAGAAGAACAAGAAGAAAAGAAAAAGTGGGATTGAGATATTAATCATTCTGTATTGTTTGCCTGAACTGACGACATGTAAACAGAGGGCTGTAGGGACCTCAAATTTGGCTACATGTTGTCTATGAAAGGAAAGCCAAACTGTAAAGAGAAAGATATAAGAATAAAGAGGATACACTGAGAGCAACAGAAATGACAGATCACAGAAAGAGAAAATGGGGCTAGGGAGGGAGGAAAAGAAAGTGAGAAGAGGAAAGACCAAAAACAGCAGCCAGGGACAGAGATACACAAAAAGTGATTCCTGGAAATCCTAATGGCTTTCTAGTCCCCAGTTCTAGTCCCTTATAAAGTCCAAATATAATTGTTACTTTTGAATTCTCTGATAACCCAGTGTTCTTCCAACAAATTCCCATTTATGTTTAAGCTAGTTTGAAGTTTCTCCCTATTATTTATACCCAAAGTATGCTTACAACATTTACTCATTATAAATATTTTAATTTATAATATACATTATATATACATAACTCACAAATATATCATATATTAGAGATGTAAAATATAGACTTCTATGTATATGAGTTAAGTAGATTACACAAGAAAATATTTAAGCATATAAAACTCTATATATGTATATATATATATACACACACACATATACAGGTATGTATGTACATATGGATGAGATGTTACACAGGCAACATAGTCAAGGCTTCAACTTATTTATTTCTCCAACCCCTATTCCCAAACCAGCTCCTACTGCTATAGGATAGATTGACCATTCTCCAATTCATCCAAGTTAGAGAACTGAGAATCATTCTTGACCTCCTAGAGAGCCAGGCCCTCCCTTCGAGAGCTTTCTCTTTTTTTTGGAACAGTCTTGCTCTGTCGCCCAGGCTGGAATGCAGTGGCCAGATCTTGGCTCACTGCAACTTCCACCTCCCAGGTTCAATCAATTCTCCTGCCTCAGACTCCCTGGTAGCTGGGATTACAGGGGCGTGCCACCACACCCAGCTAATTTTTTTATTTTTAGTAGAGATGGGGTTTCGCCATGTTGGCCAGGCTGGTCTCAGACTCCTGACCTCAGGTGATCTGCCCCGCTCAGCCTCCCAAAGTGCTGGGATTACAAGATTACAAGTGTGAGCTACCAAGCCTGGACTGTCCATCATCTTTTTTTTTTGAGACGGAGTTTTGCTCTTGTTGCCCAAGCTAGAGTGCAATGGCATGATCTCAGCTCACTGCAACCTCTGCCTACCGGGTTCAAGGGATTCTCCTGCCTCAGCCTCCCGAGTAGCTGGGATCACAGGCATGCGCCACCACGCCTAGCTAATTTTTTATTTTTTAGTAGAGATAGGGTTTCACCATGTTGCTTAGGCTGTTCTTGATCTCCTGACCTCAGGTGACCAGCCCACCTCAGCCTCCCAAAGTGCTGGGATTACAGGTGCGAGCCACTGTGCGAGGCTTTTTTTTTTTTTTAAAGAGACACGGTCTTGCTCTGTTGGCCAGGCTGGAGTGCAGTGGCACAATCTTGGCTTACTGCAACCTACATCTCCTGGGCTTAAGCAATTCTCCTGCCTCAGCCTCCTGAGTAGTTGGGATTACAGGCGTATGTCACCACACCTGGCTAATTTTTGTATTTTTAGTAGAAACAGGGTTTCACCGTGTTGACCCGTTTGGTTTTGAACTCCTGACCTCAGGTAATCCACCCGCCTCAGCCTCCCAAAGTGCTGGGATTAGAGGCGTGTGCCACAGCACCCGACTGTCCATCATCTTTTTATCAACTTTGTTAGCAGTTTAGGAGTCCAGAACAGGATAACCGAAAAAAGGTATTAATATTTGGCACGTTAGTTAAGTACTTACAATGTGTCAGCCATGTTTATAAGAATAAATTAATGAATTTGATTAATTTAACCAATATATATTGAATACCAATTTTTATGGTAACCACTATAAGAGATACAGGAACAATGGCCAGGTGCAGTGGCTCACGCCTGTAATACCAGCACTTTGGAAAGCCAAGGCGGGTGGATCACTTGAGGCCAGCAGTTTGAGACCAGCCTGGCCAACATGGTGAAACCCCATCTCCACTAAAAATACAAAAAAATTAGCCAGGCATGGTGGTGGGTGCCTGTAATCCCAGCTACTCGGGAGGTTGAGGCAGGAGAATTGCTTGAAATTGGTGGAAGTTGCATTAGCCGAGATTGCACTCCAGCTTGGGCAACAAGAGCAGAAACTCCATCCAGGAACAATAAAGAGAATCCTGACCTTCAAGGAGTTTACAATCTAAAAGGGGAGATTAAGAAGCAAACAAATATACAAAACACTTTGAGAAATCAGAGAAGGGTATTAAAAAGACAAAAAAAGCCAGGCACGGTGGCTCATGCCTGTAATCCCCGCCCTTTGGAAGGCCAAGGCGGGCAGATCACAAGGTCAGGAGAATGACAGCATCCTGGCCAACATGGTGAAACCCTGTCTCTACTAAAAATACAAAAGTTAGCCAGGCATGGTGGCACGAACCTGTAGTCCCAGCTACTCTGGAGGCTGAGGCAGGAGAATTGCTTGAACCCAGTAGGCTGAGGTTGCTGCAAGGCGAGCGCCACTGCACTCCAGCCTGGGCGACAAGAACAAAACTCTGTCTCAAAAAAAAGAAAAAAGAATTCAGAGAAGGAAGAGATCACTTAGCAGATAAAGGAAAATTTAAAAACACTAAAAGAAAAACACCAGCATACTCAATTTGCCATAATCTCTCCTACTAAATTTTCATTTATCCATTTAAACTTTTCAACAAATTAAGTTAGATGGCTGTAAGCCTACAACTCTCCTTCCTAGACTTAAGTTCTAATGGCTCAGTATTGTATAAACTGTAGCACAGGCTTATATCATATAAGAAAACATGGTCCTAATGTTTATAACCTTTGGTATGATTGCTTCTCAGCTAAATCATAAAAAGAGAAGTTAAAACAGAAATTTACTAGTTTACAGAAAAAAAGAACAGATGATAAGGCAACTGAGACACAAAGTGTAGACCATTCTTTTGAGAAGTTTGGCTTCCTAAAAGCAGGAACTAGACTGAAACACTATCAGCAATCATAATCCTACATATTTCTGGTTCTCCTTCTAGTTCTTTGACTGCTCTTTTTCATATCGTTCTTCTTCATAAAGATTGTCTGGGTCCTTTGCCTTTCCATATACATTTTGGAATAAGCTTGTTACTTTTTTTTTTTTTTTTTTGGCAATATCCCTCCTGGGATTTTGATATGGATTGTATTGACTCTATAGATCAATTTGGAGAGAACTGTCACCTAAATAATATTCGGGCCAGGCACCATGGCTCATGCCTGTAGGCGCAGCACTTTGGGAGGTTGAGGCAGGCGGACTGCTTGAGCCCAGGAGTTCGTGACTAGCCTGGACAAGATAGCAAAACCCTGTCCCTACCAAAAATACAAAAATTAGCTGGGCATGGTGACACGCATCTGTAATTCCAGTGACTTGGGAGGCTGAGGCACAAGAATTGCCTGAACCCAAGAGGTGGAAGTTGCAGTGAGCTGCAATTGCGCCACTGCACTGCAGTCTGGGCAACAGTGAGACTAGGTCTCAAATAAATAAATAAATATATAAATTTAAAAATTGGGTCTTCCAATCCATCAAGTGTCTCTCCATTTAGTTTTTAATTTCTCTCAGCAATATTTTACAGTTTTTAGTGTACACATCTTATATTTCTTTTGTTAAATATATTTCTAAGTAGTTTTTCTTTTTGTTGCTATGATTGCTATTGTTTTCCAAATTCCATTTTCAGATTGTTCATTGCTAGAACATAGACATACAATTAATTTTAGTATATTAATCTTATTCTACAACCCTGTTGAATTCATTAGTTCTAAGAGTATGTTATGGATTTCTCAGGATTTCCTACATAGAAGATCATGCCATCTGTGAATGAAGAGAGTTTTACTTCTTCCTTGTCAATATGAAAGCCTCTTATTTATTTTCTTGCCTGGTAACACCAGCTAGAACCTCTAGTACAACACTGAATAGAAGTGGTGACAACAGATATCCTTGCCTTATTCCTGATTTTAGGGGGAAAGCATTCAGTCTTTCACCATTAAATATGTTAACTCTGGGTTTTTCTGAGATTTTTTTTTTAAATCAGGTTGAGAAAGTCTCCTTCAATTTGTAGTTTGTTGAGAGTTTTTCTATTTATCTTGAATGAAAGCCAGATTTTGTCAAATGCCTTTTTCCTGGATCTATTGTGCTTTATTTTATTAACACAGTACGTTACATTTTCAGATATTAAATCAAACTTGCATTTGTGAGATAAATCCCATTTGGTCATGGTATATAAGCCTTTCTATATGTTGCTGGATTCAGTTTGCTAATATTTTATTGAAGATGTTTGTGTCTATATTCATAAGCGCTGTTGTTTTATAGTTTTTTTTGGTATCATAAAGTTTGTGAAGGATTGGCATTGTTTCTTTTCTCAAGGTTTGTAAGATGACAGTTCTTTTTAATATCTTTAACCTTGGTGTCCTTTGTTGCATCTAACACATGTTTTTGCTCAACAAACTAAATTATACAACTATGTCCAGAAGTGGCTAAAATAGTACTTAAACAGTGTCTTGAATTTCAACCAAAGGTACTTTTAAAATGGAGAACACTACGAGTAAACAATCTAAACTTAAAACTGTTTTTAAGTTTAGGAAAACTAAAATATTTACTTACGAGGTAATAGCTCTCTATCAGCCGTCTCTGTGCAGCTAGGATAAGGGTAAAATAGATGTCCTTTCTCTAATGGGTGTGGAATCATTCTAAAAGCTGAGAAAAAAAAGCATGTGTTGATACTCAATTCTGTCTTATTTGCCATCCTATACTATAGATCAAAGCTATTTTGGAGATTTGGAAATTTATATAAAAATTTCAGGTACTATTTTATTTTATTTTTTAGTGAGATGTCTTAGATACAAGAAACAAAGTAAGCAAAATAATGAATAAGGGGAAGGATAAGATTTAGATAGTAGTGAATAGCCTAGTCTGGCTAGAGTAAAACTACAGGGAATAGTAGATGAAACTGGCTGGGTCCTTCTTTGCTTCAGTCTTCTCATTACAAACACAACTGATAATTCCAAAGCAGAATTAAGAATTCTGCTTCTTATAGAAATCTTCATATGACTGCAATGTGTATAACTGTTTGGACATTACTATTGGCAACCTAAAATAGTTTTCAATGGCTCCTAACTTCACACTTTTAGTGAGTTTCACTAAAGCTTTTTTTTTTTGAGATGGAGTTTTGCTCTTGTTGCCCAAGCCAGAGTGCAATGGTGTGATCTTGGCTCACTGCAACCTCTGCCTCCCAGGTTCAAGTGTTTCTCTTTCCTTAGCCACCCTAGTAGCTGGGATTACAGGTGTGTGCCACCACGCCCGGCTAAATTTTTGTATTTTTAGTAGAAACGGTGTTTCACCATGTTAGCCAAGCTGGTCTTGAACTCCTGACCTCAGGTGATCTGCCCACCTTGGCCTCCCAAAGTACTGGGATTATAAGCATGAACCACCACACCCAGCCTCACCAAAGCTTTCTATGAGAAGATCTTAATCTAGATCCAGATCACCAAAGTATGGCCCTTTGGCCAGGTCTGGCCCACCATCTGTTTTTGTAAATAAAATTTTATTGGAACACAGTTATGCCATTCATTTACATATTGCCTAAGGCGGCTTTCATGTTACAATAATTGAATAGCTAGGCCGGGCACGGTGGCTCAAGCCTGTAATCCCAGCACTTTGGGAGGCCGAGGCGGGTGGATCACGAGGTCAAGAGATTGAGACCATCCTGGTCAACATGGTGAAACCCCGTCTCTACTAAAGATACAAAAAATTAGCTGGGCATGGTGGCGCATGCCTGTAATCCCAGCTACTCAGGAGGCTGAGGCAGGAGAATTGCCTGAACCCAGGAGGCGGAGGTTGCAGTGAGCCGAGATCGCGCCATGGCACTCCAGCCTGGGTAACAAGAGTGAAATTCCGTCTCAAAAAAACAAAACAAAACAAAACAAAAAAAGAGAATTGAATAGCTGTGTAAAAGACTTGAACTGTCTGGAGCTAATAGTTTAAGTGATATATGACAGATGTCAAATTATTATTATCATTATTTTCGAGACAAGTTCTTACTCTATCACCCAAGCTGGAGTACAGTAGTGCTATCTTGGCTCACTAGAGCTTCAACCTTTTGGGAGGTCTCAGTTTCCCAAAGTGCTGAAATTTCAGGCTTGAGCCATCGTACCTAGCCTTGAATATTGTATTGTTGTGTTTCCACTGAAAATTTAAAATGTTCTACAGCACTCTTGTGAACTGCTGCAATATCCAAGGTACCACAGAGTAAAGTTAGGGAACTGAGGGGGGGTAATCAATTTTAGTGAATAAGAACTGAATTTATTTTTGAATTTTTATTGATAGCTATGGTGTACTTTTCAAAATAATTATGTGAATCCAACTGGTAAAATGTTTTAATTAACCTTCTTCACTTTCTTGGTGGTTATAAGAAGCAACGATTAAGAGATCCAGTAATTAGTTTAAAACAATTCAGTTTATTATCCAAAGATGATTTATAAATGGCCAATAAACACATGAAAAGATGTTCAACATCACTAATCATCAGGGAAATGGAAAACACCACCACAATGAGATTCTACTTCACATCCATTATGATAGCTATTATTTTAAAAAAGAAAAAACACAGAAAATAACAAGTGTTGGCAAGGACATGAAGAAATTGGAACTTTTCTGCCTTGCTGGTGGGAATGTAAAATGGTGCAGCTGCTATGAAGAAAAATACTACTGAGCTTCCTTAAAAAATTAAACATAGAATTTTACGATCCAGCAATTCCAGTTCTGGGTATATATCCAAAAGAACTCAAAGCAGGAAATCAAACAGATATTCGTACACCAATATTTGTAGCAGCATTATTCACAATAGCCAAAAGGTAAAAACAACTCAAGTTTAATAGGTATCTGTTCATTAACAGATGAATAGATAAACAGAATGTGATATATACATACAACGAGTTATTCAGACTTAAAAATGAAATTGTGTCACAATATGAATGAATATCAAAGGTATCATGCTAAGTGAAAAATTCAGGCCAGAAAAAAAAAGAACAAAAATTATATAATTCTACTTATATAAGGTACCTAGTCAAACTCATAGAGACAAAGTATAATGGTGGCTGCCAAGGGCTAGAGGGAGGTGAGACTGGGGAGTTATTATTTAGTGGGTTTAGAATTTCAGTTTGGGATAATGAAAAAGTTCTGTACATGGATAATGGTGATGTTTGTACAGCACTGTGTATGTACATAATGACATTGAACTATACACTTAAAATAGTTAAAACTGTAAATTTTACATTATATTTTACAATAAAATAAAAAATAGGTTGATATTAGTTATGAAAAAAATAGTTCCATGTCATATGCATCTGAAAACAAAACAAAACAAAAAAGACCAATTTTTAAATATTAGAATAGCTCAACCACATTTAAAAGCTTGTAAGTCAAAGGGCCAAGTTTTCATTTTCTTTCCTTACAAATACGTAACTTGAATGAACATATGGCAGAATACCATAACAGTTTCTCATTCTGCTTTTGTGGGATCAATATAACATTATGCATTTCTACCAATAAACCAAATATATCACCACTGATTTCCGTTCAAAATCAATCTGACCAACAAATCTTTATGGAAACCAGACAATCTCATTTAAAAAGACTGCGTGTGAATGCAATGAATAGTTAAGAGAGATTAATGTTACTTTTGGAAAACAATACTTACTGCCTTCCCATGTACACTGTAACAGATTAAGAGCACCTTCTATTCGCTTCCAGTGCTGAAGATGAGAGAAAGCATAAGCAATTGCTTCACTATCACCCCGTTTCAGAATGTGTTCTGGAGGTAAAATTAAACTTTTCATCTCTAATAAATACTGAAAGAGTAACATACGCACATATACACACAACAGAAAAAAGAAAAATTAAATTGTGTTAAATTCAAACACCCACAAAAATGTAGATTCAAAATGTTATAAAGTCAACTGATTTTTAAAAAACTAATTAAAATGACATGAAGATTCTATTGATAACATGTGCATAAAATGCTTCTATATGCAAATTATAAAAACTAGAATATTTCTATAGGTAAAAATAAGGTGATAAGTGGATATGTGTGGCCTGGCTAAATACAAAATGGAAACTCAAGCTGAGGAGATAATATGAGAGCAAATATTTATTTTTCCAAAGAGGAATTAAATGTAAAAATTACATATATTTTTAAAATTTGTTTATTTTTAATTTTTAATTAAGCCATCTCCTACTGAATGGAAGAACTAAATATAAAAATTATAAAATCCAGGCCAGGCATGGTGGCTCACGCCTATAATCCCAGCATTTTGGGAGGCCAAGGTGGGCAGATCAGGAGGTCAGGAGTTCAAGACCAGCCCGACCAACAGGATAAAACCTCATTTCTACTAAAAACACAAAATTAGCCAGTCGTGGTGGCACACACTTGTAATCCCAGGAGGATGAGGCAGGAGAATTGCTAGAACCCAGGAGGTGAAGGTTGCAGTGAACTGAGATTGTGCCACTGTACTCTAGTCTAGGAGACAGTGAGACTCCATCTAAAAAAAAAAAAATTACAAAATCCAAATTTGGAACAATATTTGTGGCAACATTCAATTCTTTTTTCCTTACATTTTATAGGTAAAAGAACTTAATTGTGGAAAAGTTCAATTAAATTCATATTTACTGAGTTCAAAGCACTATACTTGTTAGGGAATACCAAAGAACACCCTGCCTGTTCTCTGGAGCTACATAATGCAATGGAAAAGACAGATTTCTTAAGTGAATAATTATAACAAGACTATGCTGAGTGCTTTATTAGAGGTATAAACAATGTACAATATATAGGAATACAGACAGGGTATTAATTGTTTAAAGCTAGTTTTTAAATAACAGCTTTATTGAGATGTAATTCACATGCCTTAGAATTCACCCACTTAAAGCATATAATTCAAGGATTTTTCGTATATTCAGAGACATGCCCAACTATCACCAAAGTCAATTTTAGAACACTTTTGTCACTTCAAAAGAAAATCCTGTACCCTTTAGTTAAAACTCACTTCTCCCCTATTCCCCACACCCCTTAAGCAACCACTAACCTATCTTATATCTCTATAAATTTGCCTATTCTGGATATTTCATACAAACAGAATCATTTTGTGACTGGTTTATTTCACTTAGCATAATGTTTTCATGGTTCACCCAGTTTATAGCATGCACTGGTACTTGTGCCTCATTCCTTCTTATGGCTGAATAATATTGCCTTGTATGTATAGTATATATGTTCTGTTTATCCCTTCATCAACTGACAGATATTTGGTTGTTTTCGGCTTTTGGCTATTATGAATAATGCTGTTATGAACACTCATGTATAAGTTGCAGAGTGAATATTTGTTTTCATTTCTCTTGGGTAAATACCATGGAGTAGAATTCCTGGGTCATATGATAACTCTATGTTTAGGAAGTATTATGATTTAGGGTCTAGAAATAAGCCACTTGATGGCATTTGAGCTGATATTTAAAGATAGGTAGAATGTGGATAAACAGACTGGGGAGTGAGGAGAACAACAGGAGGACATAAACAAACACAGGGCCATCTTGAATAAAGGCATTCAACCAAGAGAGCATAGTGCAGGATGCATTTAATGTTCCTGTTAAAGAAGTTATAGTTTATCAATTTTTCTTCAGATATGAACCTAAATTTTATCTTAAACTCCTAATGAAAATACTTGTACTAATGTTATCATTTATAACAAAAGCATTCTAATCACAGTTATTACACCAAATGTACTAATTATATGTAGAAAGATACAAAATTAACTATTTGTACATCATCTTTCCTACCAGTCAACTTAAAACAAAATCTTTTAAAAAAAAATTTAGTTAGCTAAATACTATCTCCAAAGACTGAGACCAGAATGCACTTGCCCTTCTAGAATAGGTTTGAAATAACCTCTTTGGTTCCAAACAATTTAATATCAAATTGTGTCAAAAGATACAAACTATAATGACTTTTCTCATAAAATATTTTTAAAAATTCCAGAAATGTCTCAAAAGATACATTCTCACATTTCAAATTCTAGTTCCTCAGGTTGTTATACAAACTAATGGAATAATATAAATTAGAGAGCTGAATTTGTGAAACACTTTGTAAAACTGCTACCTGGAGCAATAAGACTCCAGGAAGACTCTTAAAAACAAAAAGCTATAGCAGTTTCAAATTTTAAGCCTTAAGTTATTTAATAAAAAACATGTACTCCTCATATTATATCTAAAATAATTTTTCGATTTACAAAATGTGCCTTTCCAACACTTACTAAGTTTAATGTCCATCTTTAATTACTCTTACTCTTGATGCCTTTGGCTCTATTCTCAAAGTCTAAGAATGTAGTCTGCTCATCGATTTATTTTAGCAGATGTCACAAACTATGAGATTATTTACTAATCCAGTTTGGGGACTTAACATTTCCTATTCAGTTTCTTAAAGGAATGCAGCAGAGGTTGTGTCCTGGTCAAGCAAAGCCCATTTGCTGCCTGGTTGGGTTCTCTCCCCTTAGTTCCTTGGGCCTATATTCAGGAGGGTAATATTCTTTCTAATCCCCTCTAATCCTTGCCCATTTTTTTAAAACACAGTAAAAGATCACTCACACCAGGCGGCTGTGGGAAAATGGACTCAAATAGCTGACCTCTGACATGACTCCTTACGTTCTTTGCAAGTGCATAAGAGCTTCTTCCATAGGAAGTAAAGAAAATATGGCAATCACAGTGCAACTGCCATCACAAAAAGAATATTGAGTTTTCAGAAGAAAACTGCATAATACTTAAACCAGGTTCTTTCTATTAAAATTCTGTTTCATTTCACAGATAAGAGACAAAATATCCCAAATCATTTTCAATGAATTTTAGAACTCAGAAGCCTTAAACCCCAACATGCTAAGTATTTAGTCTATTCATAACCATTTAGCAAATATAAGCAAAGACAGTTAACAATTATTCAGTAAAACTTATATTACAAAAAATATTAATTTGATGTGTCAAGAAAATTCTTTTTAAAACAGCAACTATATACCTAAATTTTTACTGTTTAATAATGTAAGTGATAATTCAAGTGGTAAATAAACACATGGTATACTTATTAGGAAATTATACTTCAAGATTTTACATTTTAAAATATTTGCTATTTAATCATTCTAAAAATCTTCCTTGGCCTGGCACGGTGGCTCACACCTGTAATCCCAGCACTTTGGGAGGCCACGGCAGTTGGATCACAAGGTCAAGAGTTCAAGACCAGCCTGGTCAAGATGGTGAAACCCTGTCTCTACTCAAAATATAAAACTTAGTTGGGCGTGGTGGCAGGTGCCTGTAATCCCAGTTACTCGGGAGGCTGAAGCAGAGAACTGCTTGAACCTGGGAAGCAGAGGTTGCAGCGAGCCGAGATTGCACCACTACATTCCAGCCTGGTGGCTCATGCTGGTAATCCCAGCAATTTGGGAGGCCGAGGCGGGTGGATCATGAGGTCAAGAGATCAAGACAATCCTGGTCAACATGGTAAAACCCCGTCCCTATTAAAAATACAAAATATTAGCTGGGCATGGTGGCATGTGCCTGTAATCCCAGCTACTCAGGAGGCTGAGGCAGGAGAACTGCCTGAATCCAGGAGGCGGAGGTTGCAGTGAGCTGAGATTGCACCATTGCACTCGAGCCTGGGTAACAAGTGGGAAACTCCATCTCAAAAAAACCAACCAAACAAACAAAAAAAAAACAAAAAAAAAACTTCCTTATGCTAGCTTCTTTTTTATTGAAAATAATTATTTATTATTATTAGTGGTCCTACCATGAGCAAATATCCTTTCCAATTTGACTTTAAAACAAAGCAATTTTTCAATTCCTGATTAGACACTGAAATGTGATCCCCAAAATATAAGACAAAAAATTTCAATTTAAGTAAAATGTATGTTAAGTAAATTATAAGATTATTATTTATTTTTTGAGAGGCCGAGGCAGGCAGATCACGAGGTCAGGAGATCGAGATCATCCTGGACAACATGGTGAAACCCTGTCTCTACTAAAAATGCAAAAAAATTAGCTGGGTGTGGTAGCACATGCCTGTAGTCCCAGCTACTCCGGAGGCTAAGGCAGGAGGACAGCTAAACCTCAAGAGTTTGAGGTCCCTGCTGCTGCTGCTGCAAAAAAAAGACAACAATCTGATTTATGTTTGTCTGGATTTCTTTTTTTATGCATAATACATCTTGTACCTTTCTTCCTATCTCTACACAGATCTAACGTTTTTTTTTTTTGAGACGGTTTTGCTCTTGTCACCCAGACTGGACTGCAATGACGTGATCTCAGCTCACTGCAAACGCTGCCTCCCGGGTTTCAAGGGATTCTCCTGCCTCAGCCTCCTGAATAGCTGGGATTACAGGCATGCGCCATCACTCCCGGCTAATTTATTTTTAGTAGAGATGGGGTTTCACCATGTTGGCCAGGCTGGTCTCGGATTCCTGACCTCAGGTAATGTGTCTGCTTCAGCCTCCCAAAATGTTAGGATTACAGGTGTGAGCCACAGCTCCTAGTCGGTCTAACATTTTAAATTGTTGTATGGTATTACATTTAAAGCTGAGTTATTTCATAATATAGTAAATATGGTCCTGGTGAAATCACACTGTCATCCTTAAAAGGTAAAAAAAAAATTGTATTATTAAGCAAAACTTGTAAAAATAATTACGTAAACTGGCTTAAAAATGTCAAGAAAGGGGGAGGCCAAGTCGGGTGGGATCATGAGGTTAAGAGATGGAGACCATCCTGGCCAACACGGTGAAACCCTGTCTCTACTAAAACTACAAAAGGTAGCTGGGCATGGTGGTACGTGCCTGTAGTCCCAGCTACTTGGGAGGCTGAGGCAAGAGAATTGCTTGAACCCGGGAGGTGGAGGTTACAGTGAGCTGAGATTGCAGCACTACACTCCAGCCTGGCAGAGCAAGACTCTGCCTCAAAAAAAAAATTCAAGAAATGATGGGTAAAATTTTACTTTTTTTGACACAGGTAACTCACTCTGTCACTCAGGCTGGAGCGCAGTGGTACAATCATAGCTCACTGCAGCCTTGACCTCCTGGGCTCAAGCAATCCTCCCATTTCAGCCTCCTTAGTAGCTAGGACTATAGGTGCACGCCACCACATTTGGCTAACTTTTTAATTTTTTTTTTTGTAGAGAAAGGGTTTCACTGTGTTGCCCAGGCTGATTTCTAACTCCTGGGCTCAAGTGATCCTCTTATCTTGGCCTTTTAGGCCAAACTGCTGGGATTAAAGGTGTGAGCCACTATGTCCAGCCTACTTTCTTAAACTTAGATAGACTTAAAGTAATGTAGTTCTAAACTACAGACATGTCTGTTTTCCAGTATTTACTGAGTGCCTATATAGGCTAGGCAGAGTATTGGACATAAAACGTAAGACAAGCATCCTGCTTTTGTTTACAGGGAACTAAGGGAGAAATAAACAGACCAATTTAAAAAAAAAGATATGATTGAAGTACTGAAGGAACAGAGAAGAGAAAGCTGTTATCTCTTCTTGGGAAAACTGGAAAAAACTCCTTATAAAGTAGACAACAGATGAGCAGGGTCTTAAAGAATGAGTAGAAACTTGTCAGGTGGAGAAGACACTGGCAGTGAGCTATGATAGGCATGACCAATCCAGGGAACAGTGACACTGGAAATAATGAGCAAAGCAGAATTGGCAAGAAGTAAGGCTGGAAACAGACACTGGCCCAGAATATGAAGGGCTTTTATATGTGTAATACTAAGAGGTTGGTCCTTATCCTGTAGGCAATAGGGAACAAGCAGAGGTCTTTCAGCAGAGTAAGACTTGCTATTTAGGTAGATTACTCTGGCAATAGCTGGAATGGAGAAGGGCTGATGGCACAAAGACCAGTGAGGAATCTGTTTCAACAGTCCACACAAGAGATGGTAAAGTACTTCAGATTCTTTCTATATCTATCTCTACATGTTTAGAAATGCATAGATAATGTCTGCCAATATATACACTGAACAGCAACAGGTAGTTACTTCAGAGAAGTAGAATTGGGAGGGAGAGAACAGGAGATTTCTACTTTGTAAACTTCTGAAGAGTCTGGATTTTTTAAAAGTACCTATTACTTTTGTTCTAATAATAATAATATATTTTTTAAAGTACGGGTAATAAAGGCAAACAATGGTCAGTGACAGTGAGGATAGGATAGATGGCTAGATCTAAAAAGCATTTCAAAGGTTATAGTATGAGTTGGTAATTTGGAAATGGCAGAGGTAAAGGTTAATGAAAAGGATAATAAAGCCATAAATAAAAATCTAGAAATAAAAAAAGAGAGGGGGAGTTTGGCAGTTTGAAGAAAAGACTTATCAAATTTTAAAAATTCAGTTTGAGGCACATTAAAGCATCTGAGGTACTTATCATATGTGATTTCCACAACTAAATGGAAACACTAAGTCTACAAAGAAGCCAAAGGTAAAAGACGTAGATTTGGAAATTATCAGCAAATAAAATATAGCTGATGATACAAACCAAGGCTAGAACCTAATATGTGCTATATTACCTTTAAATCAGCCTATTATGTGTAATGAGAAATTGCTTGGGACAATTTTAACTAGTATTCAACTATGAACAGTACATCAAATGAGTAAAGCAAGAGAGCCTCTTGCTTTTCACTAAAAATATAATTATTAAGGCTCCTTTGGAAGCTATGGTTAAAGATATAATGATGTATGGTCTAGTGGTTTCTTTTATGACTCTAAAGCCATATCTATGCTTACACTCAAATTTACTTTAATTTTGAACTGCTTTGATCTTTATAATTTATCTTTAGATTACTTTTTTCTATTACTTTGTAAATCTTACAACAGCTTTTGACCAAAAGCAATATAATTCTGACCTGAAGTAATGATAATGCTTTATAATCTTCCTCTTAAAAGTAAAGGTTAAAGAAAAATCTCTCTGAAGGCATCTGAAATTAAGGTACTTTGCTCTTGATCAGTCATGCACACAAAGAACCAATTTATCTCTGCAATTAGTTTTCTCAGTGCACATTCTATGAGATTGGACAGGCAGACTGAATGCAGAGTCCACATCGGTATGTATCGGGGGAGACTAAAGACAGTTCCAAGATAGAAAACAAACAGAACTGCCATGTGAATAAACTGAAAGAAAACATAATACTATCTACCAGTTTCAGAAGCAAAGGAAAGTGACTTATACTGAAGGGAAAAAGGAAAGGAGGCTAGAGAGGGCATTTGCTACAAGAAAACTCCTTTCCACATCATCCTACAGAGCCACACCTCAAGATAATAAGCATTTAATTCCTCAACTCTTCTACTCAGGCCCCAGTACAACATGGCCTAAGGGATGCTGGCCCAAGGGAAAGGCAGAGGTTTCATTGTGCTCTAAGTTTGGGTCACAGAATTCAACACCACTCCTCCTTTCCTCTCTTTATTCCTGCTATGCCACTCAATGACACATTTCAAATTAATTTTTGTGTACGCTATGTGAAAAAAATCATGATTTCCCCCACCACATTAAGACATCCAGATGTTCCAGTATCATTTGTTGAAGAAGTTCCATTCCCCCATTTAATTGCATTGATGCTTTTGTCAAAAATCAATTGACAGTATATATGTGGATGTTTTGGAACTTTCCATTCTGTTATTTTGGTTTTTATAGTAATTATTTTAAATTTGAATATAAAATAGTATTTAGAAGAATTTGGCTACAGCATGCTTACTTTAAAAATCTTCAATAAAATATTACAGCAAGTTATTGTTAGATCTTATAGCTGGATAATATTCTAACTGATGGGTGAAGTGTCATACTAAGAATAGTTACATCTATAATATATCACTGGCACTCATGGATCAAACATTTATAATTTCTATTCTTTGTGGGAGCTCTAAATATCCATGATTTATAGCAGCCATCATTTTGCTAAGGCACAAATTTGAATAATGAGCTTTGAGGCTTGTGCACACGTGAATGACATACCTAATAAATACATCTAGCAGCCCCTTCAGCATCCATATCTCAGCAAGGTTTGTGACCCATTCTCATGTTTACATTTCATAGGTGAAAATACATGTAATAGTGGTATTTTCAAATATGGACATTCACAATGGTTTTGGATCACACTAACAAGAGTGTCAATGGTCTATTGTAATAATAATATTAACGAATACCTTATAATGAACAGATAAATTGAATATCTTTAATTTAAAACAAAAACAAATTTAGGCCACACAGTGACTCAAGCCTGTAATCCTAGCACTTTGGGAGACTGAGACAGGAGGATTCCTTGAGCCCAGGAGTTTAAGACCAGCCCAGGCAACATAGGGAGACACTGTCTCTTATACATACATACATATATACATACATACATAGGGCCCGGCATGGTGGCTCACGCCTGTAATCCTAGGACTTTGGGAGGCCTAGGTGGGCAGATCACAAGGTCAAGAGGCTGAGGCCATCCTGGCCAACATGGTGAAACCCTGTCTCTATTAAAAATACAAAAAAATTAGCCAGGCGTGATGGCGGGCACCTGTAGTCCCAGCTATTCGGGAGGCTGAGGTGGAAGAATGGCTTGAACTTGGGAGGCAGAGGTTGCAGTGAGCCAAGATTGTGCCACTGCGCTCCAGCCTGGCAACAGAGCAAGACTCTGTCTCAAAAAAAAAAAAAGACTATATAAATAAAAGTTTAAAAATATACAACTTGAACATATATCTGTCCAAAGAAGAAATATAAACAGCCAATAAACACATTAAAGTGATGCTCAGTATCATTAGTCATTAGGGAAACACAAAACAAAACGGTAACAAAATATCACTTCATACCCATTAGGATAACTATAATCAAAAAGACAGATAATAATAAGTGTTGACACAAGCGTAGAGAAACCAGAATTCACACATTGCTGAGAGAATGTAAAATAATGCAGTTATTTTGCAAAACAGTTTGGCTGTTTCTCAAAACAATTAAACAGAATTACTTACAATCTATCAGTTCCACTTCAAGGTGTATACTCGAGAGAAGTGAAAAATCTATGTTCACACAAAAACTTGTACATCAATGTTCATAAAAGCATTATTCATGCTAGTCAAAAAGTGAAGCCAACCCAAATGTCTATCAGTTAATGAATGGATAAACAAAATGTGGTACAATGGAATAGTATGCAGCCATAAAATGAAGGAAGAACTGATACATGCTACAGTACGCTAAGTGAAAGAAGTCAGACACAAAAGGCCACTATTATATGATTCAATTTACATGAAAAGTCTAGAATAGGCAAATGCATACAGACAGAAAGTAGATTAGTGGTTGCAAGGGACTACTAACAGGTACTTCTTTCTAGAAAAGATTCCAGGATTAAATAGTGGTAATAAATTTACAACCTTGTGAATATACTAAAACCACTGAATTGTATCCTTTAAAAGTAAATATTATAGTATGTAAATTATCTCAATTTAAAAAGACAGTATCTATAAAACTATTTGATGGTTGGATAAGAAAAGTGTGAGATACCAGAATTAATGAAACAGAATGCTGTGGAACATTTAGGATATACATTTTCAGTAGAAAATGTTTCTAGTGAAAATAAAACTGACAATTCATATAGTAGCTGAAAGATACACAACCTTTTTTGTGTTTGACAACTAAAAATAAAGTCCATTGAACCAAAGCCATAGCTAAATAATGAAGAATAAGTAAAAAACCATGAACACATGCTGTTCTAATTTTTTTTTACTGTGGTACTATCAGTGACTATACACTGAAATTCATTTAGCAGAATTTAAAAAAATCTAAACAAGCTATCAGTATTAATGAAATACCTAAATTCATAGCCTGAAGAAATTTATATGATCTTTCTCTATTGCACTTCTAATAGTTTCCAGCTTTAACAAGTTGCATAGCTCTGGACCTACAGCCATTTCTGTTGTAGTTATGTGGAAAGTTGCCAAAAAGATTTCTTTCTAAAACAGCTTTGTCCTTTGTCGTTTTACTGCTAAGATTCATACAACCATTTGCATAATAAATTTGTGAGAATAAAAGATTTATAGACATACATATATTTGAAATGTCACTGCTCCTTAGGTTAAATAAGTTATCATGACCCATAATTGAAGTCTGAAGAAGAAAACCCCTAAATCCCTTTATGTTTGCTTGCTTCCAGCTGACAGTCAGGAACAGAGACCAAAACTGAAGAAAAAGAGGGGTCTGTACATACTCCATCACTTGTAAAACCCTAGCAAAAACAACCAGCCACAAATTCCAGCGCTCTCCCAGTTCATATAACATCAACATTATTTAAGTGGGATATTATTCAGGTTGGTGAAGCTTAAAATTTCTCCAAAAAACCTGGCTGGGTGCAGTACTTCACAGCTGCAATCCCAGCATTTTGGGAGGCTGAGGTGGGTGGATCACTTGAGGTCAGGAGTTCAAGACCAGCCTGGCCAACGTGGTGAAATCCCATCTATTAAAAATATAAAAATTAGCCGGGCATGGTGGTGCATGTCTGTAGACCCAGCTACTCAAAAGGCTGAGGCAGGAGAATCACTTGAATCCAGGAGGCAAAGGTTGCAGTGAGCAGAGATCACCCCACTGCATTCCAGCCTGGGTGACAGAGCAGGACTCTATCACAAAAAAAAAAAAAAATTCTCCAAGAAACCTTAATAATTATTGGGTTTGATAACACTGGGCTTAAAGGGTCTATCTACAAACAATAATGTAAGTTTATAGCACCACTCTACTTAGCTGGATATTTTGAATTGCCAACTGCTTTGATATTCAGTTGAGGGGAAAATAGGTAAATTTCTACCTATAAATAAAATTAATTTTAAAGTATTAAAATTTATATATATCTATACAGTTTTACTAAGGCATATTTTATGTATCCCCAAACTCATGTTTGTAACTACAGACATATCTTGGATGAATTGCAAGTTCACTTCCAGATCTTGCATAAAGCAAATATCAAAATAAAGCAAGTCACATGAATTTTTCCATCTCCCATGGCATACAAAACTTACTTTGCCCAGATCCACCATAGGAATCACTATGTATGGGACCTATGGCCTTACTAAATGTATTTCTGAAATAATAGGACTTCAAAGTCAAAATGGCTCCTTGATCTGTGGGCTGCAGAATGACTGTTGTGCCAATAGGCATGAAAACATTAATCTCCTTATACATCTCCATCAGAACTCTTGGGTAACGAGGTACATTGTCAATGAGCAATAATCTTTTGAAAGGAATCATTTGGGCCGGGCGCGGTGGCTCAAGCCTGTAATCCCAGCACTTTGGGAGGCTGAGGCGGGTGGATCACGAGGTCAAGAGATCAAGACCATCCTGGTCAACATGGTGAAACCCCATCTCTACTAAAAATATTAGCTGGGCATGGTGGCGCGTGCCTGTAATCCCAGCTACTCAGGAGGCTGAGGCAGGAGAATTGCCTGAACCCAGGAGGCGGAGGTTGCGGTGAGCCGAGATTGCGCCATTGCACTCCAGCCTGGGTAACAAGAGCAAAACTCCGTCTCAAAAAAAAAAAGAAAGGAATCATTTGTCTGAGCAGTCTCAACAGTGGGCCTAAAATAGTGATAAACCATGTGGTAAACCTAAAACAGTGGTAAACCATGCAATAAACAGATGTGTTGTCATCCAGGCTTTGTTGTCCCATTTACAGAGCACAGGCAGAAAATATTTAGCATAATTCTTAAGGGCCCTAGGATTTTTGAAATGGTAAATAAGCAGTGGCTTCAACTTAAAGTCACCAGCTGCATTAACCCCTAAGAAGAGAGTCAGCTTGTCCTCTGAAGGTCTGAAGCCAGGTAACAACTTCTCTCTAGCTATGAAAATCCTAGTTGGCAACTTCTTCTAATAAAAGGCTGTTTGATCTACTTTGGAAAGCTGTTATTTCTCAACATGAGCAAAGCAGAACAAAGAAAAAGAGGGAAAAAGGCCGGGCGCAGTGACTCAAGCCTGTAATCCCAGCACTTTGGGAGGCCGAGGCGGGTGGATCACAAGGTCAAGAGATCGAGACCATCCTGGTCAACATGGTGAAACCCCGTCTCTACTAAAAATACAAAAAATTAGCTGGGCACAGTGGCGCGTGCCTATAATCCCAGCTACTCAGGAGGCTGAGGCAGGAGAATTGCCTGAACCCAGGAGGCGGAGGTTGCAGTGAGCCGAGATTGCGCCATTGCACTGCAGCCTGGGTGAAAAGAGCGAAACTCGGTCTCCAAAAAAAAAAAAGAAAAAGAAAAAGAGGGAAAAAATGTAAATAAAATCTGTTGTTTAGTATATCTACCTTAATGGAATAAATACAACTCTAAATCAAAGAGGAAATCACAAACAAATTAGAAAATATTTTGGGCCAAGTGAGGTGGCTCACACCTGTAATCCCAGCACTTTGGGAGGGAGGGAGGATACTTGCGGCCAGGAGTTCAAGACCAGTCTAGGCAACATGTAGAAATCCTGTCTCTATTTTTTTTTAAAGAAAATATTTTGAACTAAATTATGTATATAAAAAAAAAAGGTGGCCATACTATGCAGTTAAAATTGTGCTGATGCTGAGAGAAGTTTCTAGATTTAACTGGGTATATCAGAAGAAAGGCTGAAAATTACGGAGTTAAGCATCTATGCTAGAAGACACAGGAAATTAAAATAAACTCAAATTAAGTTGAAGGAAGGCAATAAAAAGTAGAAATGAATGAATCAGAAATAGTAGGGAAAAAAAAAATCAACAAAGCCAGAGCTAAGTTCTTGGTAAAAACTAATAAGATTGACAAATCCCTAAGGAATTTGATCAAGGAAAAAAAAAATAGCCAATGTTAGAAATTAAAAAGTGAATATTACAATTAATTCTGCAAATATTAATGAGGTAATAAAAGGATCTTATGAATACTTTATGTCAATAAATTTGAAAATTTTGATGAAATAAATTTTTAGAAAAATACAACTTACCAAATTCCAACATAAGAAGAAACAAAAAAATTTCTTCCCATGATAGAATTTATAATTTAGGCACAGTAAGAGACTAATAACCAACAATCAATAATAAAATACAACCGTTATAATAATATGCCAATCTTGCATTTGGGGTCACTATTAAGTAAAATAAAGGTTACTTGAACACAAGCACTATGATACCATGAGAGTCAATCTGACAACTGAGTTGGCTACTAAGAGTGACTAACGGGTGGGTGACAGTGTGGATATGCTGGACAAGGGGATGAGTCATTTACTAGGTTGGATGGAGGGGGATGGTGTAAGATTTCATCAAGCTACTCAGAACAACATGCAACTTAAAACTTATGAATTACTTCTGGAATACTCCATTTACTATCTTCAGACAGAGGCTGATTATGGATAACTGAAATCATGGAATGTGAAACCGTGGATACGGGTGAACCTCTGTCTTTAAATGTATGGAACCAGCATTATTTAATGAGAGAATGGTATAAATATTTGTACCATTCTCTTTCTTGGACTTAAGTACTTTTCTTAACCATATCTCTAACAGGCTTACAATATCCTTTTCTTGGAAATTATCTTTAAGCAATTAATCTCTTTACTATAGCTCTTCATTCTAGCTTCCAAGCTCTATTAACACCCTTTACACTGGAATCAATAGCTATAATTACATTTCATAGTAAGGGCATCTATTCTTGAATAGTTTATACTTCCTAATGTGGGGCATTGTTTGTAAAATCCCCCCTTCTTTTTATTCTTGAGATGGGGTTTGACTCTGTTATCTAGGATTCAGTACAGTGGCATGATTGCAGCTCACTGCAGTCTTGACCTCCTGAACTCAAGCGATCTTCCCTGCTTGGCCTCCCAAGTAGCTGAGACAACAGGATGCATCACCACGTCCAGATTATTTTTGTTTTTGCAGAAATGAGGTCTCACTACATTGCCCAGGCTAATTCCAAACTCCTGGGCTCAAGTAATCCTCCCACCTCGGCCTTCCAAAGTCTTGGGGTTACAGGCATGAACTACTGTGTCCACCCAAAATCCTAAATTTTACTTTGTGTTATAATACTCAAAGATTAAGCAATAATTTGTATGACTGCAAGGTATACAATAAAAAGACAAAGCAAGTATATAGATTAATCATCTGGGACTAAATAAGCATCAGCCAGTTTGTCTGGGAATTTCCACATCTGCTTCCTATCATTGATTATTTTAATCTATTTGTCTTTAGTTTTGTCTACCCAACTCTAGTTCAAAAGCTAGGCATCTGTGTAGAAAAAGCTTTCACAGTAACAGGAAATTTGATTTAGTGATATGAAATATGAATAATCTTTTAAGACCAAGCCGTTATTTCTTCTCTGTAACTATACTAAAAGAACAGCTAAGCGAACACAGTTCAAATTATACTTTGACAGCAATTACAAAGCATATAGCTAACTATTACTCCTTTCCACCTTTCTAAATGCCTAAATGTTTCAACATCCCCTTTAAGGTGAGTAATAAGCATCAAAATACAGCAGAATAAAACAATTCCACACCAAATAATGGTGACCCAGACTTTGGTCTACATGGTCATCAGCTGATAAACTTAAATAAAGGTAGTATTTTCATAATAAAATTTCTCACTTTTGGAACATGAGGATTAAATTCCACAGCTCTATGAATTGCTTCCACGGCATTAATTTCTGCTGCGCTTAACCCTCTTTTGGAGGCTGTTTCTGGAGAGAATCTACAAGAAAACCACAAAATGAAAAAATAAATATGCTAAAAAAAAAAAAGAAAGTATGGATTTAGATAATGATACAGCCCCTTGAATCAAAGGAGTTTCTAGAGATGGCCAAAAACAAAGCCAGAGGACTACCAAAATAAATAAATAAATAAAATCTTGTGGTTCAACATGTGAAAAACAAAGCAGCATAAGGAATGAAAATCTTCAAACTTAGGTAAAGAAGGCCTTCAGGAGAAGTCCATTGAAGGTACACTTTACAAAAGGTAACCAAGTAATAAATGCTACACAGTGATATCCAAATAATCTCATGAAATAGCAGTACATTCTTATCAAATTCTTATCTGAGAGGAAACAAACTGAAAATTCCATTCTAATTCATATCAAAGCATAAAAATCTAAGGTGAAAGAAAATAGTTGCCATTTGGTTGATTTCTGAGTATCTTATCTGCACAATAAAGAGAATTCATTAAAAGTAGCCAAAAACACAAGAAAAGCAGAACTCAGAATTATTCTCTAAGAAGAAATAACATATGCCTATTTCCCTACATACTTCATCATCATCATCACCGTTACTATTTATTGTGTGTGCTTACTTTCTAGATATTGCTTTTGGCACTTACCATACATAATCCTCCTCAACCCTCCTGTGGTATTATTCTCATTTTACAGATGAAGGAGAAATTCAAAATGATCAACCTGCCTACAGTTCTATAGCTAGAATGTGGTAGAGTTTGAATTTGAGCTCAGGTTAGCTCTAAAAACTTTGCTCTTTCCACTACACACAGCAAGAAGTCTATAAGCCCTAAAAGATCCAGGGCTATTCAAGAGGAAGTAGAGTGGAAAACAGCATTGTTTAAAGTCAGTAGAGGACAAACCTATTGAGTTTAGCAGTCTTTCCAAATTATTGTAGTTTTTATAGCACTTACTTATCTGAAACTGTCCTTGTCTTCAACAGTGCTGCTGTGTAACAGATAGCTGCTGACTTTGGAAGGCTTATATCTGTAATGATAATTTTCAATATAGGTAGGAATTACAAAAAAATGTATTGAGACAATTTCTTAATAAGAATAGTTCACAATGCAAATTCAGTAGATATATAGGAAAAACCTGGACATTATATTAAAAAATTTATAATATAGTAGGAAAAACCCAGATATGAAGTTGAAAAAGCTGAGTCTGAATCTTGATCTTATTATTTACTAGCTAAGAATCTTTGCGCTAGTAACAACTTGTTTGACCTCAGTTTTCTCTTCTCAAAATAATGATACTTTTCTGACTGAGATGAAATTATGTCTATGAAAGCCCTCTGCACAATGGGTGAAATGTACTCAACAAATGTTTATAATAACTTGCTTATAAGTTCAGGGAAAAATGAATAGTATAATTAAAACTATATAAAACTTTCATCCATTCATAGAGAAAAACAAAAATTAGAAAAAAAAATTAAAATATTTAACAGTAGTTAAATCCAAGTTGATTCAACCAAGAATGATTTTTTTTCTTCTTCCTAGATTTCTGTATTTTCTTAAATTACTATTTTTTAGAAAATAAAAAATTCATCTGGAACTATAGGTAAATTAATTATATAAATTATTTTTAAAAGAATGTCCAAAGTAACGCTTTCAGAAGAGTAAGACTGAAGAACTCTGTTGATATTTTTGATTCCAGAATCATACTAGCAAATGGAGAACTGAGAAAGTAAATTTGCTTTCAACTTTCTCAGGATTCCGGAATGAAAAACTGGGACTTATGAAAATACAGAAGCATATCAACTTAGATATGCTTTATCAGTTTTAGTTTTATTTTATTTTTAATGAATCGGGTTCTATTCTAATTTCTTGTATTTACTCCCTAAGCTTGGTTCATCATAAGTATTGTAAGCAGGCCATGTATCCAATAAATTACATATGGAAAGAATTTCTCACAAATTTCTCCATGAGCCTACTCTATTCTGAAGCATTGCTTAAGAATTCCAGATGTTTAAAAGAAATAAACTTCTCTTTCCAAGTATAACACATTTCAAACTTCCCAAGTCATGGGGATTCCCAAGCAAATGGGTAGAAACCTATAACAGGACAAATGTGAATAAATGACTTTTTTTTTTTTTGAGATATGGTCTCTCTCTGTCACCCAGGCTGGGGTACAGTGGCGTAATCTTGGCTCACTGCAACCTCCACCTCAGCCTCCTGAGCAGCTGGGACTACAGGTGCATGCCACCACGCCCAGCTAATTTTTAATAATATTTTTTATAGAAATGGTGCTTTACTATGTTGCCCAAGCTGGTTTTGAACTTCTGAGCTCAAGAGATCCACCCTCCTCGGCCTCCCAAAGTGCTGGAATTACAGGTGTGAGCTGCTGTGCCCAGCCTCCAATAAGTGATTTACATGTGTTCTGTTAAAGTAAAAGATATGACCAGAGGCCAGGTGCAGTGGCTCATGCCTGTAATCCCAGCACTTTGGGACACCGAGGCAGGCAGATCACCTGAGGTCAGGAGTTTGGGACCAGCCTGACCAACATGGAGAAACCCTGTCTCTACTAAAAATACAAAATAAGCCAGGTGTGGTGGTACATGCCTACAATCCCAGCTACTCAGGAGGCTAAGACAGGAGAATTGCTTGAACCCAGGAGGCAGAGGTTGCAGTAAGCCAAGATTGTGCCATTGCACTTCAGCCTGGGCAGAAAGAGCGAAAGTCCAAGACGAAAAAAAAAAAAAAAAAAAAAAAAGATATGACCAGAAGCATAGAAATGCCAAATTTTCAGCTTGAGATTAAAAGCTGATTCCTCTCTCAGGATGAGAAGAAAGGCTTTGTCTTTAAAATTCTCCAAACTTCATGTGTGGTAAACTGCTATTATTATAACATAATAACAAAAATAACCAATATATATTGAATTGTTATCTTGGGAAGACAAGTGAACAAAGAAATCAAACACCTGTATTTGCTTTTTACTGGCTGGGAGAACTTACCCCAGTACTTCAACCTTCTTAAACTCCAGTTTCCTTATTTAGTGATTAGAGATAGTAAAAATACTTGTCTTACCACATCACAAGACTATTATAAGTATTAAATTATCATTGCATTTTGTAACTAACAAGCATTGTAAAAATATTATTCTGAATTGCTCTTATAGTAAATGCCACTAAGCAACTTCTGTTAGCCTTGACACTCCAAAACAAATGAAGTAGCCCCACTATGTGCATAACACCCATACTTTTCCAGTTATCTCACCAAACACTTGGTCTTCAATGTAACTGCTGCTCGTTTGTTTGTATTGTCCACTAAACTGTAAATCCTATGAAGGCTTCCCTTCTTCTTTTTTTTTGAGACAGTCTCTTCCCTCTGTTGCATAGGCTGGTCTACAGTGGTGCAATCACAGCTCAGTTTACACTTCCACTAAACTGTAAATCCTATGAGGCCTCCCTTCTTTTTTTTTTTTTTTTTTTTTGAGACAGTCTTCTTCTTCCCTCTGTTGCCTAGGCTGGACTATAGTGGTGCAATCACAGCTCTCTACAGCCTGAACCTCCTAGGCTCAAGTGATCCTCTCACCTTAGCCTCCTAAGAGGCTGGAACTACAGGTGCACAATACTATGCCCAGCTAACTTTTTTTTGTAGAGACAGGGTCTTGCCATGTTGCCCATGCCAGTCTCCAACTCCTGGGCTCAGGTGATCCTCCTGCCTCAGCCTCCCAAATTGCTGGGATTACAGGTGTGAGTCACCACTCCCAGCCTCCCATGTTGTCTTGTTCACTATCATATTCCTAATGCCTCACTCATATTAGGCACTCAATCAACAAACAAGTAAATCTTGACAGAAGAAAAGTTCTTCCTTGCAGTCTTTTGTTAATAAAAGTCCTGATAAAGAAGATACTTAATAGCAAACTCAGTGTGTGCTAAATATTGTCTGGTAAAATAGAGAAAATTAGATGAATACTAGAATATAACCATATTTATAATTACATCATCGGAAAAGAATAACAATGCTATCAACTAGGGGAATATGACTCACCATCATATTTTGCTAGGACTGCCTGAACATCTGCATAGGCCTGTAATTCTAAAAGTGATTCTAAGAGATTTTCATGGATGTTCAACACGGTAAGAGGAGGAAATTCTTTCATCAACTGTATATTAAAAGGAAAAAAAGATTAAAATCATAACAAAGGAACTCAATAGAGTTGAGCCAGATTCATTAAAGTAGAAATTCTTGTTTCTTAACATAGCTATGAAGCAGACCTAACCCTTAAGAAAGGTACATATATTAAATAAACACCTTGTTCTAAAAACTACCAATTAAAAAACAGTGACTCTGCATTAAAATAACTGGCAACTTAACTATATTTTAGTTTGTGGAGGAATAAATGTAATAGTCCCACCATCAATTTACTTACATCTCGCATTATTTTTACGGCTTCTCTTATTCTTCCTAATTTTCTTGCACACATTGCCAATCTTCTTTTAATATATACCAGTACATTGGTATCTCTCCCTATTTAGAATAAAAAAAAATAACAGCTATCACTTCTGTATTGTGGGCTGCTGTTTCATTAACATATCCACTTATGTTATTTGCTTCCCTTGGAAGATTCAATTAAAATTAAATTGTGTCAGAATGGAAGAATACTAATTATGGCTACATTTGGATGATGACTATTGAACAGGAATGTTCTCTATTTTTGTGCGTGTTTTAAGTTTTCTGTATTAAAACTTAAAATACACATTTAATTATTGTTGCCTCTCATAGTAACCTAAGTATAGTATATATAATTTGTGTATGATTGATAAGTTTATTTTAACATTAACAGAAAAGAAATACATACATTAAAAGGAAGATATAACATTAACCTAGTATTTTAAGTTTGTGCATAAATGAACTATTATTCTGATATTCTCTATTGTTTTAACGGAAAAACAAAAAATGTCTAAAACAAAGTTTCCATGGCTAATGTAAACTTTTCTTAACAGTAATTGACAAACTATAAAACTACTTCTAGAAAGAGCTAAGAAACATTTCTGTAACTATCTCATAACCATATTTAAGATTATACAAAGACAAATGGCATGACTTTTTTTACAGATGTAGTTTCATTAGTTCCAGGCTACAAAATTATATATTCCCACAAATCTGTATTATAAAAATGTGCATCAATGAAACATACCTTATATATCAGTATTTAGCTTAGAGAGAAAAACATTCTCCAAATTTTAATTTACAAACAAAAAAAGATTTAGAACTTAACTGCTAGTAGATAATACATTATATAAACATATTTCAATTTATTTCCTACTTCACTATTTGCCAAAATCATGAAACCAAAACCCTCTGGCCATAAAACTAGCAGGAAGCATTCTAACATCTTTGGTTAAAAAAAAAAAACTCAATCATAATTGGTAAAGCATATCTAAGAATCGAAAAGCCTTCTGTTGCTGTGGCTCATCTGATCTCAAGCACATCATGGAGAAAAACCAACCAAAGAAAGAATCAATGCCAAGTATGAGGCTGAATTTAGGGCTAAGAATCAAATGGTGTGAAAGGAGCCACTCCCTAGCACTATATGCAGATACACAGTCTGAAGAGCAAACCAAATAATGTACCTTTACTCTTGCTTAGAGTAAGGGTGAGGATAAAGGTAATAGCTGCTTATTATCTTTTTTTTTTTTTTTGAGACAGAGTTTCACTCGTTACCCAGGCTGGAGTGCAATGGCGAGTGCAATGGCATGATCTCGGCTCACCGCAACCTCTGCCTCCTGGGTTCAGGCAATTCTCCTGCCTCAGCCTCCGGAGTAGCTGAGATTACAGGCATGCGCCACCACGTCCAGCTAATTTTTTGTATTTTTAGTAGAGATGGGGTTTCACCATGTTGACCAGGATGGTCTCGATCTCTTGACCTCGTGATCCACCCGCCTCAGCCTCCCAAAGTGCTGGGATTACAGGCTTGAGCCACCGTGCCCAACCTAATAGCTGCTTATTATCACTAGAAGCCTCTCCTGAATGCTGAATGTTTTTGAGTTATGTTTTTTCAATGAACAGCCCAATTCTCACATGAAATAAATTACTGTTAAGTCTCAGAGCAGCACGTCTTCTCTCAATAACCTGAGCAGATCTATTGCCTTCCATAAGCTTTCTCTGGCTAATACACATTTCTGTCTTGCTGACTTGTTGGTATCATGAATAATTAGTTATTTCCAGTGAAAATTAACTAACCTGTAAGTAGTAAGTTTTTTATTATTGTTGTTTTGTGTTAAGACACAAGCAAATTTGAGGAGCTAAAAGACAATAATAAGCAGTTCAAACTTGCTTACTCAGTTGAGCTTCATGCTGAGGACTTTGGTGCTGGCATTGCTGTGACCGCCTATAAATTGTTTCTCCTGCCTTGAGTGCCTGTTTAAATAACCTTTCAGCATCTACAATAGTTGTTGCTTCTTCCTCAGCCAGTAGAACGTATGCAGTGGCACAGCTATGAAGAAAGCAGGAAGGCAATTTTAAATAAAATGATATAGCAAGTATTTTCTCTTGGTTATGTCCCTTTGCTCTACGTCATATTTCCTTTCCTACACTTTTTCCACCTTTTGAAGAAAAAAAAAACTTCATTTAATGTTTTACTTTAATAGGGACATATTGGTATATTCTTTAATAGGGACATATTGGTATATTCATAAAGAAAAATTCCACAATTTTTCTGCTCTCTTATCTTTCCCTTCTGCTCTTAATCTTGTCCTTTTAAATAAAAAATTTCTGTCTCATTCTCTAACCCATTGTCCTGCGTTTTCTTTTTGTGAAAGGGGGGGAGAAAAAAAAAGATATATAAAGAATTATCTGAATTGTCACTCAGAAGACTATACCCTCTAGTGGTCATATCTGCTTTTTTTTTTGAGACAGTTTCACTCTTGTCACCTAGGCTGGAGTGCAATGGCCCGATCTTGGCTCACTGCAACTTTTGTCTCCCAGCGTTCAAGCAATTCTCCTGCCTCAGTTCCTGAGTAGCTGGGATTATAGGCATGCGCCACTATGACCAGCTAATTTTTGTATTTTTAGTAGAGATGGGTTTTCACCATGCCGGCCAGGCTGGTCTGAAACTTCTAACCTCACTTGATCCACCTGCCTCAATCTTCCAAAGTGCTGGGATTACAGGAGTGAGCCACTGTGCCCAGCCCATCATACCTGATTTAGTCGCCATATACTTTATGATATCCATTTCACGGGGCAGGTATAGGGAGGGTGAAGATTGGGAAGAGAGTCCTTTGGCCAACTAGGCACGTTTAACTCAGAAATATATTCCAGGACTAGACATTTTCCCCAAATCTGAGCACGCCCCTCTGCATTCTGTCCCATCCTCCCATGGACTTATCCACAATATTATTCAGTATAATTTCCCTTGTTCTAAGTTCAAGTCCTTCCTCCCATACTCCTATTCTCATTCATTCCTCACAACAATGCTTATGCCAAGTTTTCTTTTCTTCACCCCACTAAAACACAGAGGCTTTTCTTTGTATTTTTTTTTTTAATGGAGTCTCACTCTGTTGCCCAGACTGGAGTGCAATGTCATAATCTTGGCTCACTGCAACCTCTGCCTCCTGGGTTCAAGCGATTCTACTGCCTCAGCCTCCTGAGTAGGTGGGATTACAGGCACACATCACCTCGCCCAGCTAATTTTTGTATTTTTTTAGTACAGACACGGTTTCACCATGTTGGTCAGGCTGGTCTCGAACTTCTGACCACATGATCTACCCACCTTGGCCTCCCAAAGTCCTGGGATACAGGCATGAGCCACCCTGCTCAGCCTTTTGTATCTTTTAAGTCAACACCTGCCTAATAAACAAATTCTTGTTTTGGGGCCACAAAGAGAAACAAAATGTTATTCCACTCCCAGAAATAACAAACCCATCTCTTCTAGAGACAATGTCCTAGTTGTAATTATCTAAGCCTGCACTGTCCAGTATTCTAGACATTAGCCATATGTGGTTATTGAGAACTTGAAATATGGTGAGTTGGAATTGAGATGTGATGCAAGTGTAAAAACACACAATGAATTTTGAAGACCTAGAAGAATGTAAAGTTCCTCATTAATAGATTTTAGAAAAGCATTGACTGTATGTTAACATATTTTAGGCCGGGCACGGTGGCTCACGCCACTAATCCCAGCACTTTGGGAGGCCCAGGTGGGTGGATCACGAGGTCAGGAGATCAAGACCATCCTGGCCAATATGGTGAAACCCCGTCTCTACTAAAAATACAAAAATTAGCTGGGTGTGGTAGCACGTGCCTGCAATCCCAGCTACTCAGGAGGCTGAGGCAGGAGAATCCCTTGAACTCAAGAGGTGGAGGCTGCAGTGAGCCGAGATCGCACAACTGAACTCCAGAGGCAATAGAGTGAGACTCCATCTCAAAAAATAAATAAATAAATAAATAAATGAAGTATTTCAATATTTTAAATACAGCTAAATAAAACATTATACAGATTAATTTCATCTATTTCTTTTTACTTTTTAAATGTGGATACTAGAAAATGTAAAGTTACATATGTGACTTGCATTGTATTTCTAATAATTAGTGCTTATCTAAGCAAGAGGAGAGAAATTATTGATAAACAGACAATTAAGCATTAAACAAAAGTGAGAGCAGGTAGAAATCATTAAGTGGAGACAAAAAGTGTTCTTCAGATATGGAAAATGCAAATCATATCATTTTATCCTTCAAATAGGAAGACCCTATAGTACATAATAATTTCACTAATCAACAAAGATTTCTCCATTTCATTACACTAGGTCCCTGTGAAGCGTTAGATATACTACTGCTTTAAACACTGGCCTTCCTGCCTAGGCGCAGGGGCTCATGCCTGTAATCTTAGCACTTTGGGAGGCCAAGGCAGGAGGATCACTTGAGGCCAGTAGTTCGAGACTAGCCTGGGCAACAAAATGAGACCCTTCCTCTACAAAAAGAAAAATAAAGATTTAAAAATTAACTGGGTGTAGTGGTGTGCCCCTGTAGTCCTAGCTACTTCAGAGGCTAAAGCAAGAGGACTGCTTAAGCCTAGGAGTTTGAGGTTACAATGAAGCTCAACAGAGCAAGATGCTGTCTCAACTAAAACAAAAAACAAAAACACTAGGGTTCCTGACTGCCATTCCAAAAACCAAGTGAAATGTAATAAAAACCCTTTTTTTGATGCCCCTAGAGGCATTGCAGATGTGGCTGCTGTCATATATGTGTCATTAAGTGGCAGAGATTAGAGAGGTTATGTCTACGCTCAGCATTCTGCCCTGTGAACGTTTGAATGTTTCCCAGTCTAACACTCCTGATCTGTGGACTGGGCATCTGTTTTCCTTCACTGGCATCTGGGAGAGGCCTGGCCTTGAAGGTGGTGACTTAGCTTGTAATGGACTTCTAGCCTGAGCAATGGCCAGAGTGACCAGGCCAACTGGCCCCAGCCCAGATCAAGATGCAGAGGCCAGGATGTGGGCCCAGCCCTGTGCCAGGAGGCTGGCTGGAATAGAGGGATGGGCAGACTGGCATCAGGACGCCCACTGCCTCTGCCTGGGTAGTGCTGTGTGTTCCAGCCGGCCAGGGGCAGCTGCTGGGACCATACCTCCATTTTAGTATCGCGATTCTTAAGTTCTGCCATTGTGGTATTCTGGTGGGAAAAAAGAACTGTTTGGCTGTTTTTGAGCTAACTGGAACCTAAGATCCTGAATTATTATTATTTGTTTTCATAGCATTTGAGATACCTTGTTTTTGTTTTTTTTCCCCCAAGGGGGAAAAAATCTATATGAAGAAAACATTTTAAAATACAGGATGAAGTGAGAAAAAAAAAACATACTTTTTTAAAATGACTGTATGGCTGTATGGTAAAAAGATTTTTTCCCCCTTAAAGCTTTCTTGCATTTGTTCAAAAGTATTTTATATGGATATTAATTCAGGAAATTAATTATGTGAATACCTAATTAATCTTACTTTGAAGAATGTTCGTTTTTTTAAGTTGAGGTAAAATTCACATAAGTTTCACAGTTTAAAGCATTTTAAAGTATACAATTCAATAATTTTTAATATATTCACAATGTTATGTATCACCACAATGTAATTCCAAAACATTTTCATCATCTCCACAAGAAACCCCATACCTATAAAGTAGTCACTCCCTATCTCCCTTGCCTCCTCAATCTCTGGCAATCTCAAATCTATTTCTGCCTCTTGACAGTGTCCTTTGATGCACAAAAGATTTTAATTTTGATAAAGTCCATTTATCTAATGTTTCTTTTGCTGCTTATACTTTTGGTATTATAATCTATGAGACCACTTCGAAATTCAAAGTGATGATTTGTCCCTATGCTTTCTTCTAAGAGTTCTGTAGTTTTAACCCTTCCATTTAGTCCTTGATTGATTTTTAAATTAATTGGGACATATGCTATGAGGTAAGAGACCACCTTTATGCTTTTATATATGTGGCTATCCAGTTGTTCCACCATCATTGTTAAACAGACTATTCTTTCCTCCATTGAATGGTTTTGACACCCTTGTCAAAGATCATGGCCAGGCGTGGTGGCACACGCCTGTAATCCCAGCACTTTGGGAGGGCAAGGCAGGTGATCACTTGAGGTCGGGAGTTCAAGACCAGCCTGACCAACAGGAAGAAACTCTGTCTCAACTAAAAGTACAAAATAGCCGGGCATGGTGGCACATGCCTGTAATCCTAGCTACTCAGGAGGCTGAAGCAAGAGAATCACCTGAACCCAGAAAGTGGAGGTTGCAGTGAGCCAAGATCATGCCATTGCACTTCAGCCTGGGCAAAAAGAGCGTAACTCCATCTCAAAAAAAAAAAAAATCAACTGACCATAGATACATAGGTTTATTTCTGGAATCTCAATTTAAATCCATTGATGTAGGTGTCTATCCTTATGATTTAACTACTGTAGCTTAGCAGTAAGTTTTAAAATCAGGTAGTGTGAGTCTTGCAATGCTGTGCTTCTATTTCAAAATTGTTTTGGTATTGAGGGCCTCTTGCAGTTCTATATGATTTATAGGGTCACCTTGTCCATTTCTGCAGAAATAGTAATTAGAATTTTTATAGGGATTGTACTGACTCTGTAGATCAATTTAGGGAGTACTACTATTCTAACAATGTCTTCCAATCCATGAACATAAGGTGTCCTTTCATTTATTTATTTAACTTATGCTTTATAGTTTTTAGCGTCCAAGTCATGCACCTCTTTGATTAAATTTATTCCTAAGTATTTAAATCTTTCCAGTGCCTTTGTCAATGGAATTGTTTTCTTAATTTCCTTTTCATTGTTCATAGCTAGGATATAGACATCCAACTGATTTTCATACGTTGATTTTGTTTCTTACAATTTTGTCAACTCTTTCATTAGCTCTAGGTTTTTTTCCTTTTTTTGTGAATTAAGGTTTTCTACAAATAAAATCATGCCATCTGTGTTTGAAGATAGTTTTACTTTTTCCTTTCCAATTTAAACGCCATGTAAAAATTTGTCTTCCTAACTGCACTGACTAGAACCTCCAGTACACCATGTAACACAGAAGTGCAAGTGTAGACATCCTGCCTTCTTCCCGACTGTAGAGGGAAACCTTTCAGTCTTTCATCGGTAAGTATGTATTTAAAATGAATTTTTCAGATGTTCTTGTGGAATTTCCTTCCATTCCTAGTTTTTTAATATTTTCATCATAAAATGGTGTTGGATTTTGTCAGATCTTTTTTTCATCAATTGAGATGATCATGTAGCTCTTGTCCTTTGGTCTATTAATGTGGAATATTACATTAATTGATTTCCATTTATTTATCAAGATTGGGAATTTTGTCAAATGCTTTTTCTACATCAGTTGAGATAATCATGTGGTTCCTTGCTTCATTCTATTAATATAGTGTGCTACACTGACTGATTTTCAAATGTTTAACCATTCTTGCATCCAGGAATAAATGCTACTTGTTCAAGGTGCGTAACATTTTTAAATATGCTGCTGCAATTGGTGTACTATTATTTTGTTTTCAGCTATTATTTCTTCAAATATTCTTTCTGCTCTTTTCTCTCTCTCTTTTTTGGGACTCCTATAATGCATAGATTGGTATGCTTGATAGCATCCTACAGTTCTTAGGTTATATTTCTTTATTCCTTAATTTTTTTCCTGCTCCTTGAATTGGGTAATCTCAATTGACTTAAATGAAATTCTCTGGTTCTTGCTTCTGTCTGCTCAAACCTGCTTGCTGCTGAATGCCTATGGTATATTTTTCATTTTAGTTAAGCCTTTTAATTCTGAAATTTCTATTTGGGTCCTTTTTATTATTTCTTCCTCTTTACTGATATTCTCTAATGGTGAGATATCACAGTCATGGTTTCCTTTACCTCCTTGAGCATATTTAAAATAGTTGATTTAAACTTTTTGTCTATTAAGTCCAAGGTCTAAACTTCACAGGGGCACTCTTTTCTATTAATTTCTTTTCTTTTTATTTATTTTTTTTGAGACATGCTCTCTTTATGTTTCCCAGGCTGATCTCAAACTCCTGAGCTCAAGCAATCCTTCTGCCTTGGCTTCCCAAAGTTTTGGGACTACGGGTATAAGCCACCACACCCAGCCTAATTTCTTTTCTTTCCTATGTATGGGCCATGTTTTCTTGTTTCTTTGCATGCCTTGTAATTTTTTGTTGAAAATGGGAAATTCCAAATATTTTATTTTAGCAACTCTAGAAATAAGATTTTCTCTACTCCCTAATGTTTGTTGTTTGTACTTTTGCAGTTGTTTAGTGACTTTTCTGAACCAATTGTATGAAATCTGTATTATTTGTCATGTGTGACCAGTGACATCTGTGCTATTTTAGCCTCATGGTCATTTGATGATTAGATAGAGATTTCCTTAAACGCCTGGGATCAAAACCAAACAAAACACAAATAGCAAAAGTATTTGCAAATGGGCTCTGTGTGGGTGCTAGGGCATACCTTCAACATCAGCCTAACAGTTTATAACTCTGCCTTAGCCTTCACCTCCTACTTGTGCAGAACATGAAGGTTAGCCAGACTTGAGAGTTTAGGACTTTCTCAAGTCTCTTCTGAGCATGTGCCCAGCTCTGGCTGTGTGTAGGGTCTTTAGATTCCCAGAAATATACAGGAGCTTTTCAAAGCCTGTATTCCTGAAAGTGTCTACTTCCCCAGCCTTTGCTCACAAGCTTTCTGATTTGTCTGTTGCTTGTCCTTCCTGTTATCCCTTGCACCAGGCAAGAGTATGCGATGTATTTGCCTTTAAATGTTTTCAGCAAATGACTCAAGTGTAATTATGTTAGTTTTTCACAAGTTTTGAAATTGAAAACTCTCTTCTTTCAGTAAACTGAAATAAAGCAAGCCCTTTGAGCTAGTCCTTCAGGGAGCCACCAGACAGGGCAAAACAAACAACCACAGTTCTTTGAAAATAAGGTCCATTCCACGTCCTCTGGTACTAGAAACCTATACCTGGCACGTACACTGTTGTCTTCAAGACTGTCACTGAGCTAGGGAGTGAGGGATGGGGCAAGGGTAAATAAAACACCACAAAGCTTTCTTAGAGAGATTCAGGTGTTTTTCCCCTTGATTAAGCATTCACTAGGTTACTGTAAACTTTTGATTAGTTTCCAGAGTTTTAACAAAGTTGATGCTGACAGTTTCTGCCAGTTTACCATTTTGGAGTTCTTTACTCTGACATTTTTGCTCCACCTTGGGAAAGTCTTCTTAATAAGGATAACATATATACTAGGCCAAGGTGTGGTGGCTCATACATATAATCCCTGCACTTTGGGAGGCCCAGGTGGGTGGATCACCTGAGGTCAGAAGTTCAAGACCAGCCTGGCCAACACGATAAAACCCTGTCCTTTATACTAAAAATACAAAAAATTAGCCAGGTGTGGTGGCAGGCACTAGTGATCCCAGCTATCTGGGAGGCTGAGGCAGGAGAACTGCTTGACCCTGGGAGGTGGAGGTTACAGTGAGCCGAGATTGTGCCACTGCACTCCAGCCTGGGCAACAAGAGCAAAACTTCATCTCAAAACAAAATAAAACAAACAAACAAAAAGTGAGGACAATATATATACTGGGGAGAGAAGGTTCGGGGAAGAACTCTAAATTTACATTATTCAGGAAACATTCCTTGATAAATCCCAGTTGGAACCGTATTTTCACTCTTGGCATTTATTCAGTCTGCATTAGATTAGTGTTTATTGATCTGTTCCTTGTAAATATTAACTTGCCTTATGATTTTACATTCTGCCTTTTCAAAACATAAAGTTCATACAAAGAACTATAAAAAAATGCTGCAAATATGGAAAAAAATAAACTTGACAGAGCTATGTTTTACTTATTTGTAATCCCCTTCTCATGCCTTCAAGTCCACTAACAACTAAAATTCTCAAGATTGAATGAATACTTTAATGACTTAAATGAAAAAATTACAACAGGTGGCATAAGTACATTACTATTTTAGTACCCTTTTAACTACAAAGTATTATCACCATTCTCCATGAGCATTCCCCACTTTGAAAAATATTTCTAGCATAGTTTATATTAAAAAGCATATATAGATGTACAATTTCAGAAGCAAAATACAGATGTTGGCAAATGCTGAAAAGTTTACTAAATATCTATAACATGCAAAAGGGAAATGGGACCACTAATGACTCCAAGTGTCGTAGGAACAGACAAAAGGAGACATAAAAATCATTTGCTTGGCCAGGTGCAGTGGCTCATGCCTGTAATCCCAGCACTTTGGGAGGCTGAGATCAGGCCGATCTCCTGATCTCATTAGGTCAGGAGATCAAGACCATCCTGGCCAACATGGTGAAACCCTGACTCTACTAAAAAGACCAACATTAGCTGGGAGTGGTGGTATGTGCCTGTAGTCCCAGCTACTCAAGAGGCTGAGGCGAGAGAATCGCTTGAATCCGGGAGGCGGAGGTTGCAGTGAGCCAATATCACACCACTGCACTCCAGCCTGGCGACGGAGCAACACTGTGTCTCAAAAAAATCGTTTGTCTTGGTTTCCTTCAAAATAAATTTACTTTTCATATATTGCAAACTTACTCATTGTTTAATTCTAAGGCTTGATAGGCTGCTTTGATTCGAGCTGGAGGATTTCTTTCCCTCCATGCCTTCTGCATAACTGTAGAAAAAATATTTCAAAAAGTAGATGAGATGGTCAACAAATAATCTGCTAAATGTATGAAGAATAAGCTAATGGAGTAAACAAAGCTTAAATAACATATTCTTAAACATACAAAACAAGAAACTGGGTTATTACCTCACATTAGCCATATGAGAAATTTACATTAAATTTGGAAGCTTCACATAAAATATAAACAAATATATTCTTTCTCAGATTTATTTGAACAACATATAGGGTACTTAAACTAATTAATTATATCATTATTATACATGAACATTTATATATCTTAATGCAGGTAACACGGAGTTTAAGTGGCATCATATTATAGTCAATATAAAATATTACAGTTCTTTTATCACTCTGAAAGATTCTATGGAGCTGCTAAAAACAAAAATATACAAAAATTTAAAAACAAAGTCTTTGCCTAATGATTGATTTACTCTAGGAAGAATGTATGGACTTGCACTTTGTGTAAAAAGGGCAAAAAAGACCAGGCACAGTGGCTCATGCCTGTAATCCTAGCCCTTTGGGAAGCCGAGGCGGGTAGATTACGAGGTCAAGAGATGGAGACCATCCTGGTCAACATGGTGAAACCCCGTCTCTACTAAAAATACAAAAAATTAGCTGGGCATGGTGGCGTGTGCCTGTAGTCCCAGCTACTCAGGAGGCTGAGGCAGGAGAATTGCCTGAACCCAGGAGGCGGAGGTTGCCGTGAGCCGAGATCACACCATTGCACTCCAGCCTGGGTAACAAGAGTGAAACTCCGTCTCAAAAAAAAAAGTAAACTCAGAAGATTATCTGGCCCATTTCAAGTTTGATAAGAAAAATAGAGAACCTATGAGTGTTGCTTTTGGAATAAAACCTACAACTGTCCAGGAAGAATAATGTGAAAAATGTTTGAATTTTCCTTTGGAAACAAAATATTAGTCTTGGCTTAGAAAAGAAGACAATGTATTCCACTTGTGTAATAAAAATACATTTCTCATATGAAACATGCCACCAGCTGGCTGACAGCTAATGCTTCCTGAACTTGACAAATAGATACAAGTCAGCACCCATCTGATCCTGGCCAGGTAAAGAACATCATTCTGCTACAACACTAAATAGTACATTAAAATAATGCATAATATTAGACTTGTAATTTTTTATTACAGGCTGTCTTCTATGAGTTACATGACATTTACAAGTCAAATTTTGACACTGAATCTTTAATAACATTTTAAATTGTTATTTGGTACTCTAGTATATTAAATACATGTCCAAATTTATTTAACCAATTCCCTTTGGATGGACAATTAAGTTATACTAAATTTTTTATTAATATAAAAGCATTGTGACAACAATCTTTCATTATGTATCTTTTCATATCTAATCAAATATTTCCTTTCTAAAAGTAGAACGGTTGGCTAAAAAAATGTATCTTTTAAAAGTTCTTGATACGTAACAAGTTTGGGGAAACAGGAGAAAAAAAAAAATTCTGGATACATACTCCCCAAACTCCTTGCAGTAAGACTGTATTAACTTACACTTTTTCAGCCAGGGTAACACAGAATGATCAATCTTTGCTAATTTAACATCTGAAACTTATCTCATTTTCATTTGTGTTTTTTAAATTTTCTAGTGAGGTCATCTATTTCACCTTTAAATATTTTATCCTATTCTTTTGTTTTCAAATGCTCTATGGGCTTTTCAAGAATACTCTTCACAACCAAAGCAGTGCTAAGCCTAAGGGAAAAGAAAAAATAAAGTTGACAGGAAAAAAATATGCATTTTTTTCTAAAATAAAGCTTAGGAGTAATTTAAAACAAAATGCTGATTTGGTATTCAACTATTCTCTTTAAGAACTCTTGATATGCTGAATATATAATTAACAGAAGCAATGAGCAATTCACTCAAATTTATGTATTTTTGTGTGTTTTTGTTTTTTGTTTTTTTGAAACTGAGTCTCACTCTGCCATCCAGGCTGGAGTGCAGTGGTGCCATCTTGGCTCACTGCAACCTCTGCCTCCTGGGTTCAAGTGATTCTCCTATCTCAGCCTCCCAAGTAGCTGGGATTACAGGCAGCTGCCACCACGCCCAACTAATTTTTTGTATTTTTTAGTAGAGACAAGGTTTCTCCATGTTGGTCAGGCTGGTCTCAAACTCCCAACCTCAGGTGATCTCCTGCCTAGGCCTTACAAAGTGCTGGGATTACAGGCATGAGCCACTGTGCCCGTCCAAAATTTATGTATTTTTAAAGTTAAATAGTATTGTAATATGCTAACAAGCACAAAATAGATCAGCAGTTATTGTAAGGCCAGGGGTCATAAATGTAAATGCCTACAAATGCCAGGCATTAAACATAAATGAGTAGAGTGAAAGCACATTCACTGTCTAAAGGGGAGAGCCACAACTCAGTTCCATCTTATTACTACTAAGCGTAAATGGAGGTTCAATTTTGCCCTGTTTTTCAACCTTCAAAAGGTATAAATTCAGATTTTAATGTAAAATCTCCTGATTTTTAAATGTTGAAGAAAAAAATCCAAAAAACATTGCTGGGCCCTTGTGGATATGCTTGTTCTCTGTCCTAGATAATTAACAGAACAAGAACAAAAGCTACTAATTAGTTGATGACAATAAGTCAAGAGAAATCTGCCACATCACAAATATAAACATTTGTATTTTTTAATATAAAACTACTGATATAAATCATGACCTTTATGTGAGGGTCTGAAAAGATCAATATGGAATCAACAGTCCATTTTTGAAGATCATTCACAGATACTCTGTCCTCCTTGAGTTCAACATTTAGCTGAAGTTAGACACACCTCTAGAGAAGTAGATGAAACTTTGCAAGGACCCAAATGGGATACATGGTTTTAAGAAAATCAACTTTTTTTTTTTTTTAAGAAAATCAGCTTCTAAAGCCTCAACTTTATCACTCTTCTATAACTGATCTGCCAATAATGTTTCTCTGGTTTCCCTTTCTCACAATCCCCATACCGGCTCCCAGCAAAGATATGTTCCTTTCTCCTATTTTACACACAAAAGGCTTACTTCTTACCCATCCTGAATCTTACAGGGTGCATTGCCTTATAGTGTAAAAATCTCCAGGTGCCAAAGGGACAATTCAAAGTTTGGGTTGGGGGCAGGCATGTGGTTAATCAAGGCACCCTATAATAGGATTCCTGCCTTTTACTTATTTAACAGTGAAGCTTGGCATTGTAAATAAAGTATTCTGGCCCCAGATGCTCTGATTTCAAGTATATTACAGAATGGAGAAGGGAGTAATAACAATTTTTAACAGTTCCATTAGCACCCCTCCCTACTTACTATCAAAGAATGGATTGCTCCTAAGGGAAGGTCCCCTCCATCAAGGTAAAGCAGGCATTACCAAGGGGTAATAAAGGCAGTGAAGCCTTATTTTGGCCAAGTTATAAGTTCTAGGCAAAGTTCCAAGACACAGCTATCTTTCTATCTTAGAACCTGAATTCAGAAGAGAGATGGTTGTCATAGGGAGGCATGTTAATATGTTTATTTAAATTGGAAAACGTAAACTGGTTATTCTAGTTAGCAGAAAAATAAATAAATAAATTGAAAAATGAAGTCAGACTTCTCTGTCAGAAAGCAAATCTGATTTGGTTGATAGAACTGACAATGAGAACTCACCCAGTCAATTAGATAATATACAGAACTCTTTCCAAAGTTTAAAGAGCTAAATATGTAGCTCTAAGGATTTGATAGAAATATGTAATCAAAGCACATTACAACACTTAGAATCTTACAGTCAAATGAAATTCAAATTTTAAAAAGTTACACTATAATGTTTTATTTGGAAAAGGATGGAAGTGTGATAAAGACTCTACAGCATAAAATAATAATAAAATTACATAGGGGTATAAAACAGATGTGTTCAAGAAGAAAAAAGACAAAATTTACCATGGTTAAAGAGCGTGTGGTAAGTCGAGCACAGTGGCTCACACCTGTAATCCCAACACTTTGGGAGGCCGAGGCGGGCAGATCACCTGAGGTCAGGAGTTCCAGACCAGCCTGACCAACATGAAGAAACCCCGTCTCTACTAAAAATACAGAATTAGCCGGATGTGGTGGTGCATGCCTGTAACCCTAGCTACTCAGGAGGCTGAAGCAGAAGAATCACTTGAACCCAGGAGGGAGAGGTTGCAGTGAGCCAAGATTACGCCATTGCACTCCAGCCTGAGCAACAAGAGCGAAACTGTCTTAAAAAACAAAAAAAAGAGCATTTGTTCAAGTATTTTTTTTGTTGGTTGGTTTGTTTTTTTTTTTTAGATACAGGGTCTCATTCTGCTGTTCAGGCTGCAGTGCAGCGGCACCATCAGAGCTCACTACAGCCTCAACCTTCTGGGCTCAAGAGATCCACCCACCTCAGCCTCCCAAGTAGCTGGGGTTATAGGCATGCGCCACCACGCCTGGCTAATTTTACAGGTGTGGCCCCATCACACCTGGTGAATTTTAAAACTTTTTGTATAGATGGGGTCTCAGTATGCTGCCCAGGCTGATCTTAAACTCCTGGAGCACAGGATGCTCACACCTTGGCCTCCCAAAGTGCTTGGATTACAGGCATGAGGCACTGCCCTTGGCCTATTCATGTCTTTTTCAATGGATGTGGTGGGCATTAAATCATTTCATTTCATAACACACATTGAAATATAGGGTATACTATTATTTTTAAATGTCTATATTTGCAGTTTGTCAAAAATTACATTATCTATGATTATTTAACATTATGATGTTGAGTTAAAAATGTGTGAAGGGACATATTCTTTTCCAAAATTCTTTTAGGAGTTATTCAAATAAAAATGTGGTATTTTAATACCACACCTTTAGTAGACAGCCATGATTGCTATTTTAAAAGCCTGCTGATGTTTGCAATTCAGTGCTACTCTGTGAGAGGGGCTGTGAGAGAAAGGGTAGTGAGGCCTAACTTCCAGAGTCACTCAACCCTTAAAGTTACCATACAATACTGATATTGTACTGCTGTTATTTCCCCAGCACCTATCATTTTGCCATTAATATAAATTTAAAAGTATATAACCATAAGTCTATTCTTTTTACTCCTTTGTTTGCAATTAAACCATTTTCTGTAATCATACCAAAGATCCTTGGTTTTCCTCCTATCATCCACTCTTTTTTTTTTTTTTGAGACGGAGTTTCGCTCTTGTTACCCAGGCTGGAGTGCAATGGTGCGATCTCGGCTCACCGCAACCTCCGCCTCCTGGGTTCAGGCAATTCTCCTGCCTCAGCCTCCTGAGTAGCTGGGATTACAGGTATGCACCACCATGCCCAGCTAATTTTTTGTATTTTTAGTAGAGACAGGGTTTCACCATGTTGACCAGGATGGTCTTGATCTCTTGACTTCGTGATCCACCCGCCTCGGCCTCCCAAAGTGCTGGGATTACAGGCTTGAGCCACAGCGCCTGGCCCATCCACTCTTAACATATTTAATCTAGCAAACATAAATCACTATGAACTCATTTTAATGCAGGAAACTGGCTATTTTTCAGACCCTTCAGTGAGTTTATGGTGGGTAGCAGCAGTAATAGTATAGTGGTTAACAGCCAATCTTGAGTTTGAAACACAGTTTTATCATTATTAGCTGTGTGACTCAACGCATATTACTTGATCCCCTTTGCTTTGGTTTCTTTACTGTTAAAACAGGGCTGATAATAGTACCTATCTCATAAAGTGACTGGGAAGATTAAAAACAATGCCTGGCACGTAAGCCTAGACAAGTGTTAGCTATTATTAGTGAAAATGCTTAAGACATATGTGACACCTAGGCCATTCATTCATTTATACTTTCACTGAAGAATAAATATCAATATCTACATTATGCAAGGCAATGTGCTGGATAATAGGAATTCAAAGATGAAGAGAATGTAATCCCTGCTCTCCAAAAGTTCATATCCTAGTAGTAAAGACAAACATTAAAGCAATGTGATAACATTAACAAGTAAATGTTTGTGGTTGAATAAATTAACTAAAGTTACTTCATAGAGGTTTGGACTAAGTAGTATAGAATTGCAGAAAACAAAGTATTGAATTCTGTGGCAAGGAATCCCAGAGAAGGCTTTCTAGAAAATGTGGCTTTTAATTTGGATAATGAAAGATAAAAGTAACTCATCAGGGCCGGGCACGGTGGCTCACGCTTATAATTCCAGCACTTTGGGAGGCCGAGGTGGGTGGATCACCTGAGGTCAGGAGTTCAAGACCAGGCTGGCCATCATGGTGAAACCCCATCTCATTAAAAAAAAAAAAGTAAATCATCAGACAGATAAAGAGGGTGAGTGCATTCAAAGTAGAAGAAAAATTGTGATAAAGATCCCAGCCTAGGACATAGTGGCTCATGGATATAATTCTAATGTTTTGTAATGAGTTTGAGATTACAGGGAGCTATGATTGCACCACTGAACGCCAGCCTGGACAACCAAGTGAAACCATCAATCAATCAATCAATCAATCAATCAATGAGCCCTGTGATTAAGCCAGACAATTAAGAGTCTCAATACTCTCTCCTATAGAGAAGCACTTAGAGAAAACTAAACACAGAAACTTCTATGATCTTCTACCACTTTATATGCATCTCTAACTCATAACTAAAACAAAATATACTCCAGTTTTCTTTACATGCCATTCTCCAATGTTTATACATTGTTCTAGTCTTTTATTTGATGTATAATTGCAGGTGTTAAATTTCCCAGACTGAAACAGTGTACATTGTTTTCTGGAAAAGTAGTCACCGTATTAGACCTGAAAGGTTTTTTAAGTAATAAAAGAAGTATGAAATATTATAAATTCTTTAATAAGGAAAAGCAGTGTATCAGCCTAGCTTACAATAATTTAATTTAATCTTGAGTTTCTTATCAATAATATAAACAACTCCAAGCCAAATAATGCTGTATAATAAATAACTTTAAATTTTTTTTTAATAAATTTCATGATCACTGTTTATAGTATGAACAGATATGACACATACCTGTGTCTGAAGGACGTAAAAAATCTGTGTCACAGGTGAAAAAGGTCTGATGGTCCTGAGCTGACAAGTTCATGTCATAGTATGTAAGTGGCTCTTTACCAGTCACCCAAGTATATCTTTACCAAAACACAACAAAATATTTAAATTGGACATGAGAAAGCATCTATCTGCTATAACAGACACTGCTTAAATTCAAAAATATACTGCTACATATTTGGATGTTTTAAAATCTTATATTCAGTAAAACAAAACATAACCTCATAAACTACTTACAGTATGATAACAAAACATCAAATACCAAATAGAAAAATAATATTCAATAAACAATTGCTTTTGGAAATTGAACTGGGCTGGGTGCAGTGGCTTGCACCTATAATCCCAGCTACTAGGGAGGCTGAAGCTTAAGGATCACATGAGGCAAAGAGCTCAAGACCAGTCTGAGCAATATAGTGAGACCTTATCTCTATTTTTTAACTTAAAAAAAAAAGGCTTAGTAAAAAGAAACTTAAGGATTGGGAACTGGTACACAAAATGGAGCCTAGAATGGAGCTAACATATGAAATGTATACAAAAAAGTAATACTTTTATATTAAGAGAATATAATCATTCAAAAGAAGCATAAGAATTTCTGATACTAAGAAATTTCTCCTAGGCTGGGCATGGTGGCTCACACCTGTAATCCCTGACACTTTGGGAGGCCGAGGCAGGAGGATCACTTGAGGTCAAGAGTTTAAGACCAGCCTGGCCAATATGATGAAACCCTGCCTCTCCTGAAAATACAAAAATTAGCGAGATGCAGTAGGGGCAGCCTATAATCCCAGCTACTTGGGAGACTGAGGCAGGAGAATTGCTTGAACCTGGGGGGAGGAGAATGCAGTGAACCAAGATCATGCCACTGCACTGCATGCTAGCCTGGGTGACAGAGACTCAGTCTCAAAAATATATATGTGTATATATATATAACATATATTTTAAGATCTTCAGGCAATGGATACTGTATAATACAATGAAGAATACCTTCAAACTTTGAGTAAACAAAATAAGAGATTCAAGGACTTGTTTCTTACAGGTATCCCTTAATACGGGCTAATGGCATCTTTCATAAAAGCCTAGCTTTCACTTCACAGGATGTCACTGTCTTACATTATCAAGTCTTTAAGCACAGGAGTTATTGCTTAGTCATTTTTTTATCTCCATCATTTTTGCACAGTGCCTGTACATGGTAGAAACACAATACTTCTTATTCAATAAGTTAAATAACATGCCCCATTTTACTTCTAGGTAAAACACAGCACTGCTCAACATAAAAGTAAATTATCTTTGGTCATAAGTTTAAAAAGATGTTTTCTCATTTAGAGTAAAAACCAGAAGGGAAATGGACACAGTAGTGAAAATAGGAAATAGCAATATGAAATCAATATAAAAACACAGTACCCTCTACTGTTGCATAATTTACATTCAGTGATGTTTTCTAATGAATCTTCAAATTTTGAAATTTAGCATTCATGCACAGGAATACGCTGACACTGGTAATTTTTTCTTAATGTCACACATTAGCTGGATGTGGGCTCTGCCTATGGAGTAGCCATTCTTTCATTTGTTTACTTTCTTAATAAACTTGCTTTCTGCCAATGGAGTGGGCATTCTTTTCTTTTATTCCTTTACTTTCTTAAAAAACTTTCTTTCACTTAAAAAAAAAATTAGCTGGATGTGGTGGCATGTGCCTGTAGTCAGCAGGAAAATTGCTTGAGCCCAGGAACTCAAGGCTGTGGCTAGCTATGATCATGCTACTGCACTCTATCCTGAGCGACAGAGCGAGACTATCTCTAAAAATTTTTTTTAATTAAAAAAATAAACAAAACACAGTCAAGAAGCTGCCAAGTAAAACTCTGGGCTAATCATTTTACATTATTATAGATCAGTACCTCCTACTAGAAGAGCTGTGATTTATTTACAAAGACAAATATTTTTGTAAATACCTTTACTCTAAAACCAATGCCCTAGTTATACTGAAAGCAAAATGTAATACCTCCTATATTCTGCTCCTCTGAAAAGATTTAGAGGGTTTCTCCACACCTTACATTCTGAAAAACAAGGGGGAAAAAGAGACACTTTAAAATCTTCCTTTAACCAGTATCTGTTGTCTACCCACTGTAGGCTAAGCACAGTGCTAGCCACAGATGGTACAAAGATGAATAAAATACGCTCTCAAGAAACAGAATTAAATCATAAATCTAGTCATTTTCTTCTGTCTCCACAGCATTTGGTTCATAATTCAATTATAGCACTTACCATATCACAATGTGATTATCTGCTTGGTTTTGTTTCCCCTTAAAAATATGAAGTCTTAATACTTTGCTCATTTATATATTCCTGGAACCAAGCACAGCATCTGGAACTGACTTGCTTAATTGAATTAAATATAGTATGAGAGTAGTCATGTAAATAGCCTGAACTGTGTGATAAGTGCCATAGTACGGATACATTTTGTTCTAAGAGAAAAAGAAGAAAAAGAAGTGATTAAATTTGTTCTGGGGAATCAGGGAAGGCTTTAGAAAGGGGGTGACATTTGAACTGACATCGAATCACTATAAAAAATGAGAATAAGGTTGCAAAATGAAGAATATCCAAAGCAGAGGAAGTATCATAAAACCATACAGATTGGTTAGGCTAGAGTATAGGATAAGGAGTGGGAGGGAAAATGGGGTTAGAAAATAGACTGGAAGAGTCTGGGCACAGTGGCTCACGTCTGTAACCACAGCACTTTGGGAGTCCGAGGTGGGCAGATAACCTGAGGTTAGTTAAAGACCAGACTGGCCAACACAGTGAAACCCCATCTCTACTAAAAATACAAAATTAGCTGGGCATGGTGTGCCTGTAATCTCAGCTAGTAAGGAGGCTGAGACAGGAGAATCGTTTAAACCCAGGAGGCAGAGGTTGCAGTGAGCTGAGATGGCACCATTCGACTCCAGTCTGAGTGACAAGAGCAAAACTCCATCTCAAAAAGAGAAAACAAAAGAAAATAGACTGGAAGAAATTGATGAAGGAGCGATGTACTACAGTAAAGAATTTAGGTATTATCCTTGGTCATCAAAGGGTTATAAGCAGAAAAATAACAATATCAGACCTTTGTTTAGATCAGCAGTTCTCAAAGTATGATTCATGGAATGCAAAGTAACAACTCTTCAAAATAAATTCTAAGACATTATTTGCCTTTTTAAACGTGCTCACTTGAAGTCGGTTGCATGACCCTGAGAGTAAGGGTGTCCTTAAATTTGGTACCCTAGGCACCTACCTCACTTGTCTTACTTGTCCTGCAAAATTGAACTGGTGATGAAAAGTCAATGATGGGTAAAAATGTTAGCACATTAGCATGAGTCAAGACAATGACACCAAACTGCTGTACTAGCAGTCATTGGATTCTTCACTTCCACATCCTTGCAGTACAAATAAGACAAATTTCTTCCTTTTTTGAGACGGAGTCTCACCCTGTCGCCCAGGCTGGTTTGCAGTGGTACAATTTTGGCTCACTGCAACCTCTGCCTCCTGGATTTAAGCAATTCTCCTGCCTCAGCCTCCCGAATAGCTGGGACTATAGGTGCAGGCCGCTATGCCTGGCTAATTTTTTGTATTTCAGTAGAGACGGGGTTTCACCGTGTTGCCCAGTCTGGTCACAAACTCCTGAGCTCGACCCACCTAAGCCTCCCAAAGTGCTGGGATTACAGGCATGAGCCACTGCACTTGGCCAGCAAATTTCTTGTAAACATTATAGCAGGTATGGTGGTTTTCTCTAGTAAACAAATTGTGAGCAGAACTGGCCCTTTTTGTCAGGGAACATCACTTTTACTTGAAAGAGACACACAGAAACTTACAGTTATTTAGATGGGTACCTGGCAGATATTTTCTTAAAAATGAACTGAGTCTGTCAAAATCAAGAAAGAAAATGAAAGTATTTGCTGCCAGTGATAAAATTTTAGCTTTCAAGTACATATTAAAATTTTTAAAAATTTGTGTCGGCTACTGTGAGCCCTGCAAATTTCACAATAAAGACTTTTCAGTGAGAATGATGATATTAACAAATGAGTTTTTTGTATTATGCAATAAAATTGATCAACATTTATGATATGCATAACTCAGTGAACAAGTATTTTCCAAACCAATGTATATTATAAAATTATACATAAGTAAAAGATCCATTCAAAATGTAAGATATACCAATAGATTTTTACATAACACAGCATTCAAAGCTCAGATTCCACACCGTAACTAAACTTTCAGAAAGTACTCATAGCAAGTTTTAGTGTAATTTCAAAAAGATATCCACAAATTTTCTGAGAAGGCTATTAAAATACCTGTCTCAAAAAATAAAATAAGTAAAAATAAAAATAGGCCGGGTGCGGTGGCTCAAGCCTGTAATCCCAGCACTTTGGGAGGCCGAGGCGGGTGGATCACGAGGTCAAGAGATCGAGACCATCCTGGTCAACATGGTGAAACCCCGTCTCTACTCAAAATACAAAAAAAAAATTAGCTGGGCGTGGTGGCGTGCGCCTGTAATCCCAGCTACTCAGGAGGCTGAGGCAGGAGAATTGCCTGAACCCAGGAGGCGGAGGTTGCGGTGAGCTGAGATCGCACCATTGCACTCCAGCCTGGGTAACAAGAGCAAAAGTCCCGTCTCAAAAATAAATAAATAAATAAATAAATAAAATAAAAATAAAAATAATAATAATAATAATAATAATAAATATCTGAATCAGACAAGGTGAGGCTGAAGGTACAATTAATTCTTAGACTCAATTCCTCATCAGATGTGAACCTATGGAACCAGACAAGTTATGTGCTTCCAATATACTGCACGATGGTGGGCAGACATAGGATGGACATTTCCATTCTCAAATGGAAAAAATCAAAAGGAAGGAAGGGGTAATGGTTACCAAGCAAGTCCAAAATCTAGCAAGGCAAATTGCATTAGATCTTAAAGCTTGAATGCCAGGCACAGTGGCACCTGCCTGTAATCCCAGCTACTCAGGAGGCTGAGGATCACTTGAGCCCAGGAGCTCAAGACCCCAAGCCTGGGCAATACAGTGAGGCCTTGTCTCGTCTCTATTAAAAAAAAAAAAAGAGACTAGGCGCAGTGGCTCAGCCCTGTAATTCCCAGCACTTTAGGAGGTGAGGCGGGTGGACTACCTGAGGTCAGGAGTTCAAGACCAGCCTGACCAACATAGAGAATCCCCGTCTCTACTAAAAACACAAAATTAGCCAGGCATGGTGATGCACACCTGTAATCCCAGCTACTTGGGAGGCCAAGGCAGAAGACTCACTTGAACCCAGGAGGCAGAGGTTGTAGTGAGCAAAGATCCTACCACTGCACTCCAGCCTGGGCAATAGAGCAAGACTCTGTCACAAAACAAAACAAAGAAAGAAAAGAAAAGAAAGAGAAAAAGCTTGAGAATTCTTTTTGGCTTGATACTCTGCCCTCCAGGTCCACTGGGGTGGAAGTGTCACCCCAGCCATGCAGTTCTCTGTGAGGGTGGCCTCGCCCCAAAAACTGGAAAGTCAGCTTCCCCCTTTGAAACCAAGGAGTAAACAGCCTTGCCCAATGGGCCTGTGTTGGGAGTGGCAGCCCTGGTTTTGGTCATTCTTCCTTTTCTTTGAAGTTAGTTCATGTTCACAGTTGAGTCGCTCTATGGTCTGGTCCAGTAGAATCCAAAAAGTCTAACACCCTTCCTCCATTCTGCCCCACCTTCCCTGTCCTTTTTAGTTCAAACTGGCAGTGTGTTTGCTGGTATAAACTCAACTCTATTCCTGGTTTCTACTAAGATGACTAAGTCTATGAAGTGCACACATGATAACAAATGGTTGTTCAACCACACCCTTACTGTTCTCTTCAGAACAAGTTTTCTCATGTATTCGTAAAATGGACAGGCTGAGAATTTCCAAGTCTTCAAACTGTGGTTCCTTTTTGCTTAATAAGTTCTTCTTCTATTCATCTCTTTCCTTTTACATTTCATTATAAGCAGTCAAAAGAAACCAAGTTGTGCCACTTTGCTTAGAAATCTCCTCAGCTAAATATTCAATTTCACTGCTCTCAAGTTCTACCTTCCCCAAAATGCTGGAATACAGTTCAGCCAGCTCTTTACCACTTTACACAACGATCACCTGTCCTCCAGTTGCCAATCACACATTCCTTATTTCCACTTGGGACCTCGCCAAACTGTCCTTATCCGTATTTCTAGCATGCACCTCAAAACTCTTGCAGTTTCAACTCATTATCCAGCACCAAAGCTGCTTCCACATATTTAGGTGTTTATTATAGTGGTACCTCCCCTTCTTGGTACCAAAATCTGTTAGCTAGGGTTGCCATAACAAAATATCATATGCTGAGTGGCTTAAACAACAGAAATTTATTTTCTCACAATCTGAAGGCTGGAAGTACGAAAGCAGGGTACCAAAATGGTTGGGCTCTGGTGAGGGCTCTCTCCTGGCTTTCAGAGAGCAGTCTTCTCACTGTGTCTCTGCATAGCAGAGAGACAGCAATCCTCTTCCTCTTCTTACAAAGCCACCAATACCATCAGATTAGAATCCCCTCATTTAACCTTGATTACCTCCTAAAATCCCAGCTCCTAATACAGTTATATTAGAGGTTAGAGTTTCAACATACGAATTTTAGGGAACACATTTCAGTCTACAACATGTTAACATGTAATGGATTTACTGCTATTAAAAATATTTTTAAATTTCCTGCTTTAATTTCTAAGATGATAAATATTGATGGACATAATCTACGTTTAGACAAAGGCTCTTTGAAGTCCTGGATAATTTTTTAAGAATGAAAAGGATTCCTGAGTCTAAAAAGTTTGAAAACCACGTTTTCTTTTTACGTAGTAAGGAGAGAGAATGTACCAGAAGGCGAAGTATAAGAGGAAGGGAAACCACCTAGGATACTATAGCAATAGCACAGGGAAGAGATGTTTAAGTGCCTAGATATGGGGCTATGAATGTTGAAAAAAAAAAGAAGGTGGGCCGGGCGCGGTGGCTCACGCCTATAATCCCAGCACTTTGGGAGGCCAAGGCGGGTGAATCCCCGTCTCCACTAAAAATACAAAACATTAGCTGGGCATGGTGGCGCGTGCCTGTAGTCCCAGCTACTCGGGAGGCTGAGGCACGAGAATTGCCTGAACCCAGGAGGCGGAGCTTGCGGTGAGCCGAGATTGCGCCATTGCACTCCAGCCTGGGTAACAGGAGCGAAACTCCGTCTCAAAAAAAAAAAAAGAAAGAAAAGAAGGTAGAATGGGCTGGGCTGGGTGGCTCACATCTGTATCTCAGCACTTTGGGAGACCAAGGCAGGCGGATCACCTGAGGTCAGGGGTTCAAGACCAGCCTGGCCAACATGGTGAAACCCCATCTCTACTAAATACAAAATCAGACTGGCATGGTGGCAGATGCCTGTAATCCCAGCTACTTGGGAGGCTGAGGCAGGAGAATCGCTTGAACCTGGGAGGTGGAGTGAGCCAAGATCATGCCATTGTGCTCCAGCCTGGGGCAACAAGGATGAAACTCTTCATATTCTTGTCAGCAGAAAAAAAAAAAGAATGAAATACCATCTCAAAAAAAAGAAGGTAGAATGGAGTCAAGACAATTATTTAAGGGGGAATTGTTATAATTTTGGGTTGACTGGAGAGAAAAGTGGTAATATAAATGATATAAACTAGAAAAAAACCCCAAAGATTCCTAAAATGAGAACTGGATGCCATCAAAGATTTTAAAATTATAGAGGAAGAAGTATGGAAGAAGACAATTAGTTTCATTTTGGACAGAATGGGTTCAGGGTGGTTAGGGCCATTAAAGGTGGAAGACTCTAGCAAAGAAATGTAGGTCTAGAGTTTAAAAGAGAGCTGGGGGTAGAAATTTAAAATTGCTTCCTCCCAGCATATATGTCAATGGTAGCTAATATTATTGAATAAGATGAAGTTATCCAGGGAGAAAAAAAAATTGAACAAAAGGATGCTTTAATTCACTTTAAATTTTTTTCCCCCTTAGAGATAGGGTCTTGCTGTTACCCAGACTGGAGTGCAGTGGCATAGTCATAGCTCACTGCAGCCTCAAACTCCCAGGCTCAAGTGATCCTCCTGCCTCAACCTCCAAATTAGCTGGAACTACAGGTTCATACTACTATGCCCAACTGATTTTTTTTGTAGAGACAGGGATCTTGCTATGTTGCCCCCAGGCTGGTCTTAAACTCCTGGTCTCAAGTGATCCCCTTACCTCAGCCTCCCAAAGTACTGGGATTATAGATTTGGGCCACTGTGCTCAGCTTTTAACTCACTTTGAGGTCCAATTCAAAGTATTTCCTCTGTGAAATATTTTGCATCCCTCCCTCCAAAAACCGACCATTCTTTTCTGTCACCATAATATCTTATATAAGATATCATATATCTTTAAAGAGTATCACATATAAGATACTCTATAAAAACAGCTTACCATACCCTTTTGCTGTCAACTTATTTATACCTGTATCCTCTACCAAAATGGAATGTTCTTAAGGGTATCTTCACTCTCATTATTAATGGCATATTCAGTCTTACAATAGAAAATAAAATCATGTCATGTGCTATTGTTTTTTTTTTTTAGTTGCATTTTAGGTTTTGGGGTACATGTGCAGAACATGCAAGATAGTTGCATAGGTACACACGTGGTAGTGTGTTTTGCTGCCTTCTGCCCTTCACCCACATTTGGCATTTCTCCCCATGCCATCCCTCCCCCTCTCTCCCCCCACTGTCCCTCCCCTATTTCCCCCAATAGACCTCAGTTTGTGGTACTCCCATCCCTGTGTCCATGTGTTCTCATTGTTCATCACCCGCCTATGAGTGAGTATATACGGTGTTTCCTTTTCTGTTGTGTCAATTTGCTGAGAATGATGTTCTCCAGATTCATCCATGCCCCTACAAAGGACACAAACTCATCATTTTTGATTGCTGCATAATATTCCATGGTGTATATGGGCCACATTTTCCCAGTCCATTCTATCATTGATGGGCATTTGGGTTGATTCCAGGTCTTTGCTATTGTAAACAGTGCTGCAATGAACATTCGTGTGCATGTGTCCTTATAGTAGAACGATTTATAGCCCTTTGGATATATACCTAGTAATGGGATTGCTGGGTCAAATGGAATTTCTATTTCTAGGTCCTTGAGGAATCACCACACTGTCTTCCACAATGGTTGAACTAATTTACACTCCCACCAGCAGTGTATATAATTATTTATATACTGAACTCTGAGCTTCATGAAGACCAATCTATATCATATTCAATTTAATATGTCTTCTTCTTAGGGGTACTGTAATTATTTTATGAAAGAGGAGAAATAAGAAGAGGAAGGGAAATTGACTATTATTCCTTGTTATACTCATGAATGGCTGCCAACCCCACCCAATTATTCCTAGTCATGCTTCAGAACTCCATTTAAATGGTGCTTCCTCAGGGACTTTGTACTACCACATCTGAAAAGTACCATCAATTGCACTCAAGTATTATTTTTCTATTTTATTTGTTTCTTTTTTTCTGAGACAGAGTCTCACACTGTCACCCAGGCTGTAGTGCAGTGGCACTATCTCAGTTCACTGCAATCTCCACCTCCTGGGTTTAAGCAATTCTCCTGACTCAGCCTCCAGAGTAGCTGGGACTACAGGCATGTGCCACCATGCCCAGCTAATTTTTTTGTATTTTTTAGTAGAGACAGGGTTTCACCATGTTGGCCAGGATAGTCTTGATCTCCTGACCTTGTGATCCGACCACTACAGCCTCCCAAAGTGCTGGGATTACAGGCATGAGCCACCATGCCTGGCCTAAATAGTATTTTTCTACTGAACTATCATAACTCCAGTGGTTAAGCTATTGAACAAATGAGACATTGGGAATATTATGGAATTAACTCATTTGTATTATTACCACGATTATTACCTATAGCAAATGAAAGGAACAAAAATCCAAAAGTATTCATTTTGGTGAGGCACAGTGGCTCATACTTATAACCCCAACGCTTTGGGAAGCTGAGGTGGGAGAATCACTTGAGCCCAGGAGTTCAAGACCAGCCTGGGCAACATAGTGAGACCTCATCTCTATTTAAAAAAAAAAAAATTTATTTGGCTTTGAAAATTTTGCTTTCCTAGTTACATATCATTAAAAATATTCGCTTTCTAGCTGGCTGGGCATGGTGGCTCATGCCTGTAATCCTAGCACTTTGGGAGGCCAAGGCAGGCAGATTACCTGAGGTTGGGACTTCCAAAGTAGCCTGGCCAACATAGTGAAACCCCATCTCTACTAAAAAAATTAAAAATACAAAAAATTAGGTGGGTGCAGTGGCGTACACCTGTAATTCCAGCTACTAGGGAGTCTGAGGCAGGAGAATCACTTGAACCCAGGAGGCAGAGGTTGCAGTGAGCCAAGATCATGATACTGCACTCTAGCCTGGGCTACAGAGACTTCACCTAAAAAAAAATTTGCTATTACTTGATTCAAACGGAGGAACAGTTATGACAAGGGAATATTCATATATGAAGAGCTGAGACTTTGATGTCAGTTTTTTTTTTTTAAAATTAAGGAAGATGCCAGTTTTATTTAAACACAAAACGTGCACATAAGCCGTCTACTCATTTTCTTTGCTGCCCAGCCTGGCATTGGGGTTGGTGACTCTGATGGCCAGCTGGGCAGCTCTTTCCATGATGGCTTTGCGGTTCTTGGAGGAAACATTGCGAGCAATCTCAGCACAGTAAGATTTGTTGCACATCAGCAGCACTTCCAGCTCCTTGACATTGTGGACCATGAACTTCCGGAAGCCACTGGGCAGCATGTGCTTTATTTTCTTATTGCTCCCATAACCAACGTTAGGCATTAAGATCTGGCCCTTGAACCTTCTACGAACCCTGTTGTCAATACCTATGGGTTTCCGCCAGTTACGCTTAATTTTGACATATAGGTCTGACTGGTGCCGGATGAACTTCTTGGTTCTCTTTTTGACAATCTTGGGTTTCACAAGGGGTCTAAGGGTGGCCATGATGCCGAGGAGGAGATCGCTGCTTTTGATGTCAGTTTTTAAGCATACTGAAAAAATAATTTTTTTTCCTACTTCCTCTCTTGGCAGAGATGGCTGATTATTTCTCTTCTCTCCATTATTGGTCATAAGATTCCCTGATTTGCTGGGCATATATACACTGAGAAAATGATGACAATGTCTAGCCTTCCTTATAGAGAGTAGTGGTCACATTAAACAGATCTGACCAGTAGGAAGTAAGGTGAAATAGTATGTAACATTTCTGAGAATAGTCCTTTGCTTCTGTGGGGTGGAATAGAGGGAAGGAGTGACCTTACCTTGGATATCTTTCCTTCCTACTGATAGGAATGTGGATATGATGGCTGAAGCAAGAGCAACTGTCCTACACTACAAGGTAAAAACTACATTTTTGGATGGCAGGCTAACAAAATAGAAGGGGTCTGGGTATCTGACGATTATTGTTTTCCATACTAGCCATGGACTACCTATATTAACATGAAAGACAAATTTCTCTGTCTCTTAGTCCACGTGGACTGCTATAAAAAAATA
>CM052659.1:103656610-103678674 GCA_028533165.1 Leontopithecus rosalia
GCATGGTAGAAGGGGCAAGCAGCTCTCTGGGGTCTCTTCAAAAAGGCCTTAATGACATCCAAGAGGGTACTGCCCTCATGACCCGATCACCTCCCAAAGATCCCACCTCGTAACATCACATTGGTGATTAGAATTAGGGGGGAAACACAAACATGCACACCACAGCACTCTGCTGTTTTGAGTTTTCTATCTCCCAAAGCCAAACTCAATCTTAAATATACAGCTCTGAAAACACATTAGAAAAGCAGTCACCTGACAAATTCTGTCTGCTGGTTTCACTTTCTCTGCTCCTGGAAGGAGAACCTGGTACTGAAATGCTGTGCTCTGTTCCTCCCATCAGTGGTCGCAAATGGCTTACAGATACTCGCTCAATAAAAGATGTGCCATGTTTATGGAAGTACCACCATTCAAATATCTATGACAAACAAAATATCCTCCACTTAGAATTGATCAGTAGATATATGAGCTCAAATTAAAACATTGTCTTAAGATGTCCTGTTCAATTCAGCATGTTAAATGCACTCTCCTTCCAAAAAGAAAAAAAAACACACAAACACAAGATTCACCAATAACACATATCATGTAAAATTATCTTTTTTATAGTTTTGTCATAAAATTTAGACAAGCTTAAGCAAAACTAGGCATATGTAATAAAGCATTAAAAAACAGTAAGAAGCATTTAATCTATAAGTAATTTAACCCTGTTAAGTTACATTGTCATTTTACTCTATCTGCAGCATAAATAATTTTCAGATAATAAGCATGGTAGATGAACAGACTAGACTAGGATCAGCATGCCCATGTTTGACTCCCACATCAGCCATTTATTAGCTGTGTGCTGTGGGCAAGTCACTTAACCTCAACATCTCAAAGCAGAGCCTCAGCTAAATGTGGTTAACAAGAATTATAAGAAAGTCCTTTCTAAGGCAAAAAGTACCACTCCAGTATTTGGTAAAATTACTAATATAGGTTAAGAGTCAGGTTGATTCCCATATTAAACCATTAAAAAATCAGGATATTCATTTCTTTTTGTTTCCATAGTTTATTACTGTTACAAAAAGAGAAACCAAGCCAGGCATAGTTGTTCACATCTGTAATTCCAGCACTTTGGGAGGCTGAGAAGTCCCAACAGAGAAATCCTCAGGAAGGATTGCTTGAGCCCAAGAATTCTAGACCAGACTAGACAATATAGTGAGAACTAGTCTCTATAAAAAAAATATAAAAATAAAATATTAGCTGGTGAGGTGGTAGAAGACTGTAGTCCCAGCTACTCAGGAGGTTGAAGTGGGAGGATCTCTGGAGCCCAGGAGGTCCAGGCTGCAGTGAGCTGTGATTGTACCACTGTTCTCCAGCCTGGGCAATAGAGTGAGACTCTGTCTTTAAAAAAAAAAAAAAAAAAAAAGTCAGGCCTGGCATGGTGGCTCATGCCTGTAATCCCAGCACTTTGGAATGCCAAGGCAGGCAGATCACAAGGTCAGAAGTTCGAGATCAGCCTGACCAACACTGTGAAACCCCATCTCTACTAAAACTATAAAAATTAGCCAGGTGTGGTGGCGCATGCCTGTAATCCCAGCTACTCAGGAGGCTGAGGCAGGAGAATTGCTCGAATCTGGGAGGTGGAGGTTATGGTGAGCTGAGATCACGCCATTGCACTCCAGCCTGGGAAACAAGAGCAAATCTCCATCTAAAAAAAAAAAAGTCAACTGACAGACTAATCTTCTGCCAAATGTAGTAGATAATCATATTGGTTTATGTAAAGAATAAACAAAGCACATCCACAACTAAGAGATTTTAATCTTTTTGTTCTTATTTACGTATTTTTGAGACAGGATCTCACTCTGTTGCCAGGCTGGAGTGCAGTAGCATGCTCACAGCTCACTGCAGCCTTGACCTCCCTGGGCTCATGTGATCATCCCACCTCAGCCTCCCTAGCAGCTAGAACTACAAGCATACACACAGCTAATTTTTATATTTTTTGTCAAGACAAGGTTATACCATATTACCCAGGCTGGTCTCAAACTCCTGGGCTCAAGGGCTCTGCCCTCCTCAGCCTCACAAAGTGGTAGGATTATAGGTGTGAGCTACCACAACCAGCCAGATTTTGATATTTTTGAAAACTATTTTGCTATGACCACAAACAGAACACATCACAAAAAATCAGTTTTCAAATCTGTAGGAACATTTTTTGCTTCAGTAAATAAAGAACAATTATGCTACATAGGTACCAAAAGTATAGTCATACAGCCCACTGACAAAATGCCACAACGTTTGTAGGAAAGTGTGAGAAAATCAAGATGCAGCATTTTTTTCTATCATGTCACCAATGTTGTGGGTTTTTTTTGTTTTTGAGACGGAGTTTCACTCTTGTTACCCAGGCTGGAGTGCAATGACACGATCTTGGCTCCCTCGGTCTTGTTACCCAGGCTGGAGTGCAATGGTGCTATCTCGGCTCACTGCAACCTCCGCCTCCTGGGTTCAGGCAATTCTCCTGCCTCAGCCTCCTGAGTAGCTGGGATAACAGGCAGGCGCCACCATGCCCAGCTAATTTTTTGTATTTTTAGTAGAGATGGGGTTTCACCATGTTGACCAAGATGGTCTCGATCTCTTGACTTCGTGATCCACCCGCCTCGGCCTCCCAAACTGTAGGGATTACAGGTGTGAGCCACCGCGCCCGGCCCTCATGTCACCAATGTTTTACGCTCAATATAAAATGGCTTCTTTCTGCTCATGCTTACTAAGTTAACAAGAAGTTAATTATCACCAAATGAGGCCATGATTTGACTTGTACCATGTTTTACTAAGAGCTGAGATAAAACTTCTTTACACAAGCAGAAATTGTTCATGTGACAGAAAAGACAAGGTTCATATTGAAAAAATTTTGGTTAAGAAAATTGGATAGGGCCAGGCATGGTGGCTCATGCCTATAATCTCAATATTTTGAGAGGCCAAGGTGGGAGGATCACATGAGGCCAGTAGTTTGAGACTATCCTGGACAACATAGTGAGACCCCATCTCTACAAAACATAAAAAAATGAACCAAATGTGAGGATGTGTGTCTGTAGTCCCAGCTAGGGCTAAGGTGGGAAGATCACTTGAGCTTGGCAGGTTGAGGCTTCAGGGAGCTGTGATTATACCATCGCACTCCAACCTGGGTGACAGAGTAAAAACCTGTCTCAAAAAAAAAAAAAGATAAATACTGTCAAGGGTAACAATAACACACTTCCCTTCACTACACAAAGTGCAGTGGGTTTTTTAACAATTATGAAATTAGCGGCTTTTTCAACTTTTGAGTCAACTTTTTAACACAAATGAACAATGATAATAATAACTGCAAATACTTACCGAAAGCTTTCTATGAGTCATGCATTATGACAAGTCCTCGACATGCATTATGTCATTTAATTTTCACAAAAACTGATTTTACAGATGATGACACACATTCCAAATTCAAATACCTAGCTGTAGTTCACATCACTGGTAAGTGGCAGAGCTAGGATTCTTATTGAGGTTTGCCTGACTTCAGAGCTTCCAACTGTTACACTAGACTGATTCACAAATATATCTCACTATATATGTATATGTGATTGTATGTCTATACAAGTTTGTTAAATCCAGGTGGTAAAAGAAATTATAAACACAACAACCTTTGCTAATAAAAACCCATCAATATTGCAAGGGTAATGATACAGTTTAACCTTTAAAATGTTACTTGAGGGCCGGGCGCAGTGGCTCACGCCTGTAATCCCAGCACTTTGGGAGGCCGAGGCGGGTGGATCACGAGGTCAAGAGATCGAGACCATCCTGGTCAACATGGTGAAACCCCATCTCCACTAAAAATACAAAAAATTAGCTGGGCATGGTGGCACGTGCCTGTAATCCCAGCTACTCAGGAGGCTGAGGCAGGAGACTTGCCGGAACCCAGGAGGCGGAGGTTGCGGTGAGCCGAGATCGCGCCATTGCACTCCAGCCTGGGTAACAAGAGCGAAACTCCATCTCAAAAAAAAAAAAAAGTTACATGAATTTCCTAACTTTTGTATATTTAAAATGCTGCTTTATAAGGTGCAACAAAATGTTTTGTTGGGTTTTTGTTGTTGTTGTTCTTTCTGAGACAGGGTCCACTCTGTTGCCCAGGTTAGAGTGCAGTGGAATGATCACAGCTCACTGCAGCCTCTATCTTCTGGGCTCAAGCAATCCTGCCACCTCAGTCTCTGAAGTAGCTGGGACTATAGGAGTGCACCGACACAATGTGCTAACTTTTAAATTTTGTACAGAGACCAGATCTTGCTCATTTGTCGAGGCTGGTCTTGAACTCCTGGCCACAAGCAATCGTCAGCCTCCCAAAGTATTGGTATTACAGGCACGAGACACCACACCTGTCCACAAAATGTTTAGTTTTTTCTTTTTCCAAAAAACGTTTTTTAAAAGGTTTTAAACATCATTTATGTAAGTAAGCTATCCCCCTCTTATAAATGAGGAAATTATGGTTTAGACAGTTTATGTAGCTTGCCCTAAGTTATCAGCTAGTAAGTGGCAGAGTCAAGATTCAAAATGCTATCTTTTGGTTCCCAAACAAGTGCTTTTTCCACTACATCAGCTGTTGAATTGTTTCTTAAAAAATAAAAACAAAATATATATATATATATATATATATATACTACATAGAAACAGGGTCTCACTGTTGCCCAGGTTCATCTCAAACTTCTGTCGTTAAGGGATTCTCCCACCCCAGCCTTCCAAAGTGTTGAGATTATAGGTATGAGCCATTGTGGCTGGCTAAAAGATAGTTCATTGTCTTTACTAATTGACTTTTGTATGCTATTGACTAAATAAGCTAAAATATGCTCATGTTAAATTATGAAGCTTATATTAACATGTAGTTTTAATCCTGAATTCCTCAACAGCTTCTATTTTTTAAGCCAAGAGAAAAATCTTGTTCTTGTTTGGCATTTTACTTTAACAAAATGGTCTGTATTAGTCCCTATTAAAAAAAAAAAGGATCCAATACAAATGCTATTTCTGCTATAGCTGGAGAGCACCACCTAGAGATTAAAAAAAAGGAACAGGCTGAGTGTGTTGGTACAAGCCTGTAACCTTAGCACTTTGGGAGGCCAAGGAGGGTGGACTGCTTGTGCCCAGGTGTTTGAACAACATAGTGACTCTGTCTCTGCAAAAAAATAAATAAGAATGTAAAAAGAAGAGAAAAACCCATTGGCTATGCATGGCATAAAACTTCTTAAGATTTTTATCTGCAGCAGTATTGTTCCAAAGTATACATTAGGAAACATGACATCCTAGGGATATTAATATGGATTTTTTAAATGTTTTATTTATTTATTTATTTTGAGACGGAGTTTTGCTCTTGTTGTCTAAGCTGGAGTGCTGCGGCACAATCTTGGCTTATTGCAACCTCCGCCTTCCCTGCTCAAGGGATTCTCTTGCCTCAGCCTCCTGAGTAGCTGGGATTACAGGCATGCGCCACCATACCTGGTTAATTTTTTTGTATTTTTAGTAGAGACGAGGTTTCTCCATCTTGGTCAGGCTGGTTTTGAACTCTCGACCTCAGGTAATCTGCCTGCCTTAACCTCCCAAAGTGCTGGGATTACAGGCATGAGCCACTGTGCCTGGTCTTTGTTTTTTAAATTAAAAATAGCTTCTTAAAGGAAAAGTTAAATAAAAGTTGAATAGTTTTGGGTTTTTTTGGTTGTTGTTGTTTTGAGATAGAGTGTTGCTCTGTAGTGCAGTGGAGCCATCTTGGCTACTGCAACCTCTCCCTTCAGGGTTCAAGTGATCCTCCCACCTCAGCCTCTCCAGTAGCTAGGACTATAGGAGCATGTCATGCACCAGCAAATTTTTGTATTTTTTTGTAGAGACAGGGTTTTGCCATGTTCCCCAGGCTGGTCTCAAACTCCTGGGCTTGAGTCATCAGTCTGCCTTGGTCTCCGAAAGTTCTAGGATTACAGGGATGAACCACTCTGTCAGGCCAAACAAGTTTCTTAATTGTGAGAATTCTCAGAGTAACAGCAGCCAAAATTCATTGAGTGCACACTCTGAACCAGCTACCATGTTACAAACTTTTATAACATTATCCGATTTAGTTTTCATAATCCTATACAGTTCATTGCTGTTATTAACCTCAGTTAACAGATGAGGAAACTGGGGCTTGGAAAAACTATCGGTTGAATGCATAACACATACATTTTAGTCTGCCCAATGTTGCCAATATTAAAATACTGTGGTCAGACATGGTGGCACACATCTGTAATCCCAGCTACTGGGGAGGCTGAGATGAGAGTATGGCTTGAGCCCAGGAGTTAAGGCTACAGTGTGCTATAATGGTGCCTGTGAATAGCTACTGCACTCCAGCCTGGGCAACATAGTGAGACTCCATCTCAATTTTTTTAATGAGCAAATTTTATATAAAAACTGTATATCCAGGTTCTATTTATCGATTTATTCATTCATTCATTTTTGAGACAGGGTTTTTCTCTGTCGCCCAGTCTGAAGTGCAGTGGCATGATCTTGGCTCACTGTAACCTCTGCCTCCTGAGTTCAAGCGATTCTTGTGCCTCAGTCTCCTGAGTAGCTGAGACTAAACGCACCCGCCACCAAACCCAATTAATTGTTGTATTTTAGTAGACAGGGTTTCACCATGTTGGCCAGGCTATTCTTGAACTCCTGGCCTACTTCGGGTTCCCAAAGTGCTGGGATTATAGGCATGAGCTATGGCGCCCAGACTATCTGGGTTCTCTTTAAATCATTTGAAAAATGGGAAGAACTGGTAAATACTAGATGCAAGTTTATATGGCAACGATTAGCTTTAGCCTCTTTTAGAAGGGGCATGCACTGTCCAGGTTACCCAGTCCTTAAGGAAACAAGAATTTAATTCTTAAACTCTGTCAACTCACTCATTTTTGTTACCAACTTGGGCTCTGCAGGCATTTAATTTCCAACACACCCCAAGCCCTTCCTGACTAGAGTTTACAATAAGGCTTTAATATGTAAATAAATAGTCAATCTCTAAAAGTGGATTGGGAGATGCAGTGTTCCCCAGACTAGTTTGAATAGGTAACTCTTTTCAAATGCTGAATATGTTTGGACGTGCTGATCAATAGGTAATTACAATTTATAATTATTGTAACAATATAAGGGATCTTTAGATAAATACCAAAACATGAAGGAAGGAAATAGAAAGTACTTACAAATATTAATCCTGATATCAATGAAGATGTCCCTGTAAGTGCCACATAGAATTTGGGTGTCAGTGAATTTAAAAATATAGTCACTGTCAAAAGAACAAGAATTAAAGTTTTAAAAAATGCAAATTTAAAGTACTTAGGTTACAAATGTGCAAGTATCTCTATGAATGGTGGGACTTAAGTAGTATTAATACCTAGTGTGAAATTCACTTGAAAAAGTTTTGATTTGTATATATTATAGATAATGGCTTATATATATTAGTAATATTTGCAACAAATCAAATGAGGTTGCAAATGAGGTGTTTTTTTTTTAACTTGCTTTTGAGAATAAAACTAACTGGGCGCAGTGGCTCACTTCTGTAATCCCAGCACTTTGGGAGGCCGAGGCGGGCGGATCACCTGAGGTTGAGAGTTCAAGACCAGCCTGACCAACATGGAAAAACCCTGTCTCTACTAAAAATACAAAAAAAATTAGCTGGGCATGGTGGCACATGCCTGTAATCCAAGCTACTCAGGAGGCTGAGGCAGGAGAATCGCTTGAACTTGGAAAGTGGAGGTTGCAGTAAGCCAAGATCAAGCCATTGCACTCCAGCCTGGGCAAAAATAGCGAAACTCCATCTCGGGGGAAAAAAAAAGAGAGAGACTAAAACTAAAGCACTTATGAGTCATAATTTAGACAAGAACTTTTGCAAGTCTGTAAAAATAAGAAGCTAAACAAACATGCTTTTACAAAGGAGGTTCAAAACTACTCCATAATTATTTTGGTAAGATACAAAATGTCAGTTTCAAATTAGAGGGACAGTGTATGTATTTGGTATGTCAGCTAGAGGCAAAATGGCTCAAAGAGAAAAACAACAAACAGAAATCTCCCTGACTTACTGAAATCCTGGAGCAGATTTTTCACTTCAAATAATTCTCTCATAAATACTGTGGGTTTTAGAAAGAAATAAAAATCTGGCCAGCTAGGATGGCTCACTCCCATAATCTCAGAGTTTTGGGAGGCTAAGGTAGGTGGATCGCTTGTAGTCAGGAGTTCAAGACCAGCCTGGGCAAATAAGAGACCCAATCTCTATACAAATATAAAACTCAGCCAGCCATGGTGGTGCATGCCTGTAGTCTTAGCTACTTGGGAGGCTGAGGCTGGAGGATCACTTGAGCAAAAGAGTTCAAGGCTGCAGTGATCTTGCCACTGAATTCCAGCCTGGGTGACAGAGGGAGATTGTCTCACAAAAAAAAAAAAAAAAAAGAAAGAAAAAATCTATAATCAACTATTCTTATTAAATGTAATGATTAATGTGTAGAAAAATAACAGACAAATCAATCAGTAACACTGTGCATATTAACCATTGTTATGCAATTCACCTGTTACAGAGATGCCAAATTAGCACTTCAGTTTAGCTTTTTTTTTTTAAAGACAGGGTTTCACCATGTTGGTCAGGCTGGTCTTGAACTCCCGACCTCAGGTGATCCACCCGCCTTGGCCTCCAAAGTGCTTGGATTACAGGCATGAGCCATCGCGCCTGGCCTCAGTTTAGTTTATTTTAGTGCTCAAGTTATATCTGAACTTAATCATACCTATCCTCTAAAAAGGCCAAACTATTTCCGAACATTACCTCACAGTCTTTCATGTCATCTCTGGAACAGGAAAGGGGACATTTGCTGCCTTTTGCCACAGAAAAATCAACCACTGTACTGAATTATGTAACAGAAATACTTCCATCCTGTTCTGAGGTTGTTGCTCAGACCTTGAGTGAAATATAATCACATGGTAAGAGGACCTGGGCCCTCAACAATTCATCCTATCTACAACTAAAGAATAGTACATCCAGTAACAGTTTGAATAAGAAAGAAAAGAAAAAAAAAAGAATAGTACAGTATATAAGAATCCATCAGGATCATCACTTCTTACATGTCTCTGTATTTTCAGCAAAGACTACATAGCAAGTGCTCTACAGATGCTGAAAGCACTAGCAAACCCACTGCTGTCTCATTTTCTGTACTATTTTATTAGTCAAGATAAGCCTAAAAGAACAGACAAAAATATCAGGAAAACTATTTCTTAACAGAACTATTTTAAAACAAGAGAACGGTCAATTAAAATCATGCCATTTTCTTTCTTTGAAATCTTTAAACTACAGATGTGCTCATCTTCCTTGTCTGGGTGTGAGTTCTCTCAGCTGGGCGGTGGGAGACTCAAAGAAATGACTTTTAAGGGATCCCACCAGCAGTGGTGGGGGTGTATATAAATTACGTATCCTAATTTGAGAATGCACTCTTTTGTCCTCATATCTGAAGCTTATAGTTTGTCAGGTGGCTTTTCCACGGAAAAAACGAGGACATAAGAGAGAGGGCGGACCTTAAGAGTTCTAGGGAGGAGCCAGCCGGTAGCGGCAGCAGGTTTGACAATCAACTGCAAGGTTGCAGCCCAAAAGAAAAAGAACGCACTTGGTCACGCATCATCGACTCCTCAGAGTCATAACTACCGAGAATCTCTGCCCTTTGGCTCTTGCCCACAACACCTTTCCTGGCCCCCAGCCCTGCCCCAGAAGGTCTGGTCCTCTCACCCGCTGCCAAATTCTCACACAGCCTCAAAGGGAGCCTCAGAGCGTAAAGCAGTCCCAGTCCCGCCACGAACCACAACGAGGCTCCAGTCCTCGCCAATCTGGCCCGCAGTCGCTCCCTCCAGCCAAGAGTCGGATTTAGGCCGAGAACAAGTGCAGGAGACTTTCCAGCAGCCTCGGCTTCCGCCAAACAGCCAGGGTCCGCCATCTTGCCGCTACCGCAGGCGCCGGGAGCTGGGAGGGGAGAAGGACAGGAAACCGGGAATCGGGAATCCTGGGATAGTGGCGGACCTTCAGTTGGTCTCTGTGAAGGCTGAGTCCTGGGGAACCGGGACCGAGAAGATTTCCAAGGTGGAGGAGCGTGTCCCAAGATTGGGGCTACATATTCCTTCGTGGGGCAGGGAAGGGGCGGACAGCAATGCCTGTTCTGGAGGACTGGACTGAGATGTGACCCCAAAGTGAAGTGTTACTGCTTCCAAGCGAGATGAGCGTCACCTTTCACACCCCTGCCCCCCGGGGTTGGAAAAGCCACGGATCGTTCCAACGGCAGAGCAGCTCGTAGAGCTTTGGACTCGGTTGTCATGAAGATAAACGGGTACCAGAAAAACTTATAGAAGTAGCAATAGCTACTTGGATGGAGGCCAGGAACCAAGAAAAATCGAAACACGCTGCCAGCGCCCATTAGATGGATGAGAAATGAGAAAGATATTAGACTTCAAATCGCAGAAGGCAAAGCTGACTTCCTAGGGCGGTGGCGCTAGGAGACGTCACCCCCGCGCATAACTGACATGGCGCCCTCTTGGTCGGCGTTTCCGGGCGGGTCCTTCCGACGGCCCCCGCGGTGATTCCATCACTCGGCTTCCTTCCCGGCGTGCCTCGCGCCCGCAGCCGGGCTGGGCCAGAACAGCCCAAGATGGCCGACTTCGATGATCGTGTGTCGGATGAGGAGAAGGTAAGGAGTGTCCGCCTCTTTCTCTTACCTCCTCCCGCGACAGGGAACGGGGGCCCGGCCGGGATGCGTTGGGAGCCTGGCAGTGTCTCCAGGAAAAAGAAGCTTCTTGGCCCATGCTGACATTCGCTCTCCGCAGTCGGGACGCTTCCCTCTTACGGGGCTTTCCTCTGCCTCACGGTGGCCCCAGTTCCTCGTTCCTCGACTCTCCTTTTCTCCCGGGCCTAAGGCACAGCTCAGGGGCCTCCCTGCAAGGGAACAGACGTTTCCTTTATTGGATGGTGACTGTGGACTTTTTTCTGTAATTTTGAGAGGGGGTGACTGTTGTGTTGCGCTATACCATAAAGCAGTTATTTTACCGCCTTCAGCAGTTGGGGCTCACCCCATCCCCCCATTTGTAGATCTAAGTGGGGTTAGTTTAGGGCGAGTCACTTCCTGATCAGGATGGCCTCTTAACTTCCCTTTTGCTCCTCCTTCCTCAGGAAGTGATTTTGCTGTCACGACTCCTCGACAGAGAGAGGTCCCAAATGTCCACCTCACTACACTTCCACTACTTTTTCTCACGTACTGTCGCCTGACTTGATTCGCTGTAATCTGTGAGCCTCAGGGCCTTTGCTTCAGAATTCGAACACCAGTCTTTCCCTGTAGACACATCCTTTTAAGGATAATTTTTGAAAATTTTGTTTCTTGTTAACAAATCTAGAATAGCTGATGGATTTTCTTCACCTCCAGAAAGGTTTTCTGTTAACACATGATGAACCTCATGTTAACACATTCAAGTTTGGACAAAGCATCCTGTCTTCTTTGATGCTCCACTGTGGAGTCTTTGATTAGTTGAATTTGTCAGTGTGCAATTTGTATACTTATTTCTTGAAAATTGTCCCAAATACAAGAGCACATTCTAAGTCAGGTGGACTCACTTTTCTTCTGACAGTTGCACAGTTTCATAACAGTTTGTCAGGTTTTTCAGTAAGTACATGATTTTAGGGCACATAGAACTTAGAGTGGATCTCACAAGACAACTTATTGCACAAGAATTATTATATTTGTCTCCCACTGTGGCTATTAGAAAATGTGCCCCCTTGAGTACTCTGTAAATCCACCTGGATCTTTTTTAATAAGAAATTGGAATGGGGAGGGGACTGTTAAAAACCATAAGACCTCTGTACAGAATAACTTGATACAGCTACATATGGCATGCCATTTTGAAATGCTTAAGCCATCGAACAACAACAGCATTAGATTTTCTCTTATTTGGAAACCGATCTTCATAAATGTTTAAGATTTAGGACAAAAACAAAAACATTTATATATGAGCTTATGCTGGAAATCAATGTATAATAAATTGTTCTAAAGGAAATAGTTAACGATTCAAATAAAAGTAAGCAAAAATACTGTTTCCGTAAAATTTCACAATTTTTCTTTTTTTTTTGAGACAAAGTGTTGCTCTGTCGCCCAGGTTGAAGTGCATTAGTGCAATCTTGGCTTGCTGCAACCTCCGCCTCCCGGGTTCAAGTGATTCTCCTGCCTCAGCCTCCCAAGGAGCTGGAATTACAGGCTTGAGCCACCATGCCCATTTAATTTTTTTATTTCTTGTAAAGACTGGGTTTCGTCTTGTTGCCCAGGCTGGTCTCCAACTCTTCGGCTCAAGCGATCCATCCACCTCAGCTACCTAAAGTGCTGGGATTACAGGCTTCAGCCACTGCACCCAGCCAAAATTTCACAAATAATTTGAATAATAAACTTTTCAGTTTATTGTGCCTTTGTGGTACACATTGACCAGTGTTGTTGGATTTTTGTCTTTGATACCAGGTTAGAATGCCTTTAATTAAACTTGGGAAAATATATTTTTTAAAGTGCCAATTGAGATGCCTTTAGATACTGACAGTGTTTTAATTAATAACATTAATAGTCTTGGGTTGTTTTTATTTTGAGACAGAGTCTCATACTGTCACCTGGGCTGGAGTGCAGTGGCGTGGTCTCAGCTCCTTGCAACCTCTGCCTCCTGGGTTCAAACGATTCTCCTGCCGCAGCCTCCAGGGTAGCTGGGATTACAGGTGCATGCCACCATGTCCAGCTAATTTTTGTATTTTTAGTAGAGATGGGATTTCACTATGTTGGCCAGGCTGATCTCAAACTTCTGACCTCATGATCCTCTCACCTCGGCCTCCCAAAGTGCTGGGATTACAGACAGATGTGAGCTACTGTGCAGGTCCAGTCTTGGTTTGATAATAGCAGGTCTGTGACCAGTTTCCTCTTCTAGCATACTTCTTTTGTTGCCAAATATATGTCAGTATTGTTTTTTATCTTTGTTATATTTTCTAAAGGCAGTAAACCTTTAGAAAATTTGGTGATAATGAATGGACTCTAATTTCCTTATAAATATTTCTGTAAAAGCTAGTAAAATCATCCATTCTCATAACTAACCACTGAAGTTTTTTTTTTAATCACTTTATAAAGAGGAAGTTGGGTTTTGTTACCTGAAATGGTCATGATGAGCTGTCTAAATAAAACAGGAAGTTGAACGTGTAATAACTTTTAGAAATAAACGTTTTAGTTCTCTTTGAGTTCACAGTTTCTGAAAATGAACTTGAGCTTTTTAGTTACATGCTTAGCAAGACCAAGATACCATAATTAGGAAGCCTGAAATTTGAGATGAACTACTTCTTTGGGTTCTTTTCATTGTCTTTCATTGTCTGTTTCCTTTATTTCATGATTTAACATCTGTAAACCCTAAAAGCGAAGAGAATTTTAGGGCTGAAAAAAGTGTGATTGGCATATTTTTCAGCCTAACTAGTAGAATATTTGTGTGCAGTTTCAAAAATACAGTAATTGAGAAGTTAGGCTTTCAGTTTAGACAGTGCTCTCAATAATAAGATAAAGTTTTCAGTATTAAGAAAAACTGCTTTCAGTTGAGAAAGTGGTAGCAGTTTTAAGGCATTTTTGAGAAACAGGTTTATCAAAATTATTTAGCAGAGCTGTAGAAAATGTTGTGAATAGATGAAATGTGAGGGCTCTGTTAGAACACATGAAAAATATTTATTCTTTTAAACTGGATTTCCTTGATTTTGTATTACCTCCTTAATTTACTAGTGACATTTGTAGGATAAAGTAAGTCCTAAAGGTTGTTTGGTATGGCTGTTTTCTAACAAGACATCAGTTAGTATTAATACTATCATTCTTCCATCTTCACTTTTCAGTTAGCTTTGCTGAGAGGTATTGATATAATCTGTTAACAAATCCTGGGACAGGGATAAAGCCTAATAAGCAGGTGCAAACTCACATGTCCAGTCTTTCATTAGTAGTATTGATTTATCATTTCTTCCAGAACACTTAGCTGTTTTATTACAACCAGGCTTAATGCTAAACAAAGTAGTGTAAATTTGTCAGAAAATTCAGATACCAGGTTGCTCTGATTATGTAGCCATGCTTTTTTCACTACACTGTTCTTTTCCATATAGCTATGAATGAAAAACCAGAGTAGAGGCATTCATTTAGTGGCTTATAAATGAGATATTATGATGTAATGGAAAAGAATAATTGTGAGTGTTAGATTTGGCCTTTTCCTGTCGTGCTTCTAGCCACCTGTGACTGATCTTGGAAACATCACTTAACCTCTGTGGGTGGGCCTCAATTTCTATCTACAATAGGGAGGTAGTGGGGGAATCAGATCAAACCAGCCCAAGCAAACTTCTTAATTAAATTTTTCTTTTTCTTTTTCTTTTTTTTTTTTTTTTTTTTTTGTTTTTTTGAGACGGAGTTTCGCTGTTGTTACCCAGACTGGAGGACTGGAGTGCAATGGCACGATCTCGGCTCACCGCAACCTTCGCCTTCTGGGTTCAAGCAATTCTCCTGCCTGAGCCTTCCGAGTAGGTGGGACTACAGGCGCGCACCACCATGCCCAGCTAATTTTTTTGTATTTTCAGTAGAGACGGGGTTTCACCTTGTTGACCAGGATGATCTTGATCTCTTGACCTCATGATCCATCTGCCTCGGCCTCCCAAAGTGCTGGGATTATAGGCGTGAGCCACCGCGCCCGGCCTAACTTTTTCAAACTCTAATGAAAAATCTCTCTTTTAAAAATTGAAACACTAAAATGTTCCAGGAGGTTCTAGTTATTGTCTGCTTTCCTGTATTTGTCCTGATAACACGACTGTGAGTTCCTTGGTAACTGAAACCATGTTTTTTTATATAATGCCTAGCATAGCGCCAAGCACACGTGTAGGCACGGCCTAATTGTATGAAAGAACACAACTTCATTAATTCTCATATCTCCCCAGTTCACGCTCCATCTCCTATAAAACACCCCTTCCCCCACAATTATTTGTTAATCTCTGGGTGTTTCTTGTGTTCCAAGAGTACGTCCACAGTTTGGGTGCCTCTTTGCATTCCTTGTATCTAAGCATCTGCTACCATCATTGGTGCTCTGCCATGCCACTGCTGAGAATATTTGACCCCACTGGGACCATCTTCCTAATAGATGCCATAAGCCTTATGGTTACCAAAATGATGATGTGTATATACTTGGAACCTTGCAAAGCCCCTAATGAAAGTATTTCCTTCACCTGCTGGAAGTACTCTCCTTTAACTGATCAGATTAAAATAAGTGTGTGTTTTAAAGGAAAAGGACACAAGACGGAAAAAGTTTCCTAGGCATGAATTAAAAGAGTAGCAGATGCTACTGAGATAGAAAGATGAGGATGGAGAAAACAGCACTCACTCTGACAGTATTCTGTCCAGCTGGATTTGGTAAATAAGGGTAAGAGGTATCTCAAGTGAGCAGTGGGAGAAGACCTATTGGAAGGGGTAAGCAGTGATTGACATAAGAAAGTGAAATAAATTCAGGTTCACCCAGACACCTCCCCAGTCTTGCCTTGACCCAGAAACATTATGGTCACAGGGCTATCAGCCTCCCACCCCCATAAGTTAGCTTCCTAATTATGATATCTTGGTCTTGCTAAGCATTTGGAGGGCCTTATACTGTGGCCCTCCAGATAGTGATTTGAATAATTAAGTCAAACTCTTTTTAGATAAGTGTTCTAGTCCAGGCTAAAATCAGCTTGTTGGTCTTTTTGGCATTGTCATTGCTCAGTACCAGCACACTCTTGGCTCCTTGCCACATCTCTGGCCTCAATGTGGGAGGCAAAGGCAGTGAGCAATTCCAGAGTGGTAAGATGGGGGCAGTACATAATGAGGTAATATCCACACAGCATCACTGAACAGCATTTCCACACAGGGCTCAGAGTCATTGTGCTGCATGTGCGCCTCATGTCCACAATAGCTGAGCAGTTGAGATTGGTGGAGTGGACCTTCTGATTACACCTAGAGGAAGGCCCTTATCAACTCCACTTCTCAAAGGGGTAGAATTGGACCTGAACCTGCTTGACATATGAGAGCCCCACCCTAGCCAAGGTAGCTGCCAACCTGTAATCCGATATTTAGGGAAGCTGAAGTAGGACAATCACTTGTACCCAGAAGTTTGAGACTAGCCTGGGCAACACAGCAAGATCCCGGACTCTACCCATCCCCGCCAAAAATTTAAATTAAAATGGTAGAAAAAGCCTCCTGCCCCTGTTTTCTATCCACCCAGTTTTCCTGACAAGCAGCCAATATTACCAATTCCTTTCTAATTGCCAATATCTTTTCTAATTCTATGCGTATACAAACAAATACACTTTTCACTTAATAATACCTCTAACCTGTCCACATTCCTTATACCATTATTTTCATTCATGACCTTTTTTTAATGTTTGAATTCTTTTTTTTTTTTTTTGAGACAGAGTTTCGCTCTTGTTACCCAGGCTGGAGTGCAATGGCGTGATCTCGGCTCACCGCAACCTCCGCCTCCTGGGTTCAGGCAGTTCTGCCTCAGCCTTCTGAATAGCTGGGATTACAGGCACATGCCACCGTGCCCAGCTAATTTTTTGTATTTTTAGTAGAGACGGGGTTTCACCATGTTGACCAGGATGGTCTCGATCTCTTAACTTCATGATCCACCCTCCTCGGCCTCCCAAAGTGCTGGGATTACAGGCGTGAGCCACCACGCCCGGCTAATGTTTGAATTCTTGTTTTTTTGTTTTTGTTTTTGTTTTTTTTGAGATGGAGTTTCAGTCTATCACCCAGGCTGGAGTGCAGTGGTACCATCTTGACTCACTGCAGTCTCCAACTCCTGGGTTCAAGCTGGGATTACAGGCAACCACCACAAGGCCCTGCTAAGTTTTTGTGTTTTTAGTAGAGATAGGGTTTCTCCCTGTTGGCCAGTCTAGTCTCGAACTTCTGACCTCAAGTGATTCACCTGCCTCTGCCTCCCAAAGTGCTGGGATTATAGGAGTGAGCCACCATGCCCTGCCTTGCTTCAATTATTTTTAACAACATTTTTAATTATCTCTGCCTCAAGCCTCTTCTTTTTCTCTACATCCTTCCTTGTTTATCATAAATTCTTCACAGTTACAATGTATTATGAAATTTTGAGCAGTTTGTAAAATTTATCTTTGCTGCCACTGCACATACAGATTGTTAAGGCAGTGCTGGTGAAATGGAACACTGATGGAATGTTCTGTTGAGTATAGGTCATGGTATAACATATCATATAAACAAGAAAACAGCATAATGCCAGACTGCACCAAAGGAAGATGGTGAGAGAACTTTGCTTTATGGATTCTTTGTTTTATATTTGGATGACATTTAAGTACTTATTTTGTGCTCGCTAATTTATGTATTAACCGTGCATTTATCTCACAACATCCTTATAGGACAGATACTTATACCCATTTTACAGTTGAGTAAACTAAGGCACAGGCATATTTCAGGTTAAAATATATGACCAAGTGTCCAGAACTAATAAATGGCAGAGTGGATACAATGCTGTCGTCTGCTGTCAGAGCCTACGTTCTTACCCATTTTGATTCCTTTTGAGTATATAGTAAGATAGGAAGCAGTTTTGATGAAAGAATGACATAGTCCTAAACAGCAACTTAGTTAATGATGTAGTAACCTGGATGCTTTTATAGACACTGAAACATTGGTGTTCTCTGGTCCTGACTGCATTATAATTGTTGCTGAATGGCCCAGTGCCGTGGTTCATGGCTGTAATCCCAGCACTTTGGGAGGCCAAGGCAGGCAGATTCCTTGAGCCCAGGAGTTCAAGACAGCCTGAACAACGTAGTGAAACCCTACCTCTACAAAAAATACAAAAATTAGCTGAGCATAGTGGCACACGCCTCTAGTCCCAGCTACTTGGGTGAATCACTTGAATCTGATAGTAGGAGGTTGCAGTGAGCCGAGATCACCCCATTGAACTCCAGCCTGGCCTGGGCAACAGTGTGAGACTGTGTCTCAAAAACAAAAGGAAGTTGCTTAGTGCCCTTTTGAGCTTAAGTATGCCCTGAAGAATTCTGGTATTTATGCTGTTATTAAACACACATTGAAAAACATGGCTCTAGAAATTTAAAGATCATTAAAGTCCCTGTGAAAAGGACAGGGAGAAACTTTACAGTATGACAATATCTTAGAACATCCTTGCCTACAGTAGAATCTCTTTCTTTCAAAAGCAGATTTCTGAGTTCTATCCTATGTGTCCTGAATCAGAATTTTTTTGAACCAGTGGTCAGAAAATATTTCTAATAAGCCTCTTAATAATTATTGGGATACTTGAGAACCATTATCCTAGCGAACTTGCTGTGGTTCAAATCTTAGTCCTTTGCTTATTTAGCTCAGAAGCCTGATCAGGATACTAAACCCAAGTCTCTCTCGGGGATAAACTCATTTTAGCTAGGCTTATGAAACTAATGTATTAAAGTGGAATAACAATACATGTAGAAGTAACTAGATTCTTTTTTTCAGGTAGGTCAGGAACATGGAAAATCAAGTTAGAATGTTTTAATGGAGCATGGAATTAGAAGAAAGGAAGTTAACTAGATAGTCTAAAATATTGATGACATTTTCTTTCATAATAGCATATATACCCAACACCAAAACCAAGTCAGGTCTTTGTATAGCAGCAGTGGACATTTTTTCTCTAGATAGGTTAATTTGTTGTCACGTTACTAGCAGGAGAGTTGTGGAGGGCTGGTTATGTGTCAAAAATTTGCATGCTACAGCTTCTCCTTCAGTCTGTCCTCCTTAGTTAATGACACTTCCATTCTTTAGTTGCTCAGGTCAAAAACATTAGAATTATCTTTGACTCCTATTTCTCTCACAATCCACATACAGTCCACTGGCAAATCCTGTAGGATTTGTCTTTAAACCCAGAATTTGACTATTTCTTACCACACCCTTTTTCCAACCACTCTGGAAGAAACCACTATGACCTCTAGATCATTTCCATACTGTTTTTTCTGGTTTCCCTGCTTCTGCTGTTGCTTCTTCCCAGCAATCTATCCTGAATGAAGCATCCAGAGTGATCTGGTTAAAATGTAGGTCAGAACATGTGACTTTTCTGCTCAAAGCCCTCTCATGGCTTCCCGTCTTCTTCTGACAAGTCCCTATGTTCTGGGATGTTAACTCTTTGCCACGTATCTCTTACTTTTTTTTTTTTTTAACTCAAAAGCTGCCAGGAGAAGATTACCTCTTACTTTATCTCCTACTTATTCTTCTCCTAGTCTTCTCTGTGTCAATCACATATTCTCACTGAAGAATCTTTGCATTTGTTCTTTTTTCTGGAGTTCTCTTCCTTCTGTATCCCTCACTTCAGATACTTAACCAGAAGTCACCTCCTTAATGAAGCCTTCTCTGGTTATTCTGTCCAATTCCAAATTCTAACATTTCATGTCCCTTTCTTTGCCTTTTTTCTCCTTAGCATTACCCACTGCAATGTAAACTCCATGAAGACAGTATGCTAGTGAGTCACCATTGTCTAAAACGTAGTGGGTCTTCTGTTATTTGTTGAGTGAATGAACCTTGCTTTGATAGCATCTTTCTTGATTTCGTTGTCAACTCTCATAGGGCAGTCTGATTTCCAAATTTTGTGAGGCAATATTTGAGGACTCCAGTACTTCTGTATTACTGATAGATTTTATTTATTTATTTATTCATTCATTCATTCTGACAAAGTCTCTGTTGCCCAAGCTAGAGTTCAGTGAGGCAATCTTGGCTCACTGCAACCTCCACCTCCTGGGTTCAAGCAATTCTCCTGCCTTAGCCTCTCGAGTACTTGGGACTACAGGCACGTGCCACCATGCCAGGCTAATTTTTGTATTTTTAGTAGAGATGGGGTTTCACTGTGTTGACCAGGCTGGTCTTGAACTCCTGACCTTCTAATTTGCCTGCCTCCATCTCCCAAAGTGCTGGGATTACAGGTGTGAGCCACCTTGCCTGGCTTAGATTTGTATTAATGGAGCTTTGTCCTCAGAAAGCTTCAACAAGTGACCATTGCCTATGATGTATAGAATAAAACCAGATTTGATATTAGCATCATTCCTGCTATCTGACTTACTTCATCCTTCTCTTTTATTATTTCCTGTTTTACCAAACAGAAGGGTGTTTTCCCACTACCTTTTTTGTTCTTGTTCCCTCACTCATTGTGCCCTCCCTTCCAGCCCATCTAAAGCACTTGGCAGAGCCCAGCTTCTCCTTTTCTTTGTAGTTGTCTTTCACCAACCCAGCTCAGTATCCACCTCCTTGCTCTTAAGTTCTGAGCCTTGTGTAATCTGTACTACTGCTTTGGCAATTTTGCTGATTTGCGTTATAGTAGTTTTTAATTTTATTTTTGAGACAGGGTCTCACTCTGACACCCAGACTGGAGTTCAGTGGTGGGATCTTGGCTCACTGTAACCTCTGTCTCCTGGGCTTAAGCCATCCTCCGACCTCAGCCTACCTACTGAGTAGCTGGGACTGAAGGCATGCAGCTAATTAAAACAATTTTTTTTTGGCTGGACGTGGTGGCTCACGCCTGTAATCCCAACACTTTGGGAGGCCAAGGTGGGCGGATCACCAGAGGTCAGGAGTTCGAGACCAGCCTGGCCAACATGATGAAACCCTATCTTAAAAAAAATTTTTTTTTTTTTTTTTTGTAGAGACAGTGTCAGTATATTGCCCAGACTGGTCTCAAACTCCTGGGATTATAGGCATGAGCCACTGCACCCGGCCCCAGCTAATATTTTATTTTTTATTTTTTGAGACAAGATAATCACTCTGTGCCCAGGCTGGTCTCAAACTCCTGGGATTACAGGCATGAGCCACTGCTCCCAGCCCCAGCTGATTATTTTATTTTTTATTTTTTGAGATGAGATATCACTGTATGCCCAGGCTGGGCTCAAGCGATCTGCCTGCCTAGGCCTCCCTAAGTGCTGGGATTACAAGCATGAGCCGACCATGCCCAGCCTGAATTATAGTTAGTTTTAAATGTTGGCACATCTTTACTGAGGGCTATTATTTGTACAAATTGTTTTGTTACCAGTCATAAAATACAAAGATTGGAAAGCTAATACAAAGATTGGAAAGATTGGAAATCTTACTCTATATTATATTCATCTATGTTGTTTGTATCCACCAGAATGATTTGCACTTTATATTAGCTGAAGATAGTGACTCTCAACTTTGGCAGCACGTTAGAATCACCTGAGGAAGCTTTTAAACTGATGCCCAAGCCCTACCCCAGATCTATTACATCAGAATTTCTGCAGGTGGAACCCATATATCAGTATATTTAAATCTTCCCAGACTATCCTAATGTGTAGACAAGGTCCGGAACCACTGATTTAAGGCAAAAGATAATCTGTTGGCTTACTTCTTTGACAATTCTACTCTTTGTCTTTATCTTTAGTATTCACCTCAGTGCCTGAGACCAAATTAATGGTTTTGTGGTTTGAATGAACAAATTCTTAAACACAAAGAGCTGAACTTTTTAAAAAGATAACATAACTCAGAATCCAGTGACATTTAGGCATTTGCTAGGGATAAAAAATTAAGTATCTGCTATATGGGAGTCCCTCTCCTAATATAAGTTATCCAGAATGTTGGTAAAAGATTGACATTGGGTTCCTAAAACAGTCCTAGATATGAGTAGGTTTTATAATCACAAATGGAGAAACTAATACCCAAGCAATTTAGCAGTAAAGCTGGCATGTGAAACCGTATCTGACTCCCAGTGATTTTGAGGGAAAAAAATTGGTAAAAAGATATTCTTTTATTTTTTTTTTTATTTTTTATTTTGGGGGGAGGAAGGCAGGAAGGGAGGGAGGAAGGAAGGGATGAAGGAAGGAAGGAGGCGGGGGAAGGGAAGGAAGGAAATCAAGCAATGAGAGAGATATTGCCAACCTGGATCTAGAGGTTTACAAGTAGATTTCTTTCTTTTTTTGAGAAAGGGAAAGAAAGAAAAAAAAATGAGTAAAGGAGAGGAAGAAAGAGGAAGAGAGAGAG
>CM052659.1:103679174-103710450 GCA_028533165.1 Leontopithecus rosalia
GCTACATGTTCTTTTAACTCACAGAAGTTTCTTATTATCCATACCCTGAAGCCTGATTCTGTTATTGGGATGCACTCATTCTCCATCAAGCCTTGTTCCATTGTTGATGTGGAACTGTGATCATCTTTAGAGGGAGAGGCGTTCTGATTTTGAGTATTCTCAGCCTTTTTACACTGGTTTCTTCCCATCATTGTAAATTTATCCTCCTGTCGTCTTTGAAATTACCAACTTTCAGATTGGGTCTCTTGAGTGGATGTCCAAGTTGTTAGTTCCCAGGGCCAGAACAGCGGCGTTAAGACTGATGGTGTTTTTCTGCCCAGGATTCTCCTGTCTGGCTTCCTTCTTGTGTCCGTAGTAGGCGAGTCTGCCTTCCTGGAGCTCCAAACCTCGGTCAGAAGGGGAACCAGTCCCGTTTACTCTGCACCGAGAGCTGCCACGCCGTGGTGCCGGCACAACCGCTACGCCGGCCTCCGGAGTCGTGCTGGAGACCCGTGTGGCTCCTCCAAACCTCGGTCAGAAGGGGAGCCAGCCCCGTTTACTCTGCTCCGAGAGCTGCCGCGCCGAGGTGCCCGCGAAACCGCTGTGCCAGCCACAAGAGTTGCGCTGGCGACCCATGTGGCTCCTCCACTGGGAATCTGCTGCTCCTGAGTGACCAGAATTTGTCTGAAAGTGTGGCATCCTCTAGTTCTGTACGCTTTCACTGAGAGCTGCAATCCTGAGATGTTAGCGATTGGCCATCTTGGATGGTTCTCCTTTTATTTTTTTTAAGACGGAGTTTCGCTCTTGTTACCCAGGCTGGAGTGCAGTGGCGCGATCTCGGCTCACTGCAACCTCCGCCTCCTGGGTTCAGGCAGTTCTCCTGCCTCAGCCTCCCAAGTATCTGAGATTACAGGTGTGCGCCACCACGCCCAGCTAATTTTTTGTATTCTTAGTAGAAACGGAGCTTCACCATGTTGACCAGGATGGTCTTGATCTCTTGATCTCGTGATCCACCCGCCTCAGCCTCTCAAAGTGCTGGGATTACAGTTATGAGCCACTGCGCCCAGCCCAAAATTCTTTAAAAATTAGCCAGGCATGGTAAGGCACACCTGTAGTTGAGAGCTTGAGGCAGGAGAATCACTTGAGCCCAGGAGTTTGGGATAACAGTGAACTATGATCACACTGCTGCACTCTAGCCTGGAAGATCAAGTGAGATACTGTCGCTAAGCAAAAAATAACTTAAAAAATTAAGTAATAGTGATGATTGCATACACACTAAAAGAATGCTTTGCTGTACGTACTTGCCAATACAAAAAAAAAAGGAAAAAGACGAAATTACCAAAAATATTGGAAATTAAAAATTGAACAGTCAAAATAATTGTTACACTGGGCCTGGTGACAAGAACCTGAAGTCCAGCTACTCAGGAGGCTGAGGTGGGCAGGTTCCTGAGGTGCCAGGAGTTGGAGGTTGCAGTGAGCTATGATCACACCAGTGTACTCCAGCCTGGGCAACATATCGAGACCCTGTCTCTTAAAAAAAAAAATTGTGTGATCAGGAAAACGGGCACAGATGAAGAATACATTAGTGAATTGGAGTTGGGAATTTTCCCCAAGCAAAGCATAAAATGACAAAAAAGATAAAATATAGAGGAAGCCAATGAGATAAACAGGTTAGAACCTAACATTTTATCATCCGTTTATAATAGTATATCCAGAAAGGGAGAATGGCAACAGGGGGCAGACAGCAGAGGTTAAGTGTAATAACCTCTAGAATAGGTTTTTCCATAGCATTTCTTACAACCTCTAATATGGTGTTGAATAGCAGAGCCAATAGGAGTCATCTTAGCCTTGCTTTTAAAGTTGATGACTCAGGGCAGGAACAGTGGCTGACATGTATAATCCCAACACTTCGAGAGGCCAAGGCCAGAGGATCACTTAAACCTAGAGTTTGAGACCAGCCTGTGCATTGTGAAACCCGTCTCTACAAAAATAAAAATTACAGAATTAGGTGTGGTGGCATGTGCGTGTGGCCCCAGCTACTCAGGAGTCTGAGGCAGGAAGATGCTTGAGCCCAGGAGGTTGAGGCTGCAGTAAGCCTTGATCAGACCACTGCACTCCAGCCTAGACAATAGCCAAGACCCTATCTCAAAATAAATAAATTAATAAATAAAGTTAGTGACATTGCTTGTGCTTCATTATTAAGGTTGCTATAGAATATTGGTAGATTAACCTTTATTAAGTTAAAGATGTTTATTTTATATCTACCAAAAACGATTCTTTTTTTTATGATATCATAATAGGTGTTAAGTTTTATTTTTTTTTTCAGCATGAGTTGAGATGATCACATGGTTTTGCTCTTTTAATTTGTAAGTTACATTAACTTACTATATTGAGCCATCCTTGCATTGAGATAATTGGTACTGGTATTCTCCATAATTTGCTAATATTTTATTTAGTTTTGCTTAACTGTTCAGAATCAAGATCATAACTTTCTCTTTTTGTGAATATAATATATTTGGTCAAAAACTGTTACCCTGTTTTTGAAAGACAAATTCACAATTATCAAAATACATATAAATTCACAATTATCAAAATACATATATTCCCAATCAGAATGTACCTATACTGATAGTAACAGCTTTGGGGCTGCTTTATGAAAAGAAAATTGAAGGCTCCTAAACAGTAAAGGTTTAAACAGGACACTTTTTAAGGGATGTGATGAAAATTTTGTAATTTGTTAATTGTTTCTCCTTTTATATGTTACTCTTTGTAATTATCTTAGTGTACATTTTGTTTCTCTTTAGGTACGCATAGCTGCTAAGTTCATCACTCATGCACCCCCAGGGGAATTTAATGAAGTATTTAATGGTGAGTAAAGATTAGTATTTAGTTATTTTAATCCCTCCTTAATCATCATTATTTATTGCGTACTTGCTATCTGTTTTAATTCTTATGACTCATTGTAGCTATAACTAAATAAATCAAGATTCAAAGAAATTAAAATAACTTGTCCAAGGTCCCCCAGTTAGTAAATGTCAAAGCAAGTATTCAAACCTAGGTCTGAGTCCAGATAAAGCTCCTAACCCATAAATTAGTATGCCTGTCCTTTGTAAGAAAAGATATAAGGCAGATTAGTATTAATAAACGTAGAAGCAATACTAAATTATTTTCATAGTTTTATTTTTATCATTATAAGTCATAGCTTAATTTTCTTCAGTGTTTTCACTTAGGAAGTCACATGATGTAGAATACTTTCAGTGGGGCCAAACTGAGTATATCTTAGAAGCTGGTCAAATACGCAGATTCAGCTTTATCTTCCCTCAAGATTCACATTCATTAGGTCTGAGATGGAACTGATTAATCAGTACTTCATCAAGTTCTTTACCAGGTGACTGAATCGCAGCAGGTTTGGGAACCACAATTATTTACAACTTTCCATACTATCTGCTGTCTTAATACATTTTACAAACTGAAAAATGTGATGGAGCATCTTAAATTTAATGATGAATTGAATCATCATAATCCCATCTTAAGTTATTAAATGCATCTTAAGTAAAATAATGATTATTGTGCATCTTGGTTCAGTTAGCTAACATTAATTTTGAGATTCTAATTTTATATTAGAAAGTTAGCTACTTGAGAGGAACTGTATGATATTCCTCTGTAGCCAGCTCAGATGGTAGAACAGTCAATAATAACCTTTATTGGTAAAATTGCTAAAAGTAACTAGGAGAAATATAAATATTTGCTTCAAGGGGTATAGGATATAATAGAAGTAAATCAAGGCATTTTTTATAAAATTGTTTATGGATTTTGAGCACTAACAGCAAAGGAAACAAATGCAGCCTTTTTCTAATCTTTCTTTTACATTGACTAAATGTAAATTCTTAGTAACATTTAGGAAAATATTTTTTTCTGTTGAAATTTTCAGTTTTCAGTAGAAAATTCCTCTTGAACTTTAGTTCAGATAAATTCTTGACTAGCTGGCCAGGCATGGTGGCTCATACCTGTAATCCCAGCACTTTTGCCTTATAATCAGCCTCCCTCTTGGAGTTAATACTTGGTAGTTTCTGAGTAACAAAAGACTGTCTCCTTCCGAAAGAAAAGTGACTAGACTTCTGACACACAAGAGTGAAGTAATCCCAGCTACTCGGGAGGCTGAGGCAGGAGAATTGCCTGAACCCAGGAGGCGGAGGTTGTGGTGAGCCAAGATTGCGCCATTGCACTCCAGCCTGGGTAACAAGAGCGAAACTCCGTCTAAAAAAAAAAAGAATTTTGCTGATCTATGCTCATATTAAAGGATTTATTTAGATATAAAATTAACACTCTTAACTGTAGCTTTCTATAAACCATGTTTTTCATTTGCTGTGAAGTTCTTTGAGACTATATGGCACACATGATTGTACACAAATCTGTTAACATTAGCATCTTTTCATTTGCATGTTTAGAATTTCTATTCATATAGTACACCTGAAGACTAATCTTACAAAGCCTGAATTTTAAAAATTCAACTGGAAATCTGCTAAAATTTCTCAAATTTATCCTCCACTGAACATTATGACATTTTTTTCCTCCTCAGATGTTCGGCTACTACTTAATAATGACAATCTCCTCAGGGAAGGGGCAGCACAGTAAGTATCTTTCCAAATCCACTTACAGTGTTATTCTGACATTGGGTAAACTATGTTGACAGTAAACTAGTACCCTAAAAATGAAGTTTAAAATACTTCAAAATAAAACAGTTGGTTTTAGCAATTTTAGTTTTTTTTTTTTCTTGGAGAAAACATGTTTCCCCTAAATGTTATTTACTTCCTCAAAGCTTATTGTAATATATGAACCTATTTTTATTTCTGCCAACATTAGCCCCATTAATGTTAGCTGTTAGGTTTTCCTTTATAGTTGTTCTAGTTCATATTGAATGTTTTTAAATGGCTAGCTATAGATAGGAATGATCTGCCAATGAGGAACGATAATGTTTAAGAATAACAGATACTGGCTGGGCAAGGTGGCTCATGCCTATAATCCTAGCTCTTTGGGAAGCCAAGGCGGGCGGATCACCTGAAGTCAGGAGTTGGAGACCAGCCTGCCCAACATGGTGAAACCCCATCTCTACTAACAGTACAAAAAAATTAGCCAGGCATGGTGGCAGGCACCTGTAATCCCAGCTACTCAAGAGGCTAAGGCAGGAGAATTGCTTGAACCTGGGAGGCAGAGGTTGCAGTGAGCCAAGATTGTGCCATCACACTCCAACCTGGGCAACAAGATTGAAACTCTGTCTCAAAAAAAAAAAAAAGAGCAGATATTAGTAAAGTGTCTTAATAGAATTAACCATAGGATAAAAGCATGGTTAGGTTATCTAGTGATTGACTCATCACTCTGAAGCTAATTAATCTTTCTGAAATGTTTTCATTTTTTGTCCTTGCCTTCAAAAACATTATGATAGTGCTTTATATATATATATATATATATATATATCTTCTATATTAAAATCTAAACTTGCTGTAGCTTTCAAGGCTCCCTGTTGTCTGGCTTTATTACTGCTCTGCTCTTCAACACAAAGTTCTGTTTCAGCCGGGCGCAGTGGCTCATGCTTATAATCCAAGCACTTTGGAGGCTAAGGCGGACAGATCACCTGAGGTCAGGAGTTCAAGATCAGCCTGACCAACATGGTGAAACCCCGTCTTTTTTAAAAAAAAAAAAGTTCTGTTTCAGTTGCTGTCTACCCAGCTGGCCGAGAGTTCCTTTGTAAAGACTAGAATAATGCTTATTAACCGAATTCTTTGTAAATAATTGAATAATGGCTAGGGTGGGTAGGGGTGGGGAAAGAGGACAAGGACAAATTGATGCAGAGCAACAAATAATTATCATAAAGTTATAATAATTCACAATTCACTGGAATTATCATCATGAATGATACCCTAATTATATATTATTTTAAGGAAGCTAGGCTCACATCAGAGATATACTCTAATGATGGTTTCTCTTAGATTCATAGAATCTGCCATAGAAAAGGACATTCATGATTTGCTAGTTTAACTCCTCTCTACTAAAAGAATCTCGGCAACATCTGTCAACAGTCAGTTAATTTACTTTGAATGCTTCTAGTAATAAGGAATTCACAATCTCACGAGGCAAGTTCTTCAATTTGCCTGCCATATTGGTCCCAGTTTTATCCTTGAGAGCAACCCCACAATAAATCTCCTCTGTACATCACTTGAGAAGCTGAAAGGGGTGGGTATTGAGTATCACCCAAATGTGATTACAACCTAAGCCTGTAGTCCTGTTTCTGATTAGAACCAAAGAGAAGTTGGTATGTAGCTTCTCAGCCTTCGGCTAAGATCAAGAGAAGTCGGTACGTAGTTCAGATACTTCATTTGCTTTAATTGCACTGACACTAAAGCTTTGTATTTATAAATATTCTGGTTCTTACAGACTATAGGATCTTGGGGAACCTTTTTGTTAAGAGAATTTTCCTGGACCCAAATATTTGATTTTCCATAGAGAAGAAAAATTCAGTTTTATTTCTGTATTAAAGCATTTCAGGCCAGGCATGGTGGCTCATGCCTGTAATACCAGCACTTTGGGAGGCCAAGGCAGGTGGATCACAAGATCAGGAGTTCGAGACCAGCCTCGACAACCTGCTGAAACCCCGTCTCTACTAAAAATACAAAGATTACCCAGGCGTGGTGGCGTGTGTCTGTATCCCAGCTACTAGGGATATACCCAGGAGGTGGAGGTTGCAGTGAGCTGAGATCATGCCATTGCACTCCAGCCTGGGTGACAGAGCAAGATTTTGTCTCGGAAAAAAAGAAAGGCATTTTAGTCCCTTTGCCATAGTCCTCATAGTAAGTGCTCAATTAATGTTTTCATAATCATTATCATAATTATTGCCTTCAGTCTATATAAAATGAAGGTCCTGAAGTAGCTACGATTTGTCGTCTTTCCTGGATTTCTGACCACCAGGACCATCCCCAGATAATTCCAGTACTTCTGGAATAAGTAGGGTGTTATAAGTCATGTTAAAGAGTGAATTTCATTCTGACAGAGATAGGAAGTGAGACTGTTTTGAGCAGAGAATGACATATGAGACTTATATTTTAGAATACTCAATAGCTGCTGTGTAGAGGGGCAAAAGCTGAAGTAAGATAAGTAATTGCAGGACTATTAGAATAGTTCAGGGATAGATGCTGGTGATTGGAGTAGAGTGGTAGCAGTGGGGGTGGTAGGAAGGAGTCAGATTCTGAATATATACTTAAGTAGAGCCTGTAAGATTTACTGATGGATTGGATGTAAAGTGTGAGAGAGAGAGAAGAATCAAAGATCACCCCAAGTTTTTGGCTTAGGCAGCTGGTAGAATGGAGATCCTGTTTACTTGAGATGCAATTAAAGGTAAGCACATTTTGGTGTTGGTGTTTGTAATCTATAGTCTTAGGACATATGCTGGAATAGAATATATATTTCCTACTTATTTTTTTAACTATTCTTTTTATGAACAATTTATATCCTTTCTGTTGAGCCAGTGTGTTTAGGATTAATTTTGCTACATGGGGATGTGGTGTTTTAAGGAGATGATTCATTTTAAAACACAGTAATAACTTTTGGCTGGGTGCAGTGGCTCATGCCTGTAATCTCAGCACTTTGGGAGGCTGAGGTGGGTGGATCACCTAAGGTCAGGAGTTCGAGACCAGCCTGGCCAACATGGCGAAGCCCCGTCTCTACTAAAAATACAAAAATTAGCTGGATGTGGTGGCACACATCTGTAATCCCAGCTATTTGGGAGGCTGAGGCAGGACAATTGCTTGAATCTGGGAGGCAGAGGTTGCAGTGAGCCAAGATCCTACCACTCACTGCACTCCAGCCTGGGCAACAGAGCAAGACTCCGTCTCAAAACAAAACAAATAACACAATAACTTTAACAAAGTAAGATTGAAAATTGGCCTTAACTATTTTAAGAAATTTAAATATTTGTTACTTTGCTTTGTCTTGAAAAGCCTAGGGAAAGTTTAACACTGTTTAAAACTCCATCCTTTTGTAGTTTATAAGTGTGATAATTGAATTTTCACATGCATGTGTGAGATGTGCTTCCCTCAAACCTTGTTATGTTGACACATTACCAGTCTGATAATGGGGGAAAAAATCCTAGCAGTCTATTTTAGTAGGTTAAAATTGGGAATTCTGTGAGAAGACTGATACTTTTCAAGAATATAAGTGAAGCTCTTACTTCTTTCTTTCTTTCTTTCTTTCTTTCTTTTTTTTGAGATGGAGTTTCGCTCTTGTTACCCAGGCTGGAGTGCAATGGCTTGATCTCAGCTCACCGCAACCTCCGCCTCCTGGGTTCAGGCAATTCTCCTGCTTCAGCCTCCTGAGTAGCTGGGATTACAGGCACGCGCCACCATGCCCAGCTAATTTTTGTATTTTGAGTAGAGACGGAGTTTCAACATGTTGACCAGGATGGTCTCCATCTCTTGACCACGATCCACCTGCCTCGGCCTCCCAAAGGGCTGGGGTTACAGACTTGAGCCACCGCGCCCGGCCCGCTCTTACTTCTTTCTTTTACCTTGTTTTTTGCTTTTGCTTTGGCTTTGTTAAGTGTATCAGAGAGCCATTAAAAATGAAGAATTTAATAAATCAGGCTTTGGACAAACAGTAATATTAGGCATGGACTTAGATTATTTATGCATGCCTGTTAAAAATAACTACTCTGGCCAGGTGCGGTGGCTCAAGCCTGTAATCCCAGCACTTTGGGAGGCCAAGGCGGGGTGGATCATGAGGTCAAGAATTCGAGACCATCCTGGTCAACATGGTGAAACCCCGTCTCTACTAAAAATACAAAAAGTTAGCTGGGCACGGTGGCGTGTGCCTATAATCCCAGCTACTCAGGAGGCTGAGGCAGGAGAATTGCCTGAACCCAGGAGGCGGAGGTTGCGGTGAGCCAAGATCGCACCATTGCACTCCAGCCTGGCTAACAAGAGCAAAACTCCATCTCAAAAAAAAAAAAAAAAAATACTACTCTGGGCCGGGAGCGGTGGCTCACTCCTATAATCCCAGCACTTTGGGAGGCTGAGACGGGTGGATCATGAGGTCAAGAGATCGAGACCATCCTGGTCAACAAGGTGAAACCCCGTCTCTACTAAAAATACAAAAATTAGCTGGGCATGGTGGCACACGCCTGTAGTCCCAGCTACTCGGGAGGCTGAGGCAGGAGAATTGCTTGAACCCAGAAGGCGGAGATTGCGGTGAGCCGGGATCGTCCCATTGCGCTCCAGCCTGGGTAACAAGAGTGAAACTGTCTCAGAAAAAAAATAAATAACTACTCTGTGCGTGAGGCTCTACTTTGATACTTGACTCATGCTCAACTTAACTTCATCTTCTTCTAGTGTCAGATGCCTTCTGACATTTAATTATAGTTTCTCATGACTCTGATAGTTGAGAAAAAAAAATCATTTTTCAGTGGAAGATTCTTTTGAATTACTGAAAGCTTCTGCCTAAAAGATTAAAATTATTGGCAGTTCACAATAATTCGATTGCTTCAAACTTTGGAATTAGCCAAGTGTGGTGGTACAAACCTGTAGTCCCAGCTACCGGGAAACTGAGATGGGAAGATCTCTTGAATCCAGGAGTTTGAGGCCAGCCTGGCAACCTAGTAAGACCCTATCTCAAAAAAAAACCAACTTTGGAGTTGTAAAAGTAGAAGATCTTTTGGAGCTTAAAGCAGAGAGGAAGAGGTAGTTTCAGAGCTTGAGGAGCTTCTAAGATCCCTGGGGAGAGGAGTCCCTTCAGAAAGCTGGAAGGCATTGTTAACACTGCATCTGGGGAGAAAGGGGAAAAGTACCAGGTAGTCTTTTCACATTTCTTTTCACTATTCTGTAAACTTACCTTTTGTGTTTATTTACACATAATTCTTTTCTCTCTTCCTCCTTTTTTTTTTTTAAACTTTTTAAAAAACAGTGCATTTGCCCAGTATAACATGGATCAGTTCACGCCTGTGAAGATAGAAGGATATGAAGATCAGGTAATAATTGCCTTTTAGATAGGCTATGCCTGGCAGATAGTAGAGATCCTATTAATGGAAACCAAAGCAGATGTCTGAACCAGGTGCTGAATAAATCTGTCTTACTTTTTATAGTTTTGTAAATATTCTACATGTTAGGATATTCTTCCTCTCTCTGATAATACTGTCAATTTCTTTGACAAGAAAGGAGAGCAACAAGAACAGTGAAAATGGAAGGATTTGAGTCTTACAGGTTTTCCAGCTGTCTTTAATTCTCTTTGATAAGAATAACAGCAGACATTATATTTAATGGAAAAACAGAGGCATTCCTCCTTAATTTAGACTACTTATTACTTTAGTATTTTGGTGGTTGGGAGATGGGATGAGAAAACACTTCACTTTATGTATTTTTTAATTTTTGAACCATATGAATGTACTACCTATTTTATATGCTAAGTGTAATGACCCTAAAGTTTCATAACACCTCTGGGAAAATACGTGAAAAAATATACAAAAGTGTACATAAAAATTAATACAGCTATCTATAAAGTATACATATAGATATTAGAAACCAAGAAATTAAGCATATTATTAATATGGGAGATAGTTTGTAGTATAAGTTGACTTATTCATAAATACAGTATTCTTAATAGCATGGGACTTGCTTTAAAAATTAATATGAAAGAGAAATCTAACTAAATGAAAAATTAACTGCCTCAGAATTTTTATTGATTTGTTTCACAAAAGGCAATAAGAATTGTCTTTTTTACAAAGTTACTCATATTTTTAATTATTCTTTGGAAGGTCTTAATTACAGAGCATGGTGACCTGGGTAATAGCAGATTTTTAGATCCAAGAAACAAAATTTCCTTTAAATTTGATCACCTACGGAAAGAAGCAAGTGACCCCCAGCCAGAAGAAGTTGATGGAGGTCTGAAGTCGTGGAGAGAATCCTGTGACAGTGCTTTAAGAGCCTATGTGAAAGACCATTATTCCAACGGCTTCTGTACTGTTAAGTATCTGACTGCTTTGTTATCAGAGAATGTTTTCTTACATTTACCTTATCCTTTGGAGGCTTTGGCCTGCCAAACATCACTTCTTCTTCTTTATGCTCTCTTCTCTGCATTTTATTCCCTAAATCATTTTGGAAAGGGGTCTAAATAAATGGAAATTTTTTTCTTTTTTTTAATTTTCTTCTTTCTAAGGGTTTAGAAAAAAATGGAAATTTTTATATGGAAAATTTCTTTTTAAAAATCTCAGTGCACAAAAAATTTAGATCCCGGTGTATTCTGTTTTCACATTTGACTACTTTTCAGAAATGCCTTACACCTATCAGAAAAAGGTCTTTGGTTTTTTTCTTTTTTTAAATTAATCTTTTTAATAACTTTTTTCTTGTTTGTATTTTTACCCAGATCTAAAAGGTCTTTGGTTTGGACACGGGGAAAAAGATGTTTACTAAGATCGTTGATCAAGCTATTGCTCATATTTATGGGTTTTTGATACAGACATTTTTACATAAAACTACTTCTACATAGTTTAGATGTTTATATTAGGTAATCAAAACTATTAGAACTAAACAATTGGCTGGGCATGGTGGCTCATGCCTGTAATCCCAGCACTTTGGGAGGCCAAGGTTGGCTGATCACTCGAGGCCAGGAGTTCGAGGCCAGCCTAGTCAACAGGATGAAACCTTGTCTCTACTTAAAAAATACAAAAAGTTACCCAGATGTGGTGTTGTACAACTGTAGTCTCAACTACTCAGGAAGCTGAGGCACAAGAATCACTTGAACCAGGGAGGTGAAGTTTTCAGTGAACTGAGACCACACCACTGCACTGCAGCCTGGGCAACAGAATGGGACTCTGTCTCAGAAAAAAAAAAGGTTGTTTTTCTTTTTTAATCAAGAGTAGTTTGATTTTCTTTTCTTTTGAGACAGAGTCTCACTCTGTCGACCAGGCTGGAGTGCAGAGGCGCTGTGTCATCTCACCACAACTTCCATCTCCTAGGTTCAAGCAATTCTCCTGCCTCAGCCTCCCAAACAGCTGGGATTATAGGCGCCACCATTACACCTGGCTAATTTTTATATTTTTAGTAGAGATGAGTTTTCGCCATGTTGACCTGACTGGTCTCGAACTCCTGTCATCAGGTGATCCACCTGCCTCAGCTTCCCAAAGTGCTGGAATTACAGATGTGAGCCACTGTGCCCAGCCTGATTTTCTTTTACTACCTCTTGAGTGTAAAAATAGATAAATTTGGCTTTATCATGATTTTTCCTTTATAAAATTATGTCATATTAAGAAAAATATTCATTAAAATGTTTTTTTATTTTTAAATTGACAAATAAAAATATGGTATGTACAACATGATGTTTTGAAATACATATACATTGTGGGATGGCTATATTGAGCTAATAACATGGATTACTACACATACTGATTATTTTTTCGTTGTGAGAAAATACCTCAGCAGTTTTCACTAGAATATTTTAAATATGCAATGATGATGAGTTACATGGCAGTCTAGAATACAGTTAGGAACACCTCCTTTGAAGCCTTACTAACTGATTTGAATTCTGGCCCTGCCAATTAGTTGTATGACCTTAGGTAAATTACTTAACATCTCTGTGCCTCAATTCTATGACTGTCAAATGGAAATAATTGTTTTTACCTCATAGGATTGTTGTGAAGATTTAGTGAATTTATAATATACGTAATATATGCCTGGAACAGTGCCTGGCACAAAGTAAGCTCTAATAAATGTTAGATAAATGTTAGGCTGGGTGTCATTATGCTTTTTGGTTGTTTGTTTTTGTTTTTGTTTTTGTTTTTTAAATAATGGAGAATACCCATTATGGTGGACTAGACAAGTACAGAATTCCTGTTTGGAAACCAGTATTGCAAAAGGGAGACATGACAGACTCCCATTTAGAAATTGATTTTTTGATCCTAAATATACTTTGAATTTATTGTTACCTATTCAAAGTTTGTGACTCTACCCATTCTTAATTTGGAGACTTCCAGCATTAGATAGCCTTACTAGATATGAAATGAGCTACAGAAAGTTATGGAGTTGTTCTGATGGTATCTGTTATGCATCAGTGTCCTATGTCTTCAGCTGACCTGCTTGGTAGTCTGTAATTTCGTCTCATTATTCCCTATCACATTTTCAACATAGTCCCAAACATTTCTTATTGTCCTCTGGCAGGCATCTAATCTCCCATGTTTTATAAGGATTGACACTGACAGAAAATCTTTTTATGTCTCTTTTCTCCATACTCAGAAGTCTTCCCTAATCGAATCTGAGGAAGAAGGGTCCTTACTCTTGATTTCATACTATCCTATGTACTTCAAGACATCTTCTTGGGACTTTGTTTTATCTTCTGATATATTTTTCTTTACCTAAGAAAAGATTTATTTCTCCTGTCCTTAAAGGTAATAAAAATCTTTCCTCAATCATAATTCCTGTAAGTTGTTTCTCTTTTTTTTTTTTTTTCCTTTGAGGCAGGTCTTGCTCTGTTGCCCAGGTTCACTGCAGCCTCTATCGCCTGGGCTCAAGGGATCCTCCCACCTCAGCCTCCCAAGTAGCTAGGACCACACAGGTGCACACCACCACACCTGGCTAATTTCTCTCTCTTTCTCTCTCTGTCTCTCTATGTGTGTGTGTGGGGTGTGTGTGTGTGTGTGTGTGTGTGTGTGTGTGTATGTGTATGTGTATGTAGATGGGGTTTCACCATGTTGCCCAGGCTGGTCTCAGACTCCTAGGCTCAAGTGATCCACCTGCCTCCACCTCCAGAGGTGCTGGGACTACAAGGCATGAGCCACCATGCCCAGCCTATTTCTCCTTCTTTACCTGCCCTTTGCACCTTGCTCTTTCTTCCTGTCCACTTTTTCCCTTCTCTCATCTCTCTCTGCATCACCACCAGATCAGTGCACATTTCTTCCCTGGCTAGTGCCATTTCCTCTTTGTACTCCTGAATTTTTTTACTTTAGTCCCCATTCTACAGAAACTGCTCTCTGAGATTACTAATGGTTCCTAAGTTACCTGGTTCAGTTTCCTTTTCCTCATCCTTGCCCTCCAAATGGCATTTCACACTGAAGCCAGTCAGCTACTTCTAGAAATTATCTTTTACTTAGGCTGCTATATCAGCAAACCCTATTTTTTTTATTATTTTTTTATTTCTTTTTTTTTTTTTTTTGAGATGGAGTTTTGCTCTTGTCGTCCAGGCTCTAGTGCAATGGCACAATCTCAGCTCACTGCAACCTCTCTCTCCCAGATTCAAGAAATTTTCCTGCCTCAGCCTCCCTGAGTAGCTGGGATTACAGGCACCTACTACCACACCTGGCTAATTTTTGTATTTTTGGTAGAGATGAGGTTTCACCATGTTGACCAGGCTGGTCTTGAACTTCTGACCTCAGAAGATCCTCTGCCATGACCTCTGAAAGTGCTGGGATTACAGGTGTGAGCCACTGTGCCCATCCCCCTAATTCTTTTTTTTTTTTTGAGACAGAGTCTCACTTTGTTGCCAGGCTGGAGTACAGTGGTACAATCTCAGCTCACTGCAACCTCTACCTCCCGGGTTCGAGCAATTCTTCTGCCTTAGTCTCCCAAGTAGCTCGGACTACAGATGCGCACCACCACACCAGGCTAATTTTTTGTATTTTAGTAGAGACAGGGTTTCACCATATTGGCCAGGATGGACTCGATCTCCTGACCTAATGAGCCACCGCTTCCGGCCTAATTATTGTTACTCTGTTTGTACTGCATTCTTTTTCTCCCTACCTTTGTAAATGTAGGCATTCCCCCAAGGTTCATAGTAATTTAATGCAGGTAAAGTAACATAGACTTCGGTGTCACAAAAACAGTGGGTTTGGATTCTGCCTTTACCACTTTCTGAGTGACCTTAGGCAAGAAGCTTTGTGAACTTTAACTTTCTCATCTGTAGATGATAACAATATATCAGATTTATTGTAGGTAAAAGAAAATATATGTAGAAACGTATTTTGTGGACTATAAAGCACTATTTTTTTTCTTTGCCTTGGTGATTGCATTTCCATTCACCTCTCCCACACTAAGGAAGAGTTAGTGTTTCTAACTACTAACTAGACATCTCCATCTGTAGTTCCCGGTTTGTTAATGACACTACCATCTTTTTAGTCACCCTTTAAGTTCCTTCTTTCCTTTGCCCTTCATTTGCCATATACTGCTAGACTTTGATTGTATTTCTACATTCTGTATGCAGCTCTTCCTTTCCATTCCCGTTAATACAACTCTGGCTTGTTGCCCAGATTAATCCTGTGGCGTCCTAACCAAGCTTCAGCTTTTCTTCTGTTTTATCTTGTATACCGGTATTGATTATTCTTAGTTCTAGTCATGTTTTGCTGTCTCTCCAATGTCTGTAGAATAAAGTCTTAAACTTCTTACTTTACATCTACTATTATATGACCTAAATCTACCGTTCTGTTTTGTCTTTCATTAGTCCACTTCACCACAAACCCTTTAAACCTGGCGGAATCATCAGCGATTTCACTGAAGAAGCTCTCAGTTTTCTGCCTCACATTTATTCTCAGTCTCTGCTTATCAGAATCTCATCTGTCTTGTAAGACCCAGCCTAAATGGCACCTGCCTTGTACCCCGAACCAGGAGCAGTATTTCCCTCTGTTTTTATTGTATCACTGTCTCTGGTAGAACCTAGTATGTTCTGCTTTGTGTTCATATCCCATGAATACTATTGTGTTGTAAGCTCATTTTATCTGATTCTTTGTCTCCCCCAAGGATTTAACACATTGCTTTTGTACAATGCATGTTGTTTAAACTAAATATGTGTTTGAAGTCTTAACTTTTTTTTTCTAAACAATAGGTTTATGCTAAAACTATTGATGGGCAACAGACTATTATTGCATGTATTGAAAGTCACCAGTTTCAGCCTAAAAACTTCTGGTAAGACATAGATACTCTATTCTATTTGTATCTCATTTATATAGGAAAGAAGCCAGCAATTGAGACTTGGTTTTTAATCCAGCTAGCTTGGAATAATTATTTAACTTACAGACTTCAGTTTCCCATGTATAAATGAAGGATTTAGACATTATTTAGATTTCTTACAATTCTAAGGCTTTATAATTATATTTTCCTTTAAACGTTACTCTTATTTTGTGTGGCAACAAGTGATTAGTAACGTGCCCAGTTGAAAATCTGAGTTTTACTTGGATTAGGGTTGATGCTACTTGAGTTAATTGTATAACTCGGCAGCCTATTCATCTGATTTTGGAAGAGCCTCCCGTGAGCAGAATAGGTATGGTTTTCCATTTCAAGGGAACAAAGGAAAAATGGAAGTCAAAATAACTTAGAAAAGCCTTATGGTCAGACCACTTAGATCAAACTTATATTTGAGTAGACAGAGCTTTGAGTTTGCCAAACTGGAAATAATGCTTTCTTTTATTTCTTTCCCACTTTTTTTGTACCCCTCTTTCCCAACTGCTGTACCTCAGTGGCAAATCACCTCTTTCCTGTGCTTATTGCTAATTCTGCAATGCTATATGTGTGTTTTAATAGGAATGGTCGTTGGAGATCAGAGTGGAAGTTCACTATCACACCACCTACTGCCCAGGTGGTTGGAGTGCTTAAGATTCAGGTGAGATTCCAACATGTTTATAGACTTAAAACTTCACATCTTTAAAACATGTACAAGTTGCTCTGATATTAAATAAGGAACAAGTATATGTAGATGTAAAGGGAGATTGATGGCAGTGAATAGAAATAGAAGCTTCCTTTTTGGGGAGGTAAACAGCTATTCTGAGTTGTTAAAGGATAGTATGTAGAGTATATGGCAACATAGTTATTGTTATTTTTCCTTTAAAGGTAACATAAGATATTTCTAGGAATTATCAAACAGCAGTTTTAGGAAAGAATTAAAATTAATAATTATTATTTTTTGAGATAGAGTCTCACTTTGTCACCCAGACTGGAGTGCAGTGACATTGTCTTGGCTAACTTAAACCTCTGCCTCCCAGCCCAGAGAGAGAATGGCTGGTGTTTTGGAATATAAATAGCCAAGCAGAAGTAGATTTCTTAGAGTTTTGCTCTTGTTGCCCAGGCTGTCGTGCAATGGCGCAGTTTCAGCTCACCTCAGCCTCCGCCTCCCAGATTCAACCTCAGTCTCCCGAGTTGCTGGGATTACAGGCATGTGCACCACACCTGGCTAATTTTGTAATTTTAGGAGAGATGGGGTTTCTCCATGTTGGTCAGGCTGTTCTTGAACTCTCGACCTCAGGTGATCCACCTGCCTTAGCCTCCCAAAGTACTGGGATCACAGGTGTGAGCCACTGTGCCCAGCCCAGAAGTAGATTTCTAATGCTGATGTCAGGGTAGACAGGCAGCTGAATAAGATAGCTTTTAACTCATTTGATGCCTATGTGGATTGAAATTTAATACCCTAACAGAGGTTTGACTTTCTAAATTTAGGGTGGTTTAATTTTTAAGCCTCACTAACTCTAAGGTCAGAGTAGGTACAGATAACTGAGAAGATCAGAACCTAATTGTACCTGTGTTATATTGTGTTAAGCTGTTCTTTAACAACTATTACCAATGTCTTTTTTTTTTTTTTTTTGATGCAGAGTCTTGCTCTGTCTCCCAGGTTGGAGTGCAGTGGTGGGATCTTGGCTCACTGCAACCTCTGCCTCCCTGGGTTCAAGCAGTTCTCCTGCCTCAGCCTCCAAAGTAGCTAGGGTTACAGGTGTACACCACCACGCCCAGCTAATTTTTGTATTTTTAGTAGACATGGATTTCATCATGTTGGCCAGGCTGATCTTGAACTCCTGACCTCAGGTGAGCCACCGCACCCTGCCAAGAGTTGTCTTTTTTAATGCTCTAATTTAATGAAGTGTATAGGTAATAAATTCTGTAAAAGTAAATCTGCTCTTTTCATATATACTTATAGCTTCCTGCAACAAGTAGCTCCTGGCCATAGGAGCATGCCCTACTCAGGTGAGACAGGCTGGTGTTGAATTCATAGCTCTTGGAGCAGCCTTCAGTGATATGTAAGAGTTGGTAGAGAAATATGGCAGCTTCCTCAAGTAGGACAACTCTGAAGCATGTTGTATTTAGTTTTCCGGAGCTTAATGCCCACAGCCGTAACCTGCTCATAAATGTACCTGTAAGGCTTCCACTCCTTATGTGTCTCACTTCTTCTGTCCCTGTTGTAGCTCTGTGGGATTTGCTCCTGAATAAACTACTTTTGCTCTAGTCTTTGTCTTAGGGTCAGCTTCTGGGAAGGTGCAACATAAAACAGCATATTGTTCTGTTTCTGTTAACCAAATATGTTAGTAGCCTAACACTCTGGACCTTTTGTAACTATGGCATCAGCATTAACTTCCTGTAACTGTGGTATCAGCATTATAGTAAGGAAGCTTAATGTCAATTTTATGTAAGTAAGTTTTATTTTGTTTCTAGATAGAAACAGCCATTTGTATTTTAGCCAGTGCAAACCTATGAAACGAGCACACATCACAGAGGGTGATAATTTCTGCTAAGCAGTGTACAGACCAACACTTAAACCTTTTTAAGTACAGATTGGTCACACTTTCAGGGAAGGCTTAATTTATTTACATATCTTTTAAATTTTGGAGTGAGAATTATTTGGAAAAGTCATTAAGATATTTAGCCTTTCAGGCTAGTCTATAGGCAAAAACTTTCTGAGAAGGCAACAATTTCTGAGGATTTATGTTGATGGCAGTCATGTAAAAATTTGTATTAGTTAATTGAACCATTTTCATATTAGCAGATGAGACCTAGAAAAGGTCTTAGAACACAAATCATTTGAGCTTAATTTATTTATTGAAATGATGTGTCTCACTCTGTCACCTAGGCTGGAGTGCAGTGGTGCTTTCATAGCTCACTGCAACCTCGAACTCCTCAACTGAATGATCCTCCCACCTCAGCCTCCCAAGTACCTGGTATTAGAAACACACACCACTGACCTGGCTATTTTTAATTTTTTTACTTTTTTTTAGAGTCGGGGTCTCACTGTTGTCCAGGCTGAGTTAATTTCTAAACATTATATCATTAGTGTATTAGATAATGAAATTAATATATTTTAGAATTTTTTATTGAGGTCATAAACAGTGAGGCTTATTGACCTTACTGTGTATTCTTTTCCATGTTTTAATTAAGAAACATAACAGAAGTTCAAACTAATTGCATAGTCTTTATTCTTGAACAAAATGAATGTGCTCTGTATAACCTCCTCTCTTCAGACGAGTTCTGAGAAATACAGAAGATCTTGTTTCTTCTGAGTTGTTGTGTTTTGATTTTTTTTTTTAATATTTCCCATCCGGTTTGTACTCATTCCCCTACCAAATGTTCTTTTTAATGAAAGAACGATCTAGTTTTTTAATTAAAAAAAAAAAGCTGATATTTGAGTATGACCTACCTATATTTTAAATATTCTTATCTATTGAGATTTTAACCTTTATATGTTGGTCATCATTTAGCCTAGTGTTTTTTTGCCCACATCTTTGCTGTTCTGATTTTACATGTAAGTGTTAGTGGTTCTTATTATCGCCCTTCTTTTCCAATGGATTTTCATCTCGTTTCCAGTGGATTCTGGTCTCTCTCTGTTGCCCAAGCTGGAATGTAGTGGTGCAATTTCATCTCACTGCAACCTTCACCTCCTGGGTTCAGGTGATTCTCCTGCCTCAGCCTTCCAAGTAGCTGGGATTACAGGCACCTACCACCACACCCGCCTAATTTTTTTTGTATTTTTAGTAGAGACGGGGTTTTGCTGTGTTGGTCAGGCTGGTCTTGACCTCCTGACCTCAGTGGTCTGTGCGCCTTGGCCTCCCAAAGAGCTGGGATTAAAGGTGTGAGCCACTGTGCCTGTTCTCAGTGGATTCTTATATTGCCTTTTTTTCTTTAACCTCTTAAAAAGCCAAAAGGGAAAACTTCAACGTTTAGAGAGGGTATGGAAAGTCTAGCTTCATCTGCCCATCTGGAGAGAGCAAGCTGTTTGTCCCCATTAAAGAAGACATTTATGGCTGGGCACGGTGGCTCATGCCTGTAATCCCAGCACTTTGGGAGGCCGAGGCGGGTGGATCACGAGGTCAAGAGATCGAGACCGTCCTGGTCAACAAGGTGAAACCCCGTCTCTACTAAAAATACAAAAATTAGCTGGGCATGGTGGTACGTGCCTGTAGTCCCAGCTACTCGGGAGGCTGAGGCAGGAGAATTGCTTGAACCCGGAAGGCGGAGATTGCGGTGAGTGGAGATCGTGCCATTGCACTCCAGTCCGGGTAACAACAGCGAAACTCCGTCTCAAAAAAAAAGAAGAAGAAGAAGAAGAAGATACTTATTTTTGTCCTTTAAGGATATGTAGGAGGTTCATGTTGTCCAGGGAAGTCTTTTTATCGCAAATAGGTTTTCTGCCTAGATGAAACTTGGCTGTTATGCCCTTCTAATGATATCCACAAAGAGTCAGCCCCTGCTGAGATACTTTATTTCTACCCAGATCAAGGACTTCCTAACTTTTTGACAAAATATAGCATTGGAAGGTATTACATATGTTGGATAGCTCTGGAATTTGACCTAATTCAAATCCTGGCTCCTCCTCTTACTCGGTATGTGAACATGGATAAGTTACTGTTTAATAACTGCCTCAAAGCAAGTCTGATTCCTCAGCTGTGAAATAGGGTTAGTAGTAATCCACATCTCATAGTTTTTGTAATGATTAAATGAGGGAATATCAGTAATGGTGAAGTGTTTGCACAGTGTCTAATACATAGTAAAGGCTTAATAACTAATAGCTACTACAGCTAAGATTACTAAGTAAGTGAAATGAAGTAAGTGAAGATTACTGTTCCTCTCTTTCCCTTTTCTGCTTTATCCCTCAAAACATTCTGTTTTTTTCAAATATCTCCTGATAGCATAGATTAGATGTCTTAGTTTGGGCTTTATTTTTTTTTTTGAGACAGTCTCTCTGTTACCCAGGCTGGAGTGCCATGGCATATTCTCAGCTCATTGCAACCTCTGCCTCCCAGGTTCAAGCAGTTCTCCTGCCTCAGCCTCCTGAGTACCTGGGATTTCAGGTGCCTGCCACCACACCTGGCTAATTTTTTTGTATTTTTAGTAGAGATGGGGTTTCACTATGTTGACCAGACAGTTTTTAAATTCCTGACCTCAAGTGATCCACCTACCTTGACTATGATTACAGGCATGAGCCACTGTGCCCGGCCTTGTCTGGGCTATTATAACACAATACCTTGGGCTGGGTAATTTATAAACAGAAGAAATTTATTTCTTACACTTCTGGAGAGTAAGAAGTTGAAGATCAAGGTGCTGTTAGATTCAGTGTCTGGCGAGTTCTGTTTCTCACAGGTGACATCTTATGCATTCTCATATGACCAAAGGGGAAAACACTGTGTCCTCATGAGGTAGAAGAGTGGTAAAGGAGCTTGACTGAACCTCTTTTAGAAGGACACTAATCCCATGAAGGCTTCACCTTCATGACCTAATCACTTCCCAAAGGCCCCTCCTCTTAATACTATCACATTGGGTATTAGATTCCAACATAAGAATTTTGGGAAGGCACCAACATTCAGATCATAGCACTAGATAAATGGCATTACCTGGACTATTGTTCTAGCATTATGGCTCTAATATCAGCTAGTTCCATTTTATTTTCTTCATGGCACAAGTGTAATCTTTCTAAAACATTCCTTTTCCTATGTGTCACCTATAATAGGATAGTATCTGAATTATTTTGTCCCCTAAGATGGGGGTCTTGCTATATTGCCCAGGCCGGTCTTAAACTTCTGGCCTCAAGTGATCCTCCCATCCTAGCCTCCTGAGTAGTCTGAATTCTTAACATGGTTTATAAAGTGTTTTGTTCTTCACAGTCTATGTCTCCAACCTCATAGCAAAGTCTCCTGCAACACTCCTTTGTTATACATATTCATATGCAGTGAGTTCTTTGTTCTTTAAACTAAACCAGTTACACTCCATTCTGTTACTTCTTTTTAATCTCCTTGGTAGATATCCTTCTCTACCTTGTCCACTTAGGTAACAACTTCTTCTTTCAAGATCCTATTCAAATGCACAAAAGGACCCTTATCCTATTCTGTATGACCAGTTAGTAGCCTTGTCAAGGTGACTAAACCTATCTTTTAAGTTGTCAAAACTTACTGAACCTAAAATGTCATTGATTTGTTAGTCTGTCTCCTCCTTTTTGCTAATTGTTTTCATAATTATAGCTCTTCACTTTATTCAGAACAACTTTTATCTTTTTAAAAATATCTGCTTTACCAACAAAATATTTGTTTTCTGTCCATCTTTAACCATCAGTTAGACTTATCCTGTATCTAATCAGATCTGCTTATCAAAATGGAAAAATGTGCTATTAGGTATTAGGATCCATTAAAACTCCTTGGTTTTCACAGAGAAAAGCTAATGTTTAATGACTTTAATTATTTTAATATTGTTAAGAGTGGGATCTTACTTACCTTTGTATTTGCAGTGCCTAGCACAGTGCTTAGAATGTGAAAAGCACATAACAAATGTTTGTCGAACTTAATAATCAGTTTTCCCTGCTAAGGAAAAAGCATTCTTAATGTTCTGTGGATTAATTAACCATCATTGTGAATTACCATTAGTTATATTAATTATTTGTTCAGCATTGATAAAATGGCTCATCGTTTTAAAGATAAAGCATGGATTTCCGTCCTAAGTAACAGGTTTTCTATGAACTTCCCCTAAAAAGGCTCAAACATTGTCTCCCACAGGTTCACTATTATGAAGATGGCAACGTTCAGTTGGTTAGTCATAAAGATGTACAGGATTCACTAACTGTTTCGGTGAGTATGGAATAGTGTCTGGCTTACTCATGTCTCGTTTTTCTTTATAAAAAATTAGTTTTGATCCTGAATGTTGATTCTACCAGTGAAATTCAGTTTGCTTTTAATGATTTGATTTGGCCACTTCTGTTAGTGCCTCTTACCACCAACTGGCATATATTAGTTCACAGTTTTTGATTCAAAATATTGATTATGGCTTTAGACAAATGTCCTTCTTAGTCACTCTCTCTCAATTGTAAGAGTTACTCAAGGAAAGCAATACCTTCAATCAATAAATACCAAGAGCAAGGAAAGTTTACCAAATTGCATGCTATAGGACTGCATTTTTATCATTAGAGAAACAACATTTTTAGGAGTATTCAATTAGAATGTTTTATGGTTTGTTGTTGTCATTTTATTTGAGACAGGGACTCACTGTGCCCAGGTTGGAGGGCAAGGAAGGACATGATCATAGCTCACTGCAGCCGCAAGCTTCCAGGCTCAAGTGATCCTCCCACCTCAGCCTCCCAAGTAGCTGGGACCACAGGCACACGCCACCATGCCTAGCTCATTTTTTTATATTTGGGAGAGATGAGGTCTCTCTGTGTTGCCCAGGCTGGTCTCAAACTCCTAGACTGAAGTGATCCTCCTGCCTCAGCCTCCCAAGGTACTGGGATTACAAATGTGAGCCACCATGCCTGGCCAATATTATGTTCTGTACCTTGACAGAAGAGACATGATTTGTTCTTTTTTTCTTCTTCTTCTTCTTTTTTTAGATGGAGTCTCGCTCTGTCACCCAGGCTGGAGTGCAGTGGTGCAATCTCGGCTGACTGCAACCTCCACCTCCCAGATTTAAGCACTTTTCCGCCTCGGTAGCTGGGATTACAGGCACGTGCCACCACACTCGGCTAATTTTTTCTATTTTATTTTATTTTTTTTTTTTTTTAGTAGAGACAGGATTTCACCATCTTGGCCAGGCTGGTCTTGAGCTCTGGACCCACCTCATCCTCCCCAGAGTGCTGGGATTACAGGCGTGAGCCACTGCACCTGGCCCAAGACATGATTTGTTTTTATATTTCTTTTGTAGACTCATTACTTCTTTACATTCTTAGAAGTTATTGAATACCCCCAAAGAGTTTTTGTTTATGCATCATATCTATGAATATTTACCTCACTAAAAATTAAAGCTAAGAAGTATTGACCGGGTGTAGTTGGCTCACACCTGTAATCCCAGCACTTTGGGAGCCCAAGGCAGGTGAAAGCTTAAGCCCAGGAATAATAAGTAACATCTTTGTAAATCTATTTTTGAAATCCAAAGAAAAAAATAGAAGAATGACATTAGTCTGTTAACAAATTTTATAACATCTGGCTTATTAAAAGATGGCTGATATTAAAAGGTGGCTGAAACTTCATCTCAAAAAACAACCAATATTGTGATATTGGTTGTTTTTTGTTTGTTTGTTTGTTTTTTGAGATGAAGTTTTATTCTTGTTGCCCTGGCTCAAGCACTATCTCAGCTCACTGCAACCTCCACCTCCCAGGTTCAAGCGACTCATCTACCTCAACTTCCCAAGTAGCTGGGAGTACAGGCGTGTGCTACCACGCCCGGCTAATTTTTGTATTTTTAGTAGAGACAGGGTTTCACTGTGTTGGCCAGGCTGGTCTCAAACTCCTGACCTCACCCACTTCAGCCTCCCAAAGTGCTGGAATTGCAGATGTGAGCCATTGCACCTGGCCTCTGCTTCATACATTTCATTAGCCCTCAAAGTGATAAAGTCATCATACATCATGTAGTTTCTAGGAAATTACATTATATACACATTACAGAGTAAGAGCGAAACAGGCAAATAACTTTGTTTTAGTATTATTGTGAAAGTAAAGGCCATGTAGCGTGGCTCATACTTGTAATCTCAGTACTTCGAGAGGCCAAGGCAGGCAAATCACGAGGTCAGGAGTTCGAGACCAACCTGGCCAACACAGTGAAACTTTGTTTCTACTAAAATTTCAAAAATTAACTGCTCGTGGTCGCAGGCTCCTATGATCCCAGCTACTTGGGAGACTGAGGCAGGAGAATCGCTTGAGTCAGGGAGGCGAATTGCAGTGAGCCGAGATTGTGCCACTGCACTCCAGCCTGTGAGACAGAGCTAGACTCTGTCTCAAAAAAAAAAAGGGCTGGGCGTGGTGGCTCACACCCATAAACCCAGCACTTTGGGAGGCTGAGGTGGGTGGATCACGAGGTCAAGAGATCGAGACAATCCTGGTCAACAAGGTGAAACCCCATCTCTACTAAAAATACAAAAATTAGCCGGGCATGGTGGTGCGCGCCTGTAGTCCCAGCTAGTCAGGAGGCTGAGGCAGGAGAATTGCTTGAACCCAGAAGGTGGAGGTTGTGGTGAGCGGAGATCGTGCCATTGCACTCCAGTCTGGGTAACAACAGCGAAACTCCATCTCAAAAAAAAAAAAAGTAGAAAATAATTTTGAACTTATAGTCTCTTAGGACCACTGCTGTGGACATTAAATCCTACCCTCTTCCCTTTAAAAAAAAAAAATCTGGCCGGGCGTGGTGGCTCACACTTGTAATCCAAGCACTTTGGAGGCCAAGGCAGGCAAATCACCTGAGGTCAGGAGTTCAAGACCAGCCTGACCAACATGGTGAAACCCTGTCTTACTAAAAAAAAACCAAAACTTTAAAAAAAAATCTGTTGTACTTAATGGTAACAGGAAGAGAGAGATTCATTTCATTTTATATTTGAGCCACATAGTACAAAATGTGATTGGCTAGTTTAACATCTTAAGTGGCAATTAAAGGCATATGTGAGCTTATGGTATATAACTGATGTGTCTGAGGGCATTGTTCACATCATTTTAAACCAGAAATACTTTCAAGGCGTCAAGTTTTCAAGACTTGATGATGTCTTTTGGGTGTACTGTGTGGTACGAGCATGTTTTTTTTGGTGAAGACCTAATTTCAGAATCCATCTTTATCATTCAAAAACTGTAATTTTGGTCAAGAAAACAGAGGGTTCTGTTTTCTCATCTGTAAAATGGGGCTTATGATTATAACAGTCTCTTCCATGGAGTTGTGAGAATCAAAGGAGGTAGTGGGCATGGAAACACTTGGTAAATTAGAAATTGTTATACAAATGTTAGTTAATTAAGATGGAGGTACTTGGCTGGGCGCGGTGGCTCAAGCCTGTGATCCCAGCACTTTGGGAGGCCGAGGCGGGTGGATCGCGAAGTCAAGGGATCGAGACCATCCTGGTCAAGGTGGTGAAACCCCGTCTCTACTAAAGATACAAAAAGTTGGCTGGGCACGCTGATGCGTGCCTGTAATCCCAGCTACTCGGGAGGCTGAGGCAGGATAATTGCCTGAACCCAGGAGGCGAAGGTTGCGGTGAGCCGAGATCACGCCATTGCACTCCAGCCTGGGCAACAAGAGCAAAACTTGGTCTCAAAAAAAAAAAAAAGATGGAGTTACTTTTCAGGATCTTACTGCTTACACATTTTAAAACATCTGATTTTTCCCCTTTTCCTTCCTCCATTAGAATGAAGCCCAAACTGCCAAGGAGTTTATTAAAATCATAGAGAATGCAGAAAATGAGTATCAGGTAAGATTTGGAGCTTATTTTTCTAGATCTACTATCTTGTTTTTTTGCTGTTAACATATTTTGTTAGGCCTCTCTGGTCCTTTAATGTAAATATACATGCTCTTCAGTTTTACTAAATGTGGAGACTTTTCAGACCTTCCAATTTGGCATTCTGCTTACAATCAGGGTTTCAGGATTGCTTGAGACTGTAGCTCTAGTTTTAGAAATAATATAGGTGAACTTTTCAACCTACTTCAGAGGTTGGAGAGGAGCTCACTGAAAATAATACATCCTGTCTATCCTTCATAGGGGATTCAAGCATATCCTTTGACTATAGCGTTACTTTTCTATTCACAACCAGCCTCATTTCTGTTCAAGCAACTCATCTTCAATTATCTATTGCAGACAGCAATTAGTGAAAACTATCAAACAATGTCAGATACCACATTCAAGGCCTTGCGCCGGCAGCTTCCGGTTACCCGCACCAAAATCGACTGGAACAAGATACTCAGCTACAAGATTGGCAAAGAAATGCAGAATGCTTAAAGGCTGAATGTAGAATTCTCCAGTATGTGGAAAGACAAGGATTCAGCGTGTGGTCATATGATAAATAAGTGATTTATAAACAAGAGTGATATTTTGCTAGGGCTTTCAAAGTTAACCAGTTTTCTAGCCTCATGGAATACTGTTGAACCTATAGCATTGTCTTGATTCTTTTGTGTTCTCTGCCTTGTAATTTTCTGTTATTGCTATATCTACGTGTAAATGTATTTTTTTTTATTAATTCTGCCACATTTAATGTTGGAGAGAGAAAGATGTATCCTAGAGACATTTTACTGTTTAAAATTAAAGTTTCCTAGCCATGACCCTGCTACTGATTTAGACAAGGTATTATGGTCATTACTTTCTACCCCTAACCTTCCAAGCTCCAAGCACTTCTGGTACTTTAGTGGTTTTTACTGATCCACCAACACCTAAAAAGGCTATGCTACAATCTATAGCTAAATGGAAGACACATTCATCCTTCTCCCTCTGACTGCTTTGATCATCATTTATTGCATCTCATAACTGTAATTTTCCAAAGTTTGGATTAGGACTTTTCAGGTCCTTTTTGGAGGGCAAAGGAAGTGCCAGCTTCTCTGGGGAACTCGTTTTTAAATCCAAAGACTTGAACCACATTCCCTGCACATGAACGTGTTTGCTTTTATCCCTTCGCTTATTGTCTCCTTCCCATTTTAGTACCATTGTAGTTATAGACATCTGCATTTTTAGAAGGGTTTTACCCATTTATTTTTTTTAAACATTCAAGAACTGCTGACGTACTGTGGATATAGAGTATAAAACTTGAAAAATGCAGATGTTGAAGGAATAATAGGTATCTTGTGCTTTAATACTTTATGGCAGGATTGTACTATAAGCAAATGAATCAAACAGCTATGTAAATCACAAACAAAAACTAAAAATGAACCAAAGTGAAAAGGGTAACAACTTCCAGGCAGTATCTTTCTATTGTAACCTGTTATTTAAGGAAATACTAGTGATTTCTTCTAAATAGGATGTAAAACTTACTTCAAATTACTCTTCCTCTGTCCTGCCTGCCAAGAACTCAAGTGTAACTGTGATAAAATAACCTCTCCCAGGTATATTGGCAGGTATGTGTGTAATCTCAGAATACACAGGTGACATAGATATGATATGACAACTGGTAATGGTGGATTCATTTACATTGTTTACACTTCAATGACCAGGCCTTAAGGGAAGGTCAGTTTTTTAAAAAATCAAGTAGTGTCTTCCTACCTATCTACAGATACATGTCAAAAAAGAAAGGTGTTTGTGCTTCCATTTTGTTTTTGCTCAGTAATATAGTCAAGCAACAGTTTGTTTCCAAGTGACCCATTGAGCTGTGTATGCATTTTTATTTCAAATAAAATATATTTGTATTATTTGTCATTCATAGTATCCATCCATACCACATTATCTTCTGTATCAGGTAGTCTAATAGAAATATACCTGTTTTGTTCTAAAATTGTCTGAGCTCTCCTTTTTGATTCATCGCTTCAGCCTTTGTTCTCAAGGTAAGATATTCAGCTGTATTTGATCTTATTTGTTGAGAATGTTTAGGGTTTCTGAAATTGGTTTCTACCTTCAACTATTATGGACTCAGTGAATATCCAAAGATTTGTAAAGGACAGCTTCTTTAAGCGTGAGCAATATCTATGGATCATGCTGCTCTTCACTCAGAGACTACCTGTTTTTCAAAGGGAAAAATGTAGTTGTCTTCTGGACCTGTCATTCAGAAAGCAAGGCCCAAGTATGGTCGTAGTCACTAGGCAGAGGTAGAAATGAAAGAATCTCTGCCTTAAACTTGCTAATATTTCACATTGGGTTATCTCAAAATGCTGCTTTCCTCTTCTTAGCTGACCTAGCTACTGACTTGTGGGAGAGGCTTTTTTTTTTATCCTGGTTCCCAAAAAAGAACCAGAGGGAGTTTTGTGCTTCATATACTCAATCCAAGGCCAGTTCAAATTCCCACCTTTTTGAGAAACATTTAGCTGCATTCCATTCTACTTGTAATGCAAATAGGTTCAAACATTCTTGCTTTTAATTTATTAACTCTCTCATCTTACCCCCAGGCTATCCCATTGATTCCTTAGCTTAGACTTCAAAAAAAATCTCTTAACCCCTTGACTATCTAAAGTTGTTACTTGCATAATTGGGAGGAATTCAACCCTCTGACCAAGTCTGGCAGAGACACTCCCCCCTACCACCTTCTTAACCTCCCTTAGCAGAAATATTTGCTTGAATTGTATTTGTTTTATCACAAGCTGCTGAAATCAGCCTGTTGTACCCTAGGGCAAAGATTTCCCAGCCATCTGGAAAAGAGTTTTTTGTGGAGCCTCCCTCCTGTATTTGGTTTGAAATGGCACTGCTGAAGACTGTTTCATCTGAGCCTCAGTGGTTATCCCTCTATTGCTTGCCTAGTTCCAATGCCTGTTCTCTTTGGACAAAATCCAAGACTTTGCTGCTGGACTCATCTAGGTTTATGAGATAGTTGGCAAACTTTTGGCATATTCTCTTCAAACTCAAAGAATGATAAATACTTGAATGCCAACTTGTGAATTTACAATTACCTATAAAATTACCAAGTAAACCAAATACTTGTGACCATTTTCTCATTTTTCAGCTACCTAAAAATCAAAGGGAGATTAGTAAGTACAGAACAAAGCTGGATTGTCCTGTAGTTTAAACTAAGCTAACTTAAATTTCTCCTTTAGACAGATAAGGTATATATAAAGGCACAGGGTATATATAAGCCTCTGAGCACAAAACAAATCTCACATCTCTTGAAATCCAAGGTATCAAAAAGCATTCTGTTATGTATAAGCATATACAGTTGATTCTGGTTATTCAGCATGGTTAGGTTCTGTAAAGTCACTTTGAATACTGACTTAGTGAATACTGTAACTCATTCCTCAATGAAGTTTTTTTTGCTTTTTGTTTTGTTTTGTTTTTCTGAGACGGGGTTTCGCTCTTGTTACCCAGACTGGAGTGCAATGGCACGATCTCGGCTCACTACAACCTCGGCCCTCTGGGTTCAAGCAATTCTCCTGCCTCAGCCTCCCGAGTAGCTGGGATTACAGGCATACACCACCATGCCCAGCTAATTTTTGTATTTTTAGTAGAGATGGGGTTTCACCATGTTGACCAGGATGGTCTCGATCTCTTGACCTCGTGATCCACCCGCCTCGGCTTCCCAAAGTGCTGGGATTATAGGCGTGAGCCACTGCGCCTGGCCCTCAATGAAGTTTTAACAGGAATTTTCCCTGTAAAGCCTTCTTGTGCTTAGGAACATGGGACCACACTTAAGCACTACACTTGGTGGCTATTTTAAGTAGTGAAATCAGCAAAAGCACAAGAATTCAGCAAGTGTGGCACTAGATAGATCGCGGAAAGGGCACTTTACAAGGGCTGAAACCAGAAAGCAGGGCACTGTGTGGAACCTCAACTGGGAACACCCACATTGGACGACTTGTTTTTCGCCACTCTGTGTGTGTCCATGAATGACCACAAAGGCATTACATGTATTGATTTGGGGATTACAAATACATTTTAGTGAGTAGGTGAATTTGCAAGTGGGATCAAAACTACACTTGCCACAGCCTCTCTTTTGGTTTATGGTAGACTGGCCAGTCTAAGTATTTCAATTTTCTGGGAGGGCCATGGGTTTATTCCAGTAACACTGTTGGCCAGTTAACTTTCGGACTGCCTTCAACGTATGCCTAAATCAACCTTATTTCTTTGAATTAAGGCAGATTCATGTAAATGTAGATGGATTTAAGGAAGGAATCAAGGAAGTGAAACTTGAGCTGGATGTGAAAGGTGAGAAAGGAGGCCATTTTAGACAAAGGGGTCCTGGGTCCCGTGCGGGTAAAGAATTAGGGGTGAGTCCATAGAAAAAAGTGAAAGCAAATGTATTAAGAAAGTAAAGGAATAAAGAATAGCTACTCCATAAGCAGAACATCCCCAAGGGTTTTTCATGGTCCCCTTTTATGGTCATTTCCTGATTGTATGCTAAACAAGGGGTGGATGATTCATGAGTCTTCCAGTAATGGGGTGGGCAGTTCCCGGAACTGAGGCTTCATCCCCTTTTTAGTCTGTATTGGTAGCTTCCTGATGTTGCCGTGGTATAAGTATACTGTCTCCCAGCACTTTGGGAGGCCGAGGCGGGTGGATCACGAGGTCAAGAGATCGAGACCATCCTGGTCAACATGGTGAAACCCCGTCTCTACTAAAGATACAAAAAATTAGCTGGGCACGGTGGCGCGTGCCTGTAATCCCAGCTACTCGGGAGGGTGAGGCAGGAGAATTGCCTGAACCCAGGAGGCGGAGGTTGCGGTGA
>CM052659.1:103710550-103756414 GCA_028533165.1 Leontopithecus rosalia
TGAGATCGCGCCATTGCACTCCAGCCTGGGTAACAAGAGCGAAACTCCGTCTCAAAAAAAAAAAAAAAAAAAGTATACTGTCATGGTGCTGGTGGGAGTGTCTTTTAGCATGCTAATGTATTATAACTATCGTATAATGAGGCATGAGGATGGCCAGAGGCCACTCTCCTCGACATCTTGATTTTGGTGGGTTTTAGCCAGCTTCCTTACTGCAACCTGTTTTATTAGCAAGGTCTTTATGATATGTATCTTGTGCTGACCTCCTGTTTTATCCTGACTTAGAATGCCTAACCTCCTGGGAATGCAGTCCAGTAGGTCTCAGTCTCAACTTACCTAGCCCCTGTTCAAGATGGAGTTGCTCTGTTCAAATGGCTCTGACAATAACAATTAGAACCCCATGTGAAGTTGATTTTTCTGGATAAAACTTGTTTAGAGAAGTTCTATTGTAAACAAAGCCACATGCATCACATTTTACCTAAGTTTTTATTATACTGCAGCTTTTTGTGTACGTTTTGAGAACATCCAAGAGAAGTCTGACCAGAGAAGAGAGTAGATTGTATCCAAGAATAATACGGATTTAGATTTGCTGGTCAGAATGGAGCCAGACATTGAGTTTGAGTATGGTAGATGGTAAGTAACAAAGCAATTTTGAGGAGTTCACCCTCTCTACTCTTCTGGAACCTCATCAGGACACTGAGGGAGAAAAAAAAGGTAACATCTTTGGCTACTTTTCTAGTTTTTTCCTCTACTTTGCATAATCCGTTTCTAAAACAATGTTTTCCTCTGCTCTATTTTCCCCATCCCTGTAGCTTTGGTTCCCACTGACTGCATTTCTTGTTGCTAAAGCCTGTTATTCCTGGCTTCAGTTGGTTGTTGGCCTGCTAGAAGGTACAAGGGTAGCCCAGCTGGAGTATGATCTGGGTTCTGGACTTCCTTTAATTCCTTAGATTGAATGTGTGGCCTCCTGCTGGTAACTGCTATGGAGAACACCACTAGCTTTGATTTATTTGAAAGTGATATATTTGACTTAAAACTTTTTAGTATAACTTAGCTTGTCCCATTCTAGTGTGTGTGTGTGTGTGTGTGTGTTATTTCATTCTGCGAGAGAAGAAAAACAGATGCAAAGGCTTGTTATTGTAGCCCCACCGCCTTTAATTTGTTATACAGTCTTGTGAAACAACTGCTCTTCTCTTCATGGTACTGTCACTATTAACCGCTTATTGCCTAACACAACAGTCCCTTACGCTGAAGATGCTAGCGTTTTGATGACTGGGGCCACCTTATATATACTAGTAAAAAAATTAAGAGCAATACAGACTGAAATGCAATTAAGGGCCCAAATATGTGGCTCAGGGGTAAGGGTCACCAGCCTTTCCACATAATGAAGCCGGTGTGGAAGAGAAAAGCAATGACTGTTTGTTCTGGCAGAGCCCCTTGTTCCTCCCTCCCACACGTACACACCTTTATCTCAGAGACACTGGGTTCTTTTCCCTAAACTTCTTTGACTCTTATGCCAACTACGTGCGTCTGAAAGCCCAAGAAGGGAAAATGGGGGAGGGGGCGTGTCGCCCGCTACCACGGGTTTCTGTCCCTGGAAGGCTGGGGGAGGCGCTGGATGAGCTTCCTCAGTCCAGCTGCAGCCGACCTAGGTCCCAGTCCTGCCCTTTGCGCTCCTGCTTTCCACTGAGTCCCGAGGCTCTAGAGGGTGGGTGGGCGTGAGAGTGGCCCTAGCGGGGAGGCTCGGAGGTCCTCCCGGGCTGTTCAGACGGCCCCAAGCGGTAGCCACGTTCTGATACTGGCTAGAAGCCAGGGGAGGGAGCTTGGGGTAAGGGGAGGGCCCTGAGGGAGGGGTCAGACGCTTTAGGAAAGAGTTAATGCGAAGAGGGGGAGGGGATAGGACGGAGAAACCGAAGGGAAGACTCAGGTAAGAAAAGAACGTAGGACAGAAGCCTGGTGGGGAGAAGGGAGCCCGCAGGATCAGGGGTCAGAGTTAGGGGGCTTCCCCTCTGCTGCACCCTCATCTCAGGGCCGCCAACTTCCAGCTGCAGCGGCGACTTTCAGTTTCATTTCCGCGAACCCTACTGCCTGGGCCGCAGCCACCGCCGCGATGCCCAGTAAGTTCAGCTGCCGGCAGCTCCGGGAGGCGGGCCAGTGTTTCGAGAGTTTCCTGGTCGTTCGGGGACTGGACATGGAGACAGATCGCGAGCGGCTGCGGACCATTTATAACCGCGACTTCAAGATCAGGTACGGGCCGACCCACTCCCGGCCCTGAATCGTGGGCCCAGCTTGCTGCCACGACCCCCGCGCGGGGGCCACCTTTCCCGCCCCGGGGCGCAGAGGGACGCAGCTCCCCCTGCGGCTCAGGCCAGTCCTGGGGCGGCGCAGACCTCCCCTCCCGCGCCTCGCCCACGCCCCGCCAGCGCCGCCCGGAGCCCGCCCGTTCTGCCGGAGCTGGGCCCCTGCGCCAAGTCCCCGCGGAGAGCCTCCTGGGCTGCCCGCGCCCCCGGCGGCCGGAACGCAGGGCCGGGGGCCGGGTCCCGAGTCCACGCGCCGCTCGCGGGGGCTGGAGGACAGCTCTCCCAGTGGGGGAGGGGAGCCTCCAGAGGGGGCCCAGGCATCGCGGGAGCGCGGGGAAAAAGCGGCTTGTTGGGGGCTGCGAGCCCAGGCGCGGGCTTTACGGGGACCTCTGCCACCTTGTTGAGGCGCTGCTGCCTCGGAGGTCCGCTATTGGGAGAGTTGAAGAGGCCCAGGGTAGAAGGGAGAAGCTCTGGAAAGAAGAAAAGGGCACAAACTACGTAGGTACCAAACCTCCATTAGCACCTGTGGCTTCTCCATGGAGACAGGGCCAGCCTTCTGGAGGCTCCCTTTCACCCTGCGCTGAAGGCTGTTTGGTCTCCTTTTCCTGTTACCACCCAAGTGAAAATCAAAGAGTCTTCTGTCAGACCACAGAATTGCGCTTCAAAAACACGTATATCAACAGGCTTCTGCCTTGCGTGGAAAACCAGGAAACAGTTTAACAAGAGTAAACGTAAAGACTTGTACAAATAAACATAAAGTAGCGGGAATCCGGGCTTAATAGCAGACCTCCCGAAAAAGACCTTGCGTTTTAACTGACCAAAGGGCCAGTATGGGTGAGATGTGGCTACTAAAACGGCTGAAGTCTAAGATTGAGTTAATAGAAGTGTGATTTGGGGCAGGGGGAGAGGGTAGAGACTCTCCATGTTGATCATATCGTGTCTGGAATATTGTTTTCAGTAATGGATATCACATTTTGAGAGGGATTAACAGGCTTGAACAACATCTGAAGAAGGGGCAAAGATGATGAGGCCCTGTTTTATGTCACCATGCTGGTCACTATGGGGACTCTTAAGATGAAAAACACAATCCCAGAGGAGCAGCAGAGGCTATGATATGCATGCAACATACATGTACACAATACACTATAGTACATGGTAAAATGGAGGATTATACAGGGGTGATAAGAAAAATGCTGGAGGAAGGAGCAAGCATTCACATCACATTGTATCAACACAGGTGTGTGAATTCACCTACATCCACAGAGTACAACATGGCTGTGAAACAACACATTACTTCTTTTGGCTCTGTTAAGGAAAAAGTAATTGGTTAAAATGGTAAATGGTAAGGAGGACTTGACCCAAGGCTATGGTAATAGGGCTGTTGCAATAGGGAAGAGAGATGGAGCTCAATTCCAAACACAGCAAAGACAGCTGGGGATTTATGACCAATGAACAGAGTAAGGGGATCGATATATAGAAAATTACTAAGAAGAGCCATCAAAAGTGGGAGGATTTTTGCTCAACTGACCTAACAAGATTGTTGTTAAAGGCAGACCAAGGACTTGTACATCAAAGGCGGGAATGAGGAACTTGATCAGACACCAAGTGTGATCATGCATGAAGGGTGAGGAGTCTCACTAAAATGCCTTCAAGATTCCTTGTAAAACTAACCTAGGTGTGCCCAAGACTGAAGGGTTTGGGGAGCCAAGGTCAAGGGCTAGTCAAGAAGAGGGCTCAGGGGAACCTAACAAAAGTTTGATCAAGGAGAGTCTTTGTCAGCTCTACACCAAAGGTACATAGTATGTTTTAGTACTGGGGAAACTGGTTGTCTTAGATAGCATACAGAAAGCCGTATATACTGTATGTTATGGGTGAATGTAGGCATTTTCCAAAGTAATTTTTACTGTATACAATTGTGTTTATGCAAATCAGATACCACTTCTCTGTAATTGTTAGGGGATGTGATGGAGAAGGTGGCATTGACCTTGGCCTTGAAAGACAGATAAAATTTTAGTACATGGAGGAGGAGGAAAGGCCTTCTCTGTGGGTTCATATTCTATCCTGAGACCAAGTGAAAGAAATGTTTGCCTCAGAAATAGAAATATCAGACAGGACAAGGTAATTATCCTTGACTATTTTGGAGTTTTAATATGGAGAGGATTATACTCCTGTGTCACTCCAGAAGGCAAAAGTGGGTTTCATCAACTATCCCCGCTCTGTACTCTCACCATGTTGGGGAAATTTATGTTCAGATTAAAGAACTTGCCTACACATCCTTTATTTATTTATTTTTTGAGACGGAGTTTCCCTCGTTACCCAGGCTGGAGTGCAATGGTGTGATCTCGCCTCACCGCAACCTCCGCCTCCTGGGTTCAGGCAATTCTTCTGCCTCAGCCTCCTGAGTAGCTGGGATTACAGGCACACGCCACCATGCCCAGCTAATTTTTTGTATTTTTAGTGGAGACGGGGTTTCACCATGTTCACGTGATCCACCCGCCTCGGCCTCCCAAAGTGCTGGGATTACAGCCTTGAGCCACCGCGCCCGGCCTAGAAGTTCTACTTCAAGGAATTTATCCCATTAGTCCTGCCTACAAGTACAAGTGTTTTTGTGCAAGAATAGTTACTGTAACACTTGGAATAGCCAGAAATTTCAGGCAGCTTGTTTTTCACTACAGAAAAAAACACACCATGATGCATTCATGTGTACTATCTTTTGTAGCCATTCAAAAGGGCATGGTAGCTCTGTAAGGCGTTGTTATGGGAGAACACCCATGATAGTAAAAACACCTGCTACAGAATAGTATGTATAGCATATATCATCTCATTATTGTGTTTTATATGCACAGAAAAATGTCAGTAAAAACATACATCAAATAGTGGGTTTGATGAATTAATTGCTCCCAATTAAGCAAGTAGTTGGGAGCAAGGGAATTAAGGGCTTTAATGTTTTATGTTAGATAGTTGTTTAAATGTTTGATTTTGTGGGTTTTTTGGAGGGGGGAAATGGAGTCTCTATCACCTAGGCTGTAGTGCAGTGGCGCAGTGTTGGCTCACTGCAACCTCTGTCTCCCGGGTTCAAGTCATTCCCCTACTTCAGCCTCCCATGTAGCTGGGATTACAGATATGTGCCACCACACCCGGCTAATTTTTTATATTTTTAGTAGAGATGGGGGTTTCACGATGTTGGCCAGGCTGGTCTCAAACCCCTGACTTCAGATGGTCCTTTCACCTTGGCCTCCCAAAGTGCTGGGATTACAGGCATGAGCCACTGCGCCCGGCCTATTTAAATGTTTTAAAAATATTTTGGTGGCCACCTTTTCATTTATCCTTTTTATTTTTCTTTCTTTTTTTTTTTTTTGAGACAGAGTTTCGCTCTTGTTACCCAGGCTGGAGTGCAATGGCGCATTCTCGGCTCACCGCAACCTCCATCCCTGGGTTCAAACGATTCTCCTGTCTCAGCCTCCCAAGTAGCTGGGATTACAGGCATGTGCCACCATGCCCGGCTAATGTTTTTTTTTATTTAGTAGAGATGAGGTTTCACCATGTTGGCCAAGATGGTCTCGATCTCTTGACCTCGTGATCCATCCACCTCGGCCTCCCAAAGTGCTGGGATTTACAAGCATGAGCCACCGCGCCCAGACCTTTTTATTTTTTTTTTTATTCTCGCTCTGTTGCCCAGGCTGGAGTGCAGTGATGCAATCTCAGCTCACTGAAACCTCTGCCTCCCAGATTCAAGCAGTTCTGCCTCAGCCTCCCAAGTAGCTGGGATTACAGGCATGCAGTGCACTGCCATGCCTGGCTAATTTTTGTATTTTGAGTAGAGACGTGGTTTCACCATACTGGCCAGGCTGGTCTTGAACTCCCAACCTCAAGTGATCCACCCACCTCAACCTCCCAAAGTGCTGGGATTACAAGCATGAACTACTGCGTCTGGCTTATTTATCTCTTTATGAATGCATGCTTATATCACACCTACATAAGCTTACACACCTGGGATCATTATCACATATCATTTTTATTGTGGACCCCTCCCTTATCAACATCTCACCTCCATTTCTACATTTCGCTCTATATTCAGGTAACTCTTGATATCAATCAAAGTATTCTTTTAGTCATAATTTTATTTTAAAAGAATCATGTTTGGCCAGGCGTGGTGGATCACCTGAGGTCAGGGGTTTAAGACCAACCGGGCCAACATAGCGAAATGCCGTCTCTACTAAAAATACAAAAAATTAACCGGGCATGGTTGTGGGAGCCTGTCATTCCAGCTACTTGGGAGGCTGAGGCAGGAGAACTGCTTGAACCCAGGAGGCAGAGGTGCAGCGTGCCGAGATTGTGCCATTGCATTCCAACCTGGGCAACAGCAAGACTCTGTCTCAAAAATAATAATAATAATAATAAAACATGTTATTCACATTATCCATTAATAAAACATGTTATTCACATTATCCATGTCCTCCTGTCTCGACTACATTATAGGAATCACATCTGGTATGGACCTCTAACACATTTTTGAGATTTTTTTCCCCCAATATTATACTATAATAATTTTTTTTTTTTAGAGTCAAGGTCTTTTTATTTAGGCCAGTTGTCAATGAAAGCATCATGTAATATGTGGTTTTCATTTTATTTAAAATGCAGCAAAATCATGTGCCATCTACCATGATGACTGCCAACTGCATGGCAGACCCTTTCTGGGATTCAAAAACCAATTCATCAGATTGCTGCCTCTGAGGGATATACAGATTGGCTTTGGAGTTGAATGCTGTAATAAAGGAGGAAGTACTGAGGAACAGTGCAGGGCAAAGTCGAGAAAGAGATCTGAGCTGCCTTGAGATCATCGGGATGAGGAGTACAAAGCTTTGGAAGGGTGTGGTTTTGGAATGATGCGGTTTTGGAATGATGCTAAATTGAAGGTAGAGAGAATAGATAAAAACGTGGAAGTTGCACACTGTTAAGAAGTTGAGCTTTTAGCTTAAAGGCAGCAGAAGGTTTGGAGCCAAGGAATGAAATTATCAGATGTCCTTACAATAATTAACTTCAGCAGCAGTGTGAAAGAGGTAGGAAGACTGGCAGCTGTCAAAACCGCACAGTCCAGTGAGTGTGCAGGCCTGGGCTTGGGCAGTGACGGGGCAGGGAGCACACGTCAATTTCTGCGGTAGAGCCTTTTAGAGGAAGACCAGAGAAGGTCAACAGAGTTGAAAGGAAAAAATAATTCAGGATGAGGTCTAAGTTTTTAGTTTCAGAGACTAGGTGTACAGTAATATTTAGGTAGGAAATTCAGGAAAAGGAACTTGTGGGGCAGGAAGGGAAGGAGCAGCAGCTTGTCTTTAATAGGTCTTGTAAGGGCTTACTAAATAGAACTAAGAATTATACCAACTATACCCTAATAAAGATGAGAAATTGACATTCCAGTTAACTACCTTAAGTCCACTTTCATCCTACAGATACAGCCTGAGGAAGGCTACACCTGTATGCCCTCATCTTTTCTGTCATCCCTCACCCCTTTGTCTTGAGAAAGGAAGTTTAGCTCCTTCTTTAGTTCTGCAATTTCTTTTTCTTGTTCTATTATCTTCATCTGTAAGTTAACATTTCCAGAATTTTGGAAAAGTTCACTCTGCAGCAGCTGAATAGCAGATGGTCTCTACGATGAGTTCCTCCCCGTTAAGTGCGGTCTATACTTCACTTGCACTGGACACCTTTTACTGAGGGGTTCCGGCAGTGGACCAGTTCTTAGACCTGTTAGAACTTCTGCTTGCTCCATTTCTGTTCCAAACGGCTGAAAGAGCTCTAGCAGGATCACACCCAAGCTGTACATATCTGACGTGGCATCATACTCAGATGCTTCTGAATGTTTGGGTGAAGCGCACGGACAGGTACCCACTCTGGACCTACATGTTGGTGTTTGTTCCCTTCCCATTTCTATTGGTCCAGTCTGTGTTCTGTAGGATGTCTCTGCAGGTCAGACCAGAGTCTCCTATTTTTACCTGCTGATCAGGGCCATGAAGAAAAATACCTCTTGGCTTCTGATCTCTGTGCACAGTTCCCACGTTATGCATGTAAAACACATCTACCAATTCTTAAAAAATTTTTGTTGCAACACTGGCCATAACATAAGGACAGGCAGACTCATCCACACACTCCCGGCCCCGCTTGTTTCTCTCGGCTATCCAGTCCCGCAGCAAGAGCTCACACAGCTGCATCTGGACGTGCAGCATCGTGGTACTGCGCCTCTGTCTGACCCAGAAAGTTGACATGTTCTTTGGAAGATTCCTCGGTGGATGTGAAACTCACCTCTAGTCGGGAATTATGCCTGAGCGTCAGCTCCTGTTCCACAATCAAACTGGTAGACAAACCAGCCAAGCCATTTTCCTGAAGTTCCAGGATCGACTCAAATTCAGCAGTGTCTCTTACAATTAAATTGGTGATGTAGTTCACCAGCTTGTTATTTGATTTTCAGTGTCAGATTCTCCAGAGGTTTTCTTTTTCTGGGGTGGGCTCAGCAAAGATAATGGCTGAGCTGCTACTTTCATCGTTTTTAACCTCATATTGGTCTCTGTCCTCTTCTTGGTCAGAGAGCCCTTTCAGAGATGGCAACTCAATGGCAGCTCTGTCTGCTTGTGGCTGGATCATGTGAATGTTTTCTATCCGTGCGCTGTGATAGACAGTGATATTAGGGTGCTGAAGACCTGCCAGCACCTTCACTTCCCGTAGGACCTTCATGCAATCTGTTTCATTTGCACCCTTAATCAGAGTTTTTTTTAATTGCATAATACTAACCATCTAATTTATTCCTGACCTTGTATAATCTTCTGTATCCACCTTTTCCTAAGATGGTAAGTTCTTCAAATTCATTTAAGTAACGTGAACTTTGTGCTTCAAAGGCTACTTTCCTTGATCTGATATCTGGATATGAGAAATATCCTCACAAGGATCCTGAAGAACTCTCTCTTAACAGACCTCATTGAGTAATAGCTCTGCTGTGATGTCTCAGTGAGACACTTGTCACTATAAGTGAAAGAAGACAGCAGCCTCATTTTGACAGAGGTCTGGCAAAGTAACTTAAACAACACCTGTCTTGAACGAAGTGAGTTTGGTTGATGCACATGGCTCAAGTGCTCCAGCAAAGGAACAAGCAAGAGAGTTGGTCTGCAACTGCAGAAAGGAAGGTTGGCTGTTGCAGAGGTTCTTTTAACACGTGGAGTTCCGCTGGAACATCAGATTCATCATGTTTGGGTTCGGAACCCTTGGCGGGAAAGTCGATTAGCCGGTGGCGCAGCCACAGCCCCCACCCCCTCGCCCTCTTCACGCTCACAGGCCCGGAAGCCGCCCCCCTGCACTGACAGCCCGCGAAGCATTGCCACAGTGCACCCACAGCTAGCCTATACTATAATACATTTTAAACATAAAAATGGAAATGATTGTACAGTGAACATCCACGTACCTTCACTTAGATTTCTTTTAACATTTTACACGTCTGCCCTTAGATTCATCCCTCTATTCATTTAACAAGTCATCTCAATTTTTCTGAGTGCAATGGTGCAATCTCGGCTCACTGCAACCTCTGCCTCCCAGGCTCAAGCAATTCTCCTGCCTCAGCCTCTCAAGTAGCTGGGACTACAGGCATGTGCCACCTTGCCCAGCTAATTTTTTGTATTTAGTAGAGACGGGGGTTTCAACATGTTGGTCAGGCAGGCCTCAAACTTCTAACCTGAGGTGATCCACTGCCTCGGCCTCCCAAAGTCCTGAGATTTTCCCGCTGAGGCAGGAAAATCACTTGAACCCAGGAAAATTTTTTGGGATCTGCTGTGTTTCTCAGGCTGATCTCGAACTCCTGGGCTCAAGTGATCCTTCCACCTCAGCCTCCCATAGTGCTAGGATTAGAGGCATAAGCCACCATGCCAAGTCCCTGGGTTTTAAAGAATACCTGTATTTTAAATATTTGTAGATATTGTCAGATTGTTTTCTCAATGAACTATGTTCATTTTTATCAGCCTAATAGAAATAAAATGATATCTCATTTATACTTTAATTTGCATTTGTCTACATTTGGAGCAGTTTTTATACTCTTGGCCATCTGGATCTGTTCGTTTAATTGAATATTCAATTTTTCTGTTGAATTGTTCATCTTGTGTTTGTAAGAAAATTTATATATTATAAAAATTAGCCCTTTGCCTGTCATCTGGATTATGAATATTTATCTGTTGAATTTGTTTATATTACCTCTTTCCAGACAAAATATTTGTGTCATTTAGTCAAAAATGTTCCTTTTATTTTTTAGAGACAGGGTTATCCAAGCTCTGTTAACCAAGCTGGAGTGCAGTGGCGTGATGACAGCTCACTGCAGCCTTGACTTCCTGGTCTCAGGTGATCCTTCTGCCTCAGCCTCCTGAGTAGCTGGGTCTACTGGCATGCACCACCACACCTTTTTTTTTTCCCACTATATTGCCTAGGCTGGTCTCAAACTCCTGGGTTCAAACAATCCTCCCACTTCAGCTTCCCAAAGTGTTGGGATTACAGGCATGAGCCACCACACCTGACCTTATTTTCTTTTATAGCTGCAGGTTTCCAGCCTTTTTTTTTTTTTTTTTTTTTTTTGAGATGGAGTTTCGCTCTTGTTGCCCAGGCTGGAGTGTAATGGCGCCATCTCAGCTCACCACAACCTCCACCTCCTGGGTTCAGGCAATTCTCCTGCCTCAGCCTCCTGAGTAGCTGGGATTACGGGCACGCACCACCGTGCCCAGCTAATTTTTCGTAGTTTTAGTAGAGACGGGGTTTCACCATGTTGACTAGGATGGTCTCGATCTCTTGACCTGGTGATCCACCCGCCTCAGTTTCCCGAAGTGCTGGGATTACAGGCTTGAGCCACCGCGCCCGGCGGGTTTCCAGTCTTGGTTAGAAAGTTTTTCTTAGAAATATAGGGGATTGGCTGAGCGCAGTGACTCACACCTATAATCCCAGCACTTTGGGAGACCGAGGCGGGCAGATCACCTGAGGTCAGGAGTTTGAGACCAGCCTGGCCGACATGGTGAAACCCCATCTCTACTAAAAATACAAAATTTGCTGAGTGTGGTGGCACATGCCTGTAATCCCAGCTACTCAGGAGGCAGAGGTTGCAGTGAGCCGAGATGGCGCCATTGCACTCCAGCCTGAGGGACAAGAGTGAGACTTCGTCTCAAAAAAAAAAAATAAATATATATATATATATATAAAATAGGGGATTACACTTGTAATCCTAGCACTTTGGAAGGCTGAGGCAGGTGGATCATGAGGTCAAGAGATTGAGACCATCCTGGCCAACATGGTGAATCCCTGTCTCTACTAAAAATACAAAAATTAGCTGGGTGGGGTGGCACATGCCTATAGTCCCAGCTACTCAGGAGGCTGAGGGAGGTAAATTGCTTGAACCCAGGCGGAGGTTGCAGTGAGCCAAAATCTCTCCATTGCACTCCAGCCTGGCAACAGAGCAAGACTCCGTCTCAAAAAAATAGAAATATAGGGGATTACATGTATAATACAAGGATTGGGGCTTTTTTTTTGACTATATAATAAGTTTGTGATGTTTTTAAAGAAATTTTTGTATGACTGTCACCTAAACCAATGTTACATGAATTGGAATAGTGGTAACAGACATTGAGAATAAGTTGAAATAATTTAGGGATAGCATCCACAGAATTTGGAAAATTTGTAGATATGAGTTCTGCCTGCCCTTGTGCTAGGCAGGTTTCCAAAAATAGGTTTCATGTTAAAATTTTGATTTTTGTCTTGTCTTGAAAGTTAAATCTGGCCAGGTGCAGTGGCACATGCCTGTAGTCCCAGCTACTCAGGAGGTGGAGGCTGAGGCTGGAGGATCGCTTGAGTCCAGAAGTTCTGGGCTGTAGTGCGCTATGCCAATCGGGTGTCCACACTAAGGTCGGCATCAATATGGTGACCTACTGGGAGCGGGGGACCACTAGGTTGCCCAAGAAGGGGTGAACCAGCCCAGGTCAGAAACGGAGCAGGTCAAAACTCCCGTGCTGATCAGTAGTGGGATCGCACCTGTGAATAGCTACTGCACTCCAGCCTGAGCAACATAGCGAGAACCTGTCTCTTAAAAAAAAAAAAAAAAAGAAAAGAAAGAAAGTCAGATCTAGCCATCTTAGGCCTGCAGTCCCTGCTGGCCCCATTCGGAGATGAGCAGTTATGCCCTCAGACAGGGGATGCACTTCCCAGTTTGTTTCAGTTCCCATCTTTCTGCCCAGCATCGATCTGGGAGCCTGGAGCCACTTTTCTTGGAGGCTGCACTCTTGTTTTCTTAGAGTTTCGAGGGATATGCATGCAGTATGCTTACACTAGTGACTCTCCAGAAGAGTGGTGAACTGGTGTCTGGGAGGGCTGCAAGTGTCAAGACACCTGTGGAGCCTAGCTGCTGTAGGCATTAGTTTGTGCTTCAATCCGCGGGGCTTCGATCGACTCTAAGGGGCCCTTGTGAAAGTTTCTGATAATCTCCTAGTTTCAGTCCCTTTGTTACTGGACCCCTCAGCAGTGTTTGATCCTGACACCTGGTTTTGAGACTTTGCTCATTCTCCTTTCTCTCTTGAGGGTTTCTTGTTTTCCCTTCCTCCCTGGGTTGTCTAGTAGCTGCTCTCAACTACTCACACTCCCTGGGGAGATTCCTACACTTCCTTGATTATAACCACTACCTGAGGACTCCCTAATACTAGGCTGTAACCTTGACTTTGGTCTGAGTTCTCAGCTTCTGACTTGTGGAGCTGGTTGCCTGGACCACAGGAATCTCAAACCTAGCATATCCAAATCCAAATGCCATGGTCAGTCCCTCCAGCCTCTCCTCCTCTTGTCTTACATCCCATCTCAGAGATAGTCCTACAAGCCAGGCCACTGATTTGGGGATCCTAGACTCCTCCCTCTTCCCAGCCTTCATTCCCACTTCTGTCAGTCACCAAATTCTGCTAATTTTACATCCTAAGTATTAGCAAATCTTGCTGCCCTCCTTCTATCTCTACCACTGCCTTGCTCCTGCCTTTGTTATCTTTTCACTAGAAAATTGCAAGGGCCTTCTTCTAACTGGTCTCCCTGCCTACAGTCTTGCCTCCAGCAAATCCATCCTCCAATCCTGATGCCAGAGTGATCTGAAATGCAAATCTGATCTTGCCACTCCCCTGCTTAAAACCCACCAACCGCAGTGGTTCTGTAACCACGCTGTAGCCTCTGACGTGGGCTGAAAGTAAGTTGTTACTACTCCTACTACTACTGCTACTATTAGTACTACGATTTCTACTAATATAAATACTAATAATAGTAGCTAACATTTACCGAGCATTTTCTATTATGCTTTCGAATGATTTATTACCTTTTTAAAACAAATCATAGCCAATTCAACGTTTTCCAAATTGTACCGGTCTCATTTGTTTGGGGTGAAGGAGAGGGGCAGAGTTACAGGCAGGGGCACCTGAAAAATCTTCATAATCATAAATGATCTTACCATATACCCTAGTGAGTGTCCATGCTGATTTAGCCTTAAGAGTTAAATAGGGATTACCATAGTTCTCATAAACAAAGATTTGCTTTTAAGAGAGGGTGTCAGAGTCTAGATTTTGAATGTGTCCCTGAAGTATGTTGCCACGTGGGAATGTCCTCAGGCTCCTGGGTATCAGTAGAGCTGGGGGAAAAGGACTGCAGGCATTCAGGGTCAAGTCCAGGCTTGGCCCGGTATGCAAAACTGTCCATGAGCTGGTCCCTGCCCACCTCTGCTCCTCCTGCCACTCCCCTCCTTGTGCATTTCACTCTAGCACAATGAAACTGTATGTGATACTAATCATGGCTCACCCTTACTGAGGTCTCCTATGTGCCAAGCACTGGGCTCAGTGGTTCTCTGCTGTGTCAAAATCTCGTTTGAACCTCATAGCAACCCTACGAGGTAAGTCTCGCTTTCCTCCAGTTTTGTAGGGGAGGAAAGTGAGACTCTGAGAGATGCGGTCACCTGAGCTGACCTGGCTAGAGTTGTCAAGGGGGCAGCCCCCTCCACCCCTACCAGCACATGTTCTTGCATACCCCTCACATCTGCTCACGCTTCGCACTCTCTCTTGTGCCCAGGTAATGCCCACTCATCCTCAGGACCAAGTTCTTATGCTGCCTCCTGGGGAAGCCTTCATGGACACCTCCTCTGCCCCCAGACTGGGCTCGGTGTCCCTCCGTGGCACTGAGCCCCTCTGTGGCCGATGAGCTGCCCTCTGGGCACCATGCTGGAATGTATGTGTTCAGTCTGTGTGCTCCTCAAGGCAAGTGCTGAGTCTCTTGCATCTTTCAACCCCCAACATCCAGCACAGTGTCTGGCACATAACAGGCCTCTGTAAGTGTTTGTTGAATTGACTGAACTGAACTCCAGGCGCTGAGCCTTGAGGTTATTGTCCTTCTGACCAGTTTTCCCTGTCTTCACCTTCTCTAGGCACAAAGCCAGGCTATTTGATCTCTGGAGAAGGATCCTTTCCCTTCCTGCTTGGGTTCCACCTGCACCCTATGACTTCGGGTGGAAACTGCTGTCTGATCAGCCACCTTGCCCACACACTTGGACATCTGTACTGTCTCTGATCCCTTCTCTCCTCACCAACAGGCTGGACCCCACATGCACCCCTCTGAATCAACTCATTCCGCTTCCCCTTAGCCTCAGCTCTTTCTTCTGGGTTGTTTGTATTTTCTTTTCTGTCCCAAACAGTTTCCCCCACAAAAAGAACTTTATGTCTTTCTCTCTCTTCCCTCGGTCCTTCTAGTCAGCAGCCTGTGATTGGGCTTTTCCCCTCAGAAATGAACAATCCAGAACCCACTGTTTAAAACAACTGTATTTTGCCTTGGGAAGTCCCATTGCCTTCCCTTAAAACATGAAACATTCCTCTGATCCCCAGCCTGTGTCTCTCTGTCTCTGGGCCCCATCCTGCTCCACAGCAGGGCTGGTGTGTCCAGCACAGAGTGACCCTCCGACGCCCTTTCCCACCCGCCGCCCCGCCTCCTGCAGGCCCTGCCTTGCCTCACTTCCCAGTCTCCTCTGCTTCTGGCAGCTTTGGGACCCCCGCCCCTGGCTTCTCCTCCATGCTGTATGGAATGAAGATTGCAAATCTGGCCTACGTCACCAAGACTCGGGTCAGGTTCTTCAGACTCGACCGCTGGGCTGACGTGCGGTTCCCAGAAAAGAGGAGAATGAAGCTGGGGTCAGATATCAGCAAACACCACAAGTCACTGCTAGCCAAGATCTTTTATGACAGGTGTGTGTGTGCTGTGGTCTGCAGGGTGTGAGGGAAGGGGGCTGTCTGAGGAAACAGTGGGTTGCACAAGTGGGAGGAAGTCCCCTCCTTCAGGGAATTGGGGGAAGGGCGGGGAATTGGTCTTCGGGGAGGAGGTGAGCTTCCTGAACAAGGCTGGCACGGCCTCCCAAGCCTAAAGCTTTCCCCAGGGTAACTCCCCAGTCCAGACCGCGCCCATCCCAGCTCCCCCTTGACTCCCCTTCTCCCCAGGTCTGAGTATCTTCACGGGAAACACGGGGTGGATGTGGAAGTCCAGGGACCCCATGAAGCCCGAGACGGGCAGCTCCTCATCCGCCTGGATTTGAACCGCAAAGAGGTGCTGACCCTGAGGCTTCGGAATGGTGGAACCCAGTCTGTCACCCTCACTCACCTCTTCCCACTCTGCCGGACACCCCAGTTTGCTTTCTACAATGAAGACCAGGAGCTGCCCTGTCCACTGGGCCCCGGTGAGTGGGTTTCCAGAGGAAATGGCTGGTGGAGAGGGGCTTGCCCCAGGCAGTGCTGGTGCTTTGGGAAGCACTGGCGCTGGCTGGTGGACTCTTGCCTTGGGACGGGGCTGCCTGGGGGAGTGTCCAGATAAGGAAACCTGTGGGACTCCCACCGCCATTCATTCATTCATCCATCCATCTTCCTCCAGGTGAATGCTATGAACTCCATGTCCATTGTAAGACCAGCTTTGTGGGCTACTTCCCAGCCACAGTGCTCTGGGAGCTGCTGGGACCTGGGGAGTCGGGTTCAGAAGGAGCCGGCACATTCTACATTGCCCGCTTCTTGGCTGCCGTCGCTCACAGCCCCCTGGCTGCACAGCTGAAGCCCGTGACTCCCTTCAAGCGGACCCGGATCACCGGAAACCCTGTGGTGACCAACCGGGTAGAGGAAGGAGAGAGACCTGACCGGTAACTCCTCCCTGGAGCTCAGCCCTGGCTGGGCTCGGATCCCAACCACGTGGGCGAGGGCTTTGGAAGGAGCACAGAGCTGGGAGCCAGAGCCCCCTTTCCTGCAGGCTCTTCACTCTTCTGGGTTTCAGAGAATTTTTCTGTCAAGGAAGAAAGTTGCAGATGAACTGCAGATCTGAGGATAGTGTGAAGAAAATTGTGGGCGTTGTCCCAGTGTGATGGATTATCAGGCAAATCATTGTAGACATCTGTTTTCTTAAACAGCTGTGTTGAGATAATTCACATACCATACAATTCACCCATTTAAAGTACACAACTCAGTAATTTTTAAAATATATTCACAGATATGTGTGACCATCCCCAACCACTTCGTTCAGCCCTAAGAAACTGCTCATCTTCCTGTCTCCGTAGATTTCTCTGTGCTGGACACTTCATATGAATGAAGCATAGGATATGTGCAGACATCTCTTTTTGTTTTTTGCTAGATGTTCACAAAATAGTTATAAAAGCAAACTAGCCATGCACGGTGGCTCGCGCCAGTAATTCTAACACTTTGGGAGGCTGAGGCAGGCAGATCACTTCAGGTCACAAGTTTGAGACCAGCCTGGGCAACATGATGCAACCTCATCTCTACTAAAAATACAAAAATTAGCCAGGCATTGTGGCACACCCTTGTAGTCCCAGCTACTCTACTCAGGAGGCTGAGGCAGGAGAATTGCTTGAACCTGGGAGGTGGAGGTTGCAGTGAGCTGAGATCATGCCACTGTACTCCAGCCTGGGCGACAGAGTGAGACACTGTCTCAAAAAAAAGAAAAAAAAAAAAGCAAACTATATAATAGGACCTTCACAGACCATTGTGCTCTGTTTGGTGACAATATATATGTATAACCGAAGTTTAAAGGGAAAAAAGTCTGGTAGTTAACATTGGTTATCTGTGGATCATAAGAATGATACTTATTTATTACCTGTTATCTGATTTTTTTCTCTAATGAATATTTATTACTTATATAATAGTTTTAAAGGTTTCCAAGTATTGCACTTTCCAAAAATGAGAATGGTCCCACCTAGGAGCAAGGCTGCTGACTTCTTTCAGCAGTAGGATTGCAGAAAGGCTTTGTGCATCCATCCCAGAGGGGCATTCTCAGAGTCTTGGAGGGTGAGGGGTTTTCTGTGTTTTCTTCCCTCAATTCTGCAGCGGTAAGGGCTATGACCTGGAGTTAAGTATGGCGCTGGGGACATACTACCCACCTCCCCGCCTCAGGCAGCTGCTCCCCATGCTTCTTCAGGGAAGAAGTATCTTCACTGCCCCTAAGGAGATCGCTGAGATCAAGTAAGTACCATTCCTCTGCACCGGTCTTTTCCCTACTGGCTTCTTTGCATTGCCCTGGCACCTCCACCCTCAGCCTCTCAGGCTCTATTCATTCATTCCCTTACTGAGCATGCACCATACACCAAGCACTATTCAAGGTGAACCAGTCAAATGAAGGCCTCGCTGATTTTAACAGGGGGACAATGAGCATTTTTGTTAGAATTTCATGGAGTGATGAGTGCTATGAAGAACTGAACAGGTCACGTGCAAGTGGATCATGCCTGTAATCAGCACTTTGGGAGGCCAAGTCAGGTGGATCTAAACAGCTCAGGAGTTCAAGATCAGCCTGGGGCAACATAGTGAGATTTTGTCTCTACAAAAAAAAAAAAATGAATTAGCCAAGTGTGGTGGCACATGTCTGTACTCCCAGTTACTTATGAGGCTGAGATGGGAGGATTCGTTGAGCCCAGGAGGTCAAGGCCACAGTGAGTGAGCCAAAATCATGCCACTGCACTCCAGCATGGGTGACAGCAAGATCTTGTCTCTAAAAAAGAAAAAAGGAACTATGCTGAAACTAAAGCAGGGTTAGGGGATGGGTTGGTGCTGCTTTGCAGAAGGCAGTTAGTCCTGGCCTGTTTGAGGAGGTCATGTTCAAACAGAGAAGGACATTTGAATGAGGTAAGGGTAGAAGTTATTAGAGGATCTGGGGGAGAATGTTCTGGCCATAGAGCCACCATGCAAATTCAAGTTGGGTGATGTGGAGGCAGGGATATCCAAGGAAGCAGGAGCCAAGGCTCCCTTATTCAGGGCCTCTGACGCTCATGTACTTCTCTATCCCTCCAGACTTCTCTGTTTGTTGACACTTTCTTAGTTCCAGAGCTTCAGGTGGGAGAAGGTGCATACTCCTGGGCACAGGGGTTGTCTGGCCCGTTATATTCCTGCCCCCCACCCCACCCCTCCAACCATCATTTCCAGGGCCCAGCTGGAGACAGCCCTGAAGTGGAGGAACTATGAGGTGAAGCTGCGGCTGCTGCTGCACCTGGAGGAGCTGCAGATGGAGCATGATATCCGGCACTATGACCTGGAGTCGGTGCCCATGACCTGGGACCCCGTGGACCAGAACCCCAGGCTGCTCACGCTGGAGGTCAGGGCTCAGATTGAGTGTGAGGAGGGGGGGCTCAAGTCAGCCAAGCTACAGGCTGTGGGCAGAACTATTCCTGACAGCAGGGCAGAACAGGAGGAAGGTTGAAGTGGTTCCCAGGCCTCGGAAAGAAGCCGGGTGGGCATGCTGTGCCCAAAGGTGTCTGAGCAGGGGCATGGGCAAGATCTGGGTTCTGGTCCAGGCTTCGCTACCACCTTGGGTAAGTCCCTTGCTTTCTCTGAGGCTTAGTTCCCTTATCTGAAAAGCATAGAGCAGGATTGGATAATTTTTATAACTCTTTCTAGCTCTTGGATTTTGAATGTGTATATATAAGCCCAAAATTACACATGAGAATGGATTTCCATACACAAGTGCAGGTGGGAATGACAGGGTGAGTTTGATCAAAGAAAGATGACTGCAGAAAGTGGGAGTTTTTAACAAGATTTTTTTTTTTTGAGACAAAGTTTTGCTCTGTCGTCCAGGCTGGAGTGCAATGGCGTGTTCTCAGCTCACTGCAACCTCCGCCTCCCAGGTTCAAGCGATTCTCCTGTCTCAGCCTCCCGAGTAGCTGGGATTACAGGCACCCGCCACCATACCCAGCTAATTTTTTTTTCTTTTTCTTTTTCTTTTTTTTTTTGTGTGTTTTTAGTAGAGACAGGGTTTCACCATGTTGGTCAGGTAGGTCTTGAACTCCTGACCTCAGGTAATCCACCCGCCTCGCCTCCCAAAGTGCTGGGATTACAGGCAGGAGCCACTGTGCCCAGCTAAGATTTTATTTTATGTTTTTAATTTTTTGGAGACAGGATCTCACCCTGGTGCTCAGGCTGGAGTACAATGGCATGATCTTGGTTCACTTTAATCCCACCTCCTGGGCTCAAGGGATCCTCCCACCTCAGCCTCCCGAGTTATTGGGAAGACAGGCACGCCCCACCACACCCAGCTAAGTTTGTATTTTGTGTAGAGATGGGGTTTTGCCATGTTGGCCAGGCTGGTCTCAAACACCTGGACTCAAGTGACCGCCTACCTCAGCCTCCCAAAGTATCGGGATTACAGGCGTGAGTCACCATGCTTGGCTTGTTTTTTGTTATTTATTTTTTTTAGCAACCCAATTAGCTGAGGAACAGGATTTTTACAGGCAGAACAGGAACTGAGCTGGCCAAGAGGGCAGCTGCACTGGAGGCTCTGGGTTCCTGGGCTCGGCACCTCTGTGCAGCTTTGGAAGATTTGTTTTCTGTTTCCCTGACTCCTGCTCTGGCTGGCATGAAAGGAGAGAGGGTGTAGGGATAGCATAGTTCCCTGAGCCTTAGGTTAGGCCAGTCTCAGTCCTTGTCCCTTAGAGGTCTGGAGAACCTAGGGGCTGGGCCCTCCAGCGTTCTTCCCTGGGATAGAAGCTTGTGTTCATGCCCCATAGGTTCCTGGGGTGACTGAGAGCCGCCCCTCAGTGCTACGGGGCGACCACCTGTTTGCCATTTTGTCTTCGGAGACACACCAGGAGGACCCCATCACTTATAAGGGCTTTGTGCACAAGGTGGAATTGGACCGTGTCAAGCTAAGCTTTTCCATGAGGTGGGTGTTGGGGGAACCCTGAGCTGCCGGAAGGATCTACAGGCTTTTCACCCCAGGGGAGGAGGAGTGTTTCTCCCTACGATAAATGAGATCCCAGGGGCAGAGCAGGGAACTTTCCCTCAGGGGTATTCTGAGATGCCACAGTGGCTTCCTCTTGTAGAGAGCTTTGCCTTGAGGTCTTGGAACGTGATTGGGACGGTGGTTGATGGAGAAGGTTCTGGCCCTTTATTGCCCACCTCCCCCTCACAACAAATTCTTCCCCCCCTACCTCTGCCCAAAGCCTCCTGAGCCGCTTTGTGGATGGGCTGACCTTCAAGGTGAACTTCACCTTCAACCGCCAGCCCCTGCGAGTCCAGCACCGCGCCCTGGAGCTGACGGGGCGCTGGCTGCTTTGGCCCATGCTCTTTCCTGTGGCATCTCGGGACGTCGCGCTGCTGCCCTCGGATGTGAAACTCAAGTGAGACTGTGGGCAGGGAGCCTCGGAGCCTCTTGACGCGTGGGCACAGGGGAAGGCGTTGGAGAGGCCTCGGGGTCACTGGCTGACTTCAAGTTCACATTCCTGGTCCCTCTGCCAGGCTGTACGACCGGAGTCTGGAGTCAAACCCAGAACAGTTGCAGGCCATGAGGCACATTGTTATGGGCACCACCCGTCCAGCTCCCTACATCATCTTTGGGCCTCCAGGCACCGGCAAGACCGTCACATTAGTGGAGGCCATTAAGCAGGTGGGCTTGAGCACAAACCTGGGGCCTGTACTCTGACTCCCCCAGCACCAAGCCTGGTTCGTTCCCACTCCCCTGCCGTTCTCCTGCTTCTGAGCAGCCATCAAAAAGGGAGGTAGGGGCTGGGTACAGTGCCCATGCCTGTAATCTCAGCACTTGGGGAGGCCTAGCCCAAGGAGTTCAAGACCAGCTTGGACTGTCTTTATGAAAAAATAAAAAAATTAGCTGGGCATTTGTGGCTGCAGTGTGCTGCGATGGTACCACTGCACTCCATCCTGGGTGACATAGTGAGACTGTCTCAAAAAAAAGGCAGTGGGGATTGAGGAGTAGGGAGTTAGGGTAAACATTGCTGTGGAGCGCTGCTGAACAGGTAGGGCACTGCATGACTCTTGGAGTCACCATTCACATTTCAGTCATCAGAGACTTGCACCGCCCCAGCCTGAGTACGGCCAAGTCTCAGGAACCTGCCTCCCTCACTGCGAGTATCTGTATCTCAGGTGGTGAAGCACTTGCCCAAAGCCCACATCCTGGCCTGCGCTCCATCCAACTCAGGGGCTGACCTCCTCTGTCAAAGGCTCCGGGTCCACCTTCCCAGCTCCATCTACCGCCTCCTGGCCCCCAGCAGGGACATCCGCATGGTACCTGAGGACATTAAGGTACTAGGGAAGTGCAGAGGGCCAAAGAACAGCAAATGCTGGGGAGGCGAGGAAGCTAGGAGATCTGGATTCTGATACTTGCTGTGTGACCTTGGGTTGGTCAGGACCCTCCCAGGGCCTCAGTTTGTAAGTGAGGAAGTGGATAAAAGTTTGGGGGGGTCAGGTGCCGTGGCTCACACTTGTAACCCCAGCACTTTCGGGGGGCTGAGGCAGATCAAGAGTTTGAGAACGGCCTGGCCAACATGGTGAGGCTGTCTCTACTAAAAATACAAAAAAATTGGCTGGGTGTGGTGGCACATGCCTGTAGTCCCAGCTACTCGGGAGGCTAAGGCACGAGAATTGCTTGAACCCAGGTGGTGGAGGATGGAGTGAGCCGAGATCGTGCCATTGCACTCCAGTCTGGGCGACAGAGCGAGACTCCGCCTCAATAAAAAATAAAAATAAAAAACAAGTATCTGGGGGCCCACAGCCGGAGTCTGGGTGGGAATGAGGGGAGCCAAGCTGATTCCTGTGGTCCCTTCACAATCCACAGCCCTGCTGCAACTGGGATGCAAAGAAGGGGGAGTACGTTTTTCCCGCCAAGAAGAAGCTGCAGGAATACCGGGTCTTAATTACCACCCTCATCACGGCTGGCAGGTGGGGAGTGTGTGTGGGTGTGTCTCTAAATCGTAAGTTTAATTAAAGGGGTGACAGGCTGGGAGATGGGGAAGAATGGTTTCTGGGGGGTGGTGGGATGAGGAGCCAGCCTGGGAAAGCATTCAGGTTTGGTATCTGGGTGTCTGGGTGTGACCCCTGCCTGGCCTGACACCTCCCAGGTTGGTCTCGGCCCAGTTTCCCACTGATCACTTCACACACATCTTCATCGATGAGGCTGGCCACTGCATGGAGCCTGAGAGTCTGGTAGCTGTAGCAGGTGAGGGACTCAGGTGGGACTGCAAGTGTACACCCTGTGTGGGGTCAGAGAGGTTGCACCACTTACCTTTTTCCCCACACCTCTTCTGCTTCCCAGGGCTGATGGAAGTAAAGGAGACAGGCAATCCAGGAGGGCAGCTGGTGCTGGCAGGAGACCCTCGGCAGCTGGGGCCTGTGCTGCGTTCCCCACTGACCCAGAAGCATGGGCTGGGGTACTCGCTGCTGGAGCGGCTGCTCACCTATAACTCCCTGTACAAGAAGGGCCCTGATGGCTATGACCCCCAGTTCATAACCAAGCTGCTACGCAACTACAGGTATTCCCACGCCCTTGCCTCCCCTGCTGTATCCCATGCTTCACACCCAGCAGCCCCTGCTGGAGAGTCTGGCTTGCAGTCCTGTTGCCCAGAGACTGCGTGATGCAGAAAGACTAAACCGGAAGGTAGGAGGTCTTTCTAGCCCCAGCTCTGCTGCTTGTCTACGTGACGTAGCCAGTAGTTTCATACTATACCAGTTGGTTTATGTGCATCTAAGAGGGTGGTCAGTGGTTCCTAGAGGCTAGGATGTGTCTTGTACCAGTCCCAGATGAAGTTTTCAGGCAATCCAAGGAGAAATAAGGAAAATAGGGAGGAAGCTGGGCACAGTGGCTCATGCCTGTAATCCCAGCACTTTGGGATGCTGAGGTGGGCAGATCACTCGAGGTCAGCAGTTTGAGACCAGCCTGGCCAACATGGTGAAACCCCATCTCTACTAAAAATACAAAAATCAGCCGGGTGTAGTGGTGGGGGCCTGTAATTCCAGCTACTCGGGAGGCTGAGGTAGGAGAATTGCTTGTACACAGGAGGTGGAGGTCTCAGTGAGCCGAGATCACGGTGCTGTACTCTAGCCTGGGCAACAGATAAGATTCCATCTTAAAAAAAAAAAGGGGGAAAGATACAGTTTTTTCATAAACCTACTGGTATTCAAATTAAAGTGCTGTATACTTTCAGTGAATGAGTTCAGCCATCAAAAATGCTTAGTTGAGTCTTAGGCTGTCACTAAGAGTTTAATAAATGTTAGCTATCGTGTCAACACGACTTATATTTTTGGATTTAACACATTGTCGCATCAAATAACTGCGATAGTCAAGAAGAATTCGGTTTCATACTGTCCTTGGCAAATTTGAAACCTGACAATGGGCCTGTAATTTTTTAGTTTTAAATGTCATGGGTCTGCGAAGTCCTTGGACTAGATGCTCTTTGGGACCGTATTTGGTTCTGCTTTCTGTGGTTTGCAGTGCCTGGCAGCAGATATTATGCATGAGTTTTCCGCTATCCAGGGAGCCAGGGGGACAGAAGGCTAATGTGTGTGGGCCCAGAGTGGGTAGAGCGGGGTCCCTGTGGGGCAGAGGGCATCCGACCCTTGGCCTTGCTCTTCCTCCTCCTGCCTCCCAGGTCTCATCCCACCATCCTGGACATTCCTAACCAGCTCTATTATGAAGGGGAGCTGCAGGCCTGTGCTGACGTTGTTGATCGAGAACGCTTCTGCCGCTGGGCAGGCCTGCCTCGACAGGTGAGGCTGAGCAGGGCAGGGGCACAGGCCCCCCCCTCGTACCCTGACTTCCCTCCCACTGAAGGTGCAGCCCCCTCCCTTTGTCACCTTGGCCTGGGATCTCTTATTTTCTGGAAGGATTTGGGAAGGGAGGGTATTAAGAGGGTGGTCTGGCTGAGGGTTTCTCCTGACCCCGTGTCCAGGGCTTTCCCATCATCTTTCATGGCGTAATGGGCAAAGATGAGCGTGAGGGCAATAGCCCATCCTTCTTCAACCCTGAAGAGGCTGCCACAGTGACTTCTTACCTGAAGCTGCTCCTGGCCCCCTCCTCCAAGAAGGGCAAAGCCCGCCTGAGCCCCCGAAGCGTGGGCGTCATCTCCCCATACCGGAAACAGGTCAGGTCCTCGGTTACCAGCAAGGGTGGGACCCCTCCCCCAGAGGGCACTTCCTTAATATCCCCACCACTAGGCAGAGGCTTTTGGAGCTCGGGCCTCTGCTGGCTCCCTATCTCAGAAGAGCACCGAGGACAGCTGCCCTCCCTTTGTTCCCCAGCTCCCTGGCCTCCTGCCAGGCTCCCTCTCGCATTAGGTTAATGGCATGAGAGAAAAGCACCTGTCCCCTCCTTCCAGGTAGAGAAAATCCGTTACTGCATCACCAAACTTGACAGAGAGCTTCGAGGACTGGATGACATCAAGGACTTGAAGGTGACAGGCTGTTCCATACTCACTCCCCGCCTTTTGTGTGCCCCGATCCGCCCACTTCTAGAGACTTCCTCAAGCTTCCGCTCCAGTCCAGCCCACATCCCCATCCCACCCCTGCTGCCTTGAGTGCAGCTGAGCTCTCCCCAAGCTTCTCACTCCCGGAGATTCCAATTTAAGGGTCTGGGATGGGATCAGGAAGCCTGCATGTTTAACAAGCACCTCCTGTCACTTAGACTCAGGCAGATTAGAGGCCTCTGCCCTAAGGATAAAGTCTAAACTCCGTGGCCTGTCATGTGATGCTGTCACCCCGCCCCCTCCCCCAGTTGCCTCTTTCTGTAAGGTTGTGGTCTCAACACTGAGTGCAGATAACAATCACCTGGAGAGCTTTTAATACCACTGCCCCTGCCAGGGCCCCGCCCACCAGCTCATACAGCTATATGGGGCAGAGCCAGGGCACTGGGAGTTTTTACAGCTTCTCTGGTGATCTAATGTGCAGCCAGGGTTGAAAACCAGTGCTTTAAAACTTAGAGGCCTCTCTCCTGGAAATTCTGATCAAGGGGTCTGGGTTAGGGCCCAGGGTTGTATATTCTTAACATACTTAGTGATTATTTTCAGGAAAGTTTGAAAGTCACTGCTCTGAGTCCTGTGGTCTTTGCGATGCTGTTTTCTTTCCAAAGAACACTTCACAAGCTCCCCCCTCGATGGTACTCACCCTTCAGGTTTCAGCTCCCACAGCCTACCTCCCATCCCCTTTGTGTCCCCTTTCCCTGGGCAGTGTTGAGGCACTCACTTGTTTACTACACTGATCTACAATTGCCCAGTGACTTCTCTGTGCCCTCCTTGGAAGTCAGGCTCCCTGGGGTAGGGCACCCCTTTGATAACACTGGCTGGTCTCAGGCCCTGCCTCTTCCCCCCACAGGTGGGTTCCGTGGAAGAATTCCAAGGCCAAGAACGCAGTGTCATCCTCATCTCTACCGTGCGAAGCAGCCAGAACTTTGTGCAGCTGGATCTGGACTTCAACCTGGGTTTCCTGAAGAACCCCAAGGTTTGAGGGCTGGTCGGGCTGGCAGGATTTCTTCCCTCCTCGGGGCCCTTCCTGCCCATGACCACACCACTTCTTCCTTCCAGAGGTTCAATGTCGCTGTGACCCGGGCCAAGGCCCTGCTCATCGTGGTGGGCAACCCCCTTCTCCTGGGCCATGACCCCGACTGGAAAGTGTGAGCATTCCCACCCTATTCTCCCTCTTGGTGGGCAGAGCCCCATGCCTACGGCGGATCTTTTTTAAGCACTTGCTTGTCACTCAGTTAATCCTCAGATGTGCCCATTTTCACAGCACCCCTATTGTATTTGTAAGTTAAACGACATCCAGAGGTTGAGCAAGTACAGCTCAGATGTGACAGGACTGAGGCTTAGCCTCCAGTCTCTGCTGGCACTCCTCTGTACCCCACAGATTCCTGGAGTTCTGTAAAGAAAACGGGGGGTATACCGGGTGTCCCTTCCCTGCCAAACTGGACCTGCAACAGGGACAGAATTTACTGCAAGGTCTGAGCAAGCTCAGCCCCTCTACCTCAGGTAAGGCTGGGCCAGGGCGGGCCAGGTCGGGGACAGTGCCAGAGGAGGTAGTGAGGAAGACAAAGTGTACTTTATTTCTTTCCAGGGCCCCACGGACACGACTGCCTCCCCCAGGAGCGGGAGGGTGAAGGGGGCCTGTCCCTGCAAGTGGAGCCAGAGTGGAGGAATGAGCTCTGAAGACACAGATAGCACCCAGCCTTCTCACACCAGCCAAGCCTTAACTGCCTGCCTGCCCCTGAACCAGAACCCTGTCTCTGAACCAGAACCCAGCTGAGCTGCCCCTCCAAGGGACAGGAGGACTGGGGGAGGGAGTTTACAACCCAAGCCATTCCACCCCCTCCCCTACTGGGGAGAATGACACATCAAGCTGCTAACAATGGGGGGAAGGGGAAGGAAGAAAACTCTGAAAACAAAATCTTGTTCTATGCAAAAGCCTTGATAATGTCTCCTCTCCCTGGCCCCAGCTTCCTGAGCCCCCAGGCTGACCCAGTAGGGAAGGGTGGGACTGTCAGCCCTGCTCAGGGTCACACCCCCTCCCAGCTGGAGAGGAACCCAGCCCCCACACCCAGGGGGAGGAAACCCAGTGGGAGGTGGCAGGGAAGCCACCCACAGGTTTCTAAGTTTAGCCCCTGCTACAGACCACTCCCCTCACCCGCCTCCTCGGCCCAGAGCCAGGCATGACCTCATCCTCTGCTCTAAGACTCCACCCTGCCGGCCACTGGCCTGCTTTGCAGATAGGGGGCGAGGCTGGCAAGCAACTTGGACAGGAAAAGAGGTGGGACACCATGCACAGAGGGAAAGACAGGAAGCTGCCACATGTTAGAGCCTGTGGCCTTTATTCATGCCCCCCTGACCAAATGCAGTCAGAGATGAGGCCCTTACCGAAAACAGCTCCAGGGGTCTGGGACTCTTGGGCCCCCTACCGCAGACACTTTCCTGTGAGCCAGAAGTGTATAAAGTGCTGGTGTCTGACCATCCTTCAGGGAAGATGAAAGGGGGCACGAGCCCCAGGGGCCCTGAGGAAGGGCAACGCCTGGCTCCCAGAGCACTGGGAGGGAGGGCCCGAGCCACCACCTTGGGGCTGGGAAACTTCAATGCAGTCCTGGGCAGGAGGGAACTGAGAAGGGAGCTGTCAGCATGGATCCTTCAAGAGGCTGGGGTTGTAGGGTGGTAATTTCTGTACCCCTGTGAAGGGAGGGGGCATGTAGGAGAGGCCTTGGGGACCTCAGAGAATGGGACAGCCCCTCCGGCGCTTGTTCTTGCGGACCTGGAGGCCAGCCCGAGTGGCCATCTCAAACACCTCCCGCACTCCCTCCTTGGTCTTGGCTGAGCACTCAAGGTAGCCAAAGGCACTGATCCGGTTCGCCATGTCTCGGCCTTCCTCAGACCGAACAGGCTCCTGAGAAGACAGATGATGAGGAGTCAAAGGAAGCTGATGGCTAGAACCTCTCCCACCTCACCCATAAATGCCGCCTCCTCCAATCCTGACCAAAAAGCACCCGGGCCCCAGCTACGCTGGGCAGCTTCTAGGCCAGGGATTTAAAATCTCTATTCCCCTTGCTCCCTTCTGGCACCGCCACAGTCCCCAGTTCTGCCTGAATGAGCGCCTCCCACCTCCTGACTGCTCTGCCTCCATCCTCACTCTCCTCCAGCCAGAATTATTTCCCTAACAGTCAGGCCTAACATCTCCCCAGTTTGAAACTTTGCTTAATTATCTGCAGTTCTTATCCTGACAGCTTTCTCTAATAAACTCTAGTCCTCTGGCTAGAGAGCCACTTACAGGTCCCTGAATAAGCCAGGTCTCACCCCTTCTTCCAGCCACTTAGACAATGCCCACCGTCACTCCTGTACCAGGGGCACCGTGATGGCACAGCCTGGGTACTGAAACAAGCGGTCTCCCTGAGGGCCAATTTTCTCAATCATCTTAATAGTCCCAATTCTAAACAGAATGGACAATTAGCTGGAATAAATAAAAATGCCAAGTGACTTTGGACAAGTCACTTCATTCTCAGATACTGATGACACAACCGTACAGGTCCTCCCTCACCAGGAGAGATCACCGTCTCCCCTAACACAGCAGTAGCTGGAGAGAAACTCCCTTTGCCCGTCTGCAACCCCTCGGAAGGTGCCTTCCTCCCCAAGGGCTCCCGCCCGGCAGCCACACCCACCTGCTTCATCTTGGCCAGCTCTCTCCTGGTGTGCTCATCTTGCCTCAGGTCCTTCTTATTCCCCACTAGGATGATGGGCACGTTGGGGCAGAAGTGCTTCACCTCTGGGGTCCACTTCTCAGGAATGTTTTCTGTGCAGACATGCCCCAACAGGTGTCGGTGCCTCCACTTAAACTAGAAAGCTCCCCTGGGTGGGGGGGCTCATCTTCCCATAGCAGAGTCTTAGAAGCCATTCAGCATGAGGTCCCTTTCACAGCTCAAAACCTCAACAACGCTATGCCCTTGGAGGGCCAGCTACCACAGTAAAGGAGACCAACGGGGCCTGAGCCCACCCCTGCATCCCCATGCCCACCTCTGAAGTTAACTGAAGACAGGCCAAGGCGTGAGGCCTCTGGCTGACTCCAAGGGTTCTCAGTCCCCTCCCGCAATCCCCTCACCCAGGCTGTCGGGGCTGTCGATGGAGAAGCACATGAGGATGACATCAGTGTCGGGGTAGGAGAGAGGCCGCAGTCGATCGTAGTCTTCCTGTCCTGCTGTGTCCCACAGGGCTAGCTCCACCTGACACACAGGGCCAGTGAGTAGCTGGCCTGAAGGCCGCAACCTGCCACCCAAAGGTCCTCTGAAACCACTGTCCTTCGGGCTCACTGAATATCTTTATTGAGCCCCTGCTCTGTGCCAGGCATCGTATTCATCACTGTCCCACAACATAGATGAGGTCAGTTTGTTAAAGAAATCTAAGACACCTGTTTGACCCTTGAGTTGCCATTGTGAGGATCATTATTTTGGTTAATTCTCACAACAACCCTTTGAGCGAGGTCTTACCATCATCCCCATTTTGCAGGCGGGGGAGCTTAAACCCAGAGGCAAAGGGACTCAGCCCAGGTTACAGAGCCAGTCAGTCTGTGGGAGAACCAGAAAGTATATCCTGGTTTTTCAAGACTGCAGATTCACTCCCTAACGTTTACTGGTTCCAGCAGGGAGAATGAAGCAAGGACATGGGTAGGAGTGGGGAAGGATGTACTAGGTCATAAGTGACTGGGGGCGGGGTCTCGGGGGGGTGGGGAGGGGCTCTCTGCCTTCACCTGTTTGCCGTCCACTTCAATGTCCGCGATATAGTTCTCAAAGACAGTGGGGACGTAGACCTCTGGAAACTGATCCTTGCTGAAGACGATGAGGAGGCAGGTCTTCCCACAGGCACCATCCCCAACGATCACCAGCTTCTTTCGGATTGCAGCCATGGTAGGGCTGCCAGACAAGGCATTGGGGATTTGAGGAACAGCCATTAAGTCCAAAAACACTTCTTCAGGGCCCCCCCCAACCTCTCTGGAAACTAAAACACCTGGCAAAGGGGCAGGGGGCTTCCTCAGGCATGTTCTTGCCAAGAACCAATTGTGGGGGCAACAGAGCTTCAAATTCCTAAACTCTGGGTCCCTTGATGGGTTAGGAAACAGCCATGGGAGGTGGAGGATGACCCCACTTGGGAGCTGGAAAAGGAAAACATGAGTTTCAAGCTAATCCACCGCCAACCTGGGGACTCCAGGTACCCAGACAGCTGCCCAGGGATGCAGGACCTCCAGGGAGCGATCTTCCATCTACTTCACACATCAGGGTTTCAAGTCAGACTTCATTTATTACCACGATTTTGATGCATTTACCGTTTAATAATCTCTAAGGTCCAATCTAGAACAGACTGTCCCTCAGCACAAGTCGTACCTGCCCAGTCACAAATGAGGAGTCCCTCTCTAAGACCATGGAGTAGCAGAACAAGCTACCAGGTGGTGAGCAGGTAATGAAAGAATAGTTATAGAGCCCCTAGGTGCCAGGCACCCTGTCGGGCATTTTGGCAGAAATTATCTCCTTTGGTCCCTAGATGCCTGGAAGGTACATGGTGCACTTTCCATTTTGACAAACTAGGAAACTAAGGCTCAGTGAGGTTGAGACACAGATTCAGAGCCGTGGCTTATAAGCAGCAGGGATAGTACCCAAAGCAGGACTGTGTGACTCAAAGCAGGACGGTGTGACTCAAAACCGTGCCTCTTCAAAATGTCACCTCAGCGGTGAGACGGAGAGCAGAAGCAGGGAAACCCAGACAGAGGACAGCCAGCCGGCTTCCCTGGCCCACCCCGCCCAGTCCCCAGAGCCCCAAGTCATACAAAGGAGGCTCAGTCCCAGCAGTGCCCACAGCTCGAGTTTGGGCAGCCTGCCTTCCTCCCCCCTTCCCCCTGGGCCTGCCAGCAACGCTGGGTCACTCAGCCACCGGCAGGGGACAATGACCACACTGTAGGGAGCCACGCATCCACCACAGCACAGCGACTGAGAAGCATCCACCAGGGAATCACCTCCACCCACTCTGGAACAACCCCTTCCTCCCTCAGTCCAGCTCACCCGCCGGCCCTGCCCACCCCTCCCTGTGACTCAGGGCAAGGAGTCAGCTCCCCGAGCTTCCATGTGTCCCCCACACCTAGCCAGTGAAGGACGAACATCTGCACAGTTCATCACACCTTTGAAGCTTCCCTCACTTCCTCCTTCCCTGGGGAGGGGAGCTGACCTGCAGCCGGCTGAAGTTCCCAGGCTGCAGGAAGAGAGGGCGGGCTCTGGAGCTGAGATGAAGTCAAGGCTGTTGGGAAGGGGGAGGGGGCCAGAGTCTGGGCTGGGAGGAGCCCCAAAAGAAGAGACAAATGAGGGCCAGCCCAAGCACCAACCAGGCAGGGAGCAGTTGAGAAAGCGCCGGTAACCTGATCTCTGCCCCAAACCTAGCTTTTTCTCTCCGTCCCACATCCTGTCAAACTCGGCTGAGCTCCTCTGTGGCTGATACCCCACCACCACCTCACACTGCCCTTCAGGAAGAGAATACTCCAGCCCCAGGCCTGTTCCTTCAACAGTAGATCCTGGGTGGCCCTTCCCTTGCCTCCACACACATTCACAAACTGGGATGTTGGTCAGCGGACATAAGGCAGAGAATTTACAGGAGTTCAAAGTACGAGATTCTCATTCTCATTCTCTCTCTCTCCCGGATTCCCCAGAAGACAGGCAAGAAGGCATTTCAGCCGATCGCCTCCAGAAATGGAAACCATCCTCCAAAACGAGGGTTCCTTGGGAATTCTACCCAGATGACTGACGCTAGGATTTCTTCCAACTCCTCCACCCACTCCCATTAGTTCACCTTGCCCTGTTATGTAAGGATGCGCTGGGGTAGCCCCAACCTGGGGTGGGCAGTGCTGATGGCGGGCCATCACTACTGGGGTGAAAGCCAGTCACAGGTATGAGTATGCCACTACTGTCCCACCAACAGGGTAATTCAGATGGCACCAGGCTGGTAGGAGGCACAGGACAGAAAGCCGGTGAAGGGCCCTGGAGCCTCCAGCTCAACTAGAACACTCTCCCTCCAGGCTATGGTTGGGCCAGAAGTGCAAGTGGCCCAGGCCAGGCCAGTACACTAGGCCCAAGGCCAAGATGGCACGGACAACTTCCGATGAGACGCAGCCCCAGAGGGACTGTCCCACTGACCCCTTAAGAGGGGCAATCTAATCCCACATAGGGCCTGGAATGGAGCCTGGAACTTCTGGGGCCTTCCCCAAAACAAGACGGTGTGGAGACACCAGACCTCTCTCCAATCACTCTCTTGAATTCCCAGAGGATCCGGTTGCCTTTGCCGACCCACCCCAAACCTAGGGAAGGAATCGTTCTGGAGATACCGCATTCTCAACTTTAAAAACAGAGTGAGGGCGGAACTCGGCCTCGGGACCCCAGCCCCAAACCCCAGGATACACTTTCTTGGTTCGAGTATGAAGGAGGAGGAAGATTCTCATTCTCATTCTCTCTCTCTCATTCTCTCTCATTCTCTCTCTCTCTCTCTCTCTCTCTCTCACAAACACACACACACACACACACACACACACACACACACACACACACGAGTTGGATCCTTCCCATCTCCCTTATCCTCAACACAGGCTGGCTCCAGGAACCGTCTAGGGCGGCGTCCAGCCCGGGCCGAACGGTGGCAGGTCACATCCCGCTCCTACTCCTGCCAAGCCTCCCTCCTGGCCTGGAGGAATTCCCACCCCATCCCACCCCAGGTCCCCTGCGGCCGCCCGCCCCGGGGGCTGGAGCGTCTGAGCCGAGGCTCCCTCGCCCTGCGCCCGGCGGGGCAGGTTCCGGGAAGCCGGGAGGAGAGGGGAAGGGACTCCGACTCGGACCTCCCGAGGCCAGAGCCCCTGCGGGCAAGTCCGCGGACCCCCACTGCAGCCCGGGGAGGGGCCGACGCGGCCCGACCCCCGCCCCAGAGGCCGACTCCGCGCGGAGGGAACGGGGTCCACGCCCGGGCCGAAGCCCCCTCCCAGCCCGCGCCCCGATCTCCGGGTGAGCGAGAAAGGGAAAGTGCTCTCTCGGGGACGAGTTCCCAGGGCGCCCCGCCGCCCGCAGCCCCGGCCCAGGGTACCTTCCGCTGCGCCGCCTCCAGCTGCGCGGCCGGTGCCGGAGGCTCGGACTGACCCCGGGTCCCGCCCCGCCCTCCTCCAGCGCCGCGGCGGGGAGGGCGGTTCCGGCAGGGGGAGGGTCGGCCGGGGACGGCCCTTGGCTCGGCCCGCCCCGGCCCCGCGCAGAGCCGCTGGCGCTCGTCCCCTCCGAGGGCCGGGGCCAGGGGCCGGGGGCGTTTACCCTGCCAGGTCGGGGAGAGCCACGGGGAGGTTCCCGGACTGCGGAGGAGCCGGGCCAGCGGGGCGAGCGGGACCCGGGTGGACTCAGCCCCTGCCCAACCTTCCAGCCCTTAGGGGAGGACCGGCGTCGGGAAAGTTGAGAGGTGCTCCGGGTGGGGTCAGGAAGGGCCGCTGCTGCCCCCCTGTGGCCAAGCGGCCGCCCGCTCCTTCCCGCACCTGGGACCTCGCGGGAGGTGGGGCTGGGAAAGGGCAGCCCCGGGACGCCCCAGGGGCTCGCGCGGTTGTGGGGGTTGGCGGGGGGATGTCCACCCTCTTGCTCCCAGAATCGTTGCAGAGAAAGTACAGCTCAACGTCATCCCCAAACTTGAAGACCTTTCAGAGCCGTTCAGACCCAGACCCCCGTTCCTCCTCACAATTCCCTCTTCCCCGGGCCTGGAATTTCCAGGAGTCGAATTCCTACCTACTCCTCAAAGGGTGCTCCTAGAAATGCTTCTGGATCCCAGGTGGGAATTCTGTTCCCACTCCTAGATCTGACTTGGCGCATAGGATATTTACCTACATGCGTATCTCCTTTCCCTGTAAGGGAGCTGAGGAGGTGGAAATAGAATGAGCACGTCCACCAACGTTTTACTGGCTTGTGCTTGGAACACTACACAGCTCAACCCTTTCAATATCTATCACAGATCTTTGGGGTAAGTATACCCATCCCCTTTTGTCTGTAGGGAACTTGAGGCTCAGAGAAATCAAGCGGCTTACACAAATGTTTTTGACTTGTGACAGCAAGAATTCATACAGCCCAGCCTGTCTGGCTCCAAACTGGTGGTCTAGCTCGCTACTTCCCAGGCTCCTCCAGCCCGTCCTTTCCCCGGTTGTCTAGCACAGTGAGTGGCACATAATAGGTTGTCAACAAATATTTGATGAATGAATGAATGTTAGGAGTCATACAGACTTTAAATATCTGAAGTACAATCCAGACATTTGACAAATGTGAAAACAGGTCCACAGCAGTTTGATCCGTCTTAACTGGCTCAATAAATTTTTTTTTTTTTTGAGACGGAGTTTCGCTGTTGTTACCCAGACTGGAGTGCAATGGCACGATCTCGGCTCAACACAACCTCCACCTCCTGGGTTCAAGCAATTCTGCCTCAGCCTCCCGAGTAGCTGGGATTACAGGCACGCACCACCATGCCCAGCTAATTTTTCTATTTTTAGTAGAGACGGGGTTTCACCATGTTGACCAGGATGGTCTTGATCTCTTGACCTCGTGATCCACCCGCCTCGGCCTCCCAAAGTGCTGGGATTATAGGCGTGAGCCACTGCACCCAGCTCAATAAATTCTTGAGGGTGAACTGAGAGGCATGTTCCAAAGATACCTTTCTGCTTTCAAACAACTTAGAGTCTAAATGAGGAATACAGACCATTTCAAGATAGCTCACATTTACTGAATCCGTATAACATGGACCTGGGTCCACATACATTACAACAATCCCATGGGGTAGCTGCCTCCATTTTACTGAAAAGCAAATTGAGGTTCACAGAGGTTACAGAGCTAGTGTTGGGTCTGACTCCATAACCCAAACAGCTGAACTCTAGAGTCCCTGTTCTCAACTGTTACTCCCAACTGACTCCTAATGTAGACAGTTATAATACAGGAGGTCACTGCTGTATTGTGGGCATGTGTGGGCTCTGGGATACCCAGTCCTGAACAACAGGTGAGGTTTTCAAGATAAGGTGATGTGTAGATTTTTTTTTAATTTTTTTTTTTTTTTTGAGACAAGGTCTCTGTTGCCCAAGTGTGCAGTGGCGAGATCTCGGTTCATTGTAGCCTCAACTTACCAGGCTCAAGTGATTCACCTACCTCAGCTTCCCCCACACCTAATTTTTACATTTTTTTGTATACATGGGGTCTTGCTATGTTGCCCAGGCCAGTGAGGGGCCTTTTCTAATTAACTTATTTTGCTCATCTTTGTTTTTGCTTCCCTTTGCTTACTTTGAGTTTAATTTGCTGTTCTTTTTCTGGCCTCTTAAGGTGGAAACACAGATCACTGATATGAGATCTTTATTCCTTTCTACTACAAGTGATACTCTTAATTTCCTTGGATGTTTAACTGCTTCCCAGAGACACTCATCACTACACCACCTATTTTTTTTTATTTCTTTGTAGAGATGGGGTCTTGCTATTGCCCAGGCTGGTCTTGAACTCCTAGGCTTAAGCAATCTGCCTACCTCTACCTCCCAAAGTGTTGGGATTACAGGTGTAAGCCATCATGCGCGGCAGTAGATTTTGAGTAAGTTGTAGCTACTAAAAGCTCACAGTTATGCGAACCTCAGGAAGTTGGTGGTGGTGGTGAAAAATGAGGCTGGAGAAGGAAGCAGTGGCTGGATCATGAAGGTCCTTATATGCCTTGCACAGGAGTGTTGATTTTGCTCTAGGTGCAATAAGGAGCCACTAAATTTAAGAGGCTGATATAGTAAACGTGGTGGTGACTGATGGTAGGGAGAGGTGGAGATAAGTAGAAATATATTTTTAAAGGTCTATAGTCAACAATACTTAGTGATCAATTACCCTGATGGGAAAGAAATGAACGCCAAGGGTGACCAACTCCAAGATTTCTAACTGGAGCAGCAGAGCCGGTGACCACTGAGAGGATACACCAGGAGAAGGAACATTTTTTTTGTTTTTTTGAGACGGAGTTTCACTCTTGTTGCCCAGGCTGTAGTGCAGTGGTGTAATCTTGGCTCACCGCAGTCTCCACCTCCCGGGTTCATTCAATTCTCCTGCCTCAGCCTCCTGAGTAGCTAGGATTACAGGCACCCGCCACCACAGCCAGCTAATTTAGTATTTTTAGTAGAGACGGGGTTTCTCCATGTTGGTCAGGCTTGTCTCGAACTCCTGACCTCAGGTGATCCACTGGCCTCAGCCTCCCAAAGTGCTGAGATTACAGGTGTGAGCCAGCACGCCTGGCTGAGAAGCAACATGTTATGGGGGGCAGTGGTGAGTTTAGTTTGAGGTATGTTGAATTGAGGTGCCAACAGGCTGTCCAGGATACGTTCGGGAGATGATTGGAATGTGTATTAAAGCCCAGAAGGGTCTGGGCAGAGAAGCCACAGAAGTGGACGACGCCACTCACAGCAAATGCATGGAGTGGAAAGAGTGGAGGGTGGAGTAAAGACCATGGGGATACTGCATTTTTAGGGCTGTTCTGGTGCGCGTTCCACCACCCCACAGAGCTCTTATCTTTCAGTTTCTAGTCAAAGCAAATAAAGACACACACCTTTATCCATCTGGTTTATTTGCCAATAGCTGTAATTTTGGATATAGCGGACATCCCTTCTTCAGTTAAATTGCCACTAAAGAAGGGTCAGGAAGACAACTTCCAACTTTGGGCTGGGAGAGGAGTATGGAGAGGCTGGGATGGTGGTGGGAGGGGTGGTGTTCAGCCCCTCAGGAGTAACTGCCTGGCCCTCCCAGGGGGATGATGAAGACAGAGATGTCATCCCCGGAACCCAGCTTGTTGTTGGGGAGACGCCAGCCACGGTCCTGGGGGGTGCCCCGGGCCCCCAGGACCAGAGCTTGGGCCAGAGCTGTATACCTGCCAGGAGCACACATGCACACTCATGTACCAACATGTATGTGGGAAGACAGATATACAGGCCCACATGTGGGTCCCAAACATTGCTTCCCTTGACCCTTCCTTCACCAGTGCCATCCCCTTACCACCATGCCATGCAGAGCCCCTACCTGCTGTGGTCATTGGGCTCATAGGCCGACAGCACCCTGTCCACAGTGGCGGCTACTTCACGGTCAGTGGTGACATCCCACAGGCCATCTGTTCCCAGGACCAGCACATCATCCGGGCAGTGCTCATATTGTGTTAGGTCGTATACTCGTACCTGGTGGGGGAAAAGGGCACAGAGGATGGAGGTGTGGGGTTTGCTGGATGGGAGCTTAGGAATAAAGGGACTGCAGATGAAAGCCAGCCTGAGACCCCCAGAGGAGGCGAGGTGTGATTTGAGGGGGCTTAAATATGGCTCACCTCAGGGAAGCAGGAGAGAAAGGGCTTGATGGGCAGGGTGGAACTGCAGACCTTAAGGTTGTGGTCTCCTAAGCCTCGGGTCACCCCAATGGTGGCCATCACCCGAGCCTGAAAGAAATGAGGAAGGAATGCCACTATAGTCCTCTGCCAGATTCTCTGAAACCAGAGGTCCCTTCCACCCCTACCCTCAGGTAGAACCTCCACCTCCCTAGACAAGTTGTGATGGGTCCTCCTGCCCTCTCCCACCTCTACCATGGAGTTTACCTTTTTGCCCTCCCCACAGACCAGAGGAAACCTGAGATCCTCCAGCTCGATCTTTTTGTAGGCCCTGGGGAGGGGGGAGTAGAGGAGGCATCACCCAGGCATCAAAGGCCCTCTCCCGCGGAGCTGCACACCCTCGCACAAACCCCTTAGAAGGGCCACATCCCCCCAACTCCCAGTTCCTGGCCTGGCCCAACCTCCACTTCCACCTTGCTGCTGGTGAGGGACTGGTTGTGTTGCCATGGGAACGGGCCCCAGCTCCGAGGGAAGCGTTACCAGCCAGTCATGTTCTGGTCCCGATACAGCATTCTCTGCCCCAGCTCCTTGGGCAGAACTCTTCGGGGGAACTCAAGGTGGGTGAATTCACTGCCTAGCAGCTCTGGTTTCAGGAAGCCCTGGAGTTGGGGATGGTCAGAACAGAAGGCGGGGGGGCATTGTGCTCACAGCATACACGCTAGTATGTAGATGATGTTAACTACAGCAGACCCTTAAATAGAGTTTACCATGTGCCACACGTTATTCTAATATTAGCATATACTAACTTACTCCTCACAGCAGCCTTTAAGGCAGGAACCACTAATGCACAGAGAGGTTAAGAGAAGGAATGGCTGAGGTCACACAATTAGCAGAGCACTCAAACCAGGATGCATCCCGGGCTTCCAGCTCTGCAACCATGCACTTAGGCACTAAGCCCTACGCTGCCTTTCAGGGCCTTAGCTGTTCCCTTCTCCACCTCCGTCTCTACTTCCTGCCTCAGCTGGGGCCACAGTGGGAGCACTGCACCAGCCCTGCACTGCAGCCTCCCTGCTGCAGCCCCGCACCGGCTCAGCCCGGCACTCCACAGTCCACATAGCGCCCTTACCAGTAAACTCCCAGGAAGAGGCTTTCTTTGCCTGTGGTGGGGGTGTGAGAGTTCTCAGGACCATGGAGTGCAGGGACGCACAAGGCCCAACAAAGAAGCGGGGTGGGGAGTTTGGTTCCTACTTACAAGCAGCTGAAGACGCTGGCGCTCAGTCTCTGGGGTAAACTCCCGGGACATTGGAATGATTTCACCATTCCGGACAATGATGGCCCTGCCCAAAGAAAAGGAATCGGGGCTTGGTTCTCTTAGACCCCTCATGAAAAATTCCAGAAAAACCAGGCCCTCTCCATAATGACCTTTCGGATTCCTTACCCAGATCCCCATATCTGCCCCCGCCATGGATATTTCAGGCCACTCCTTATGTCTGTCACCCCTCCTGACTCCCTTCAATCTTGGTTTTTAACCCATGCCACCTTCCCCCGTATATTCCCCCATCCCAGAGAGTGAGGCCCTCTGTCACCACTCTTAGAGTCCCCTCCCCCATACCTGCTATCGCCTGCATTGGCCACGTACACCTTGCCTAGCAGGTAGACCACAACCAGTGCACAGCAGCCCCCCTCCACTTGGTGGCCACGCCGCTCCCGGGCCATCTGCTCATCCTGCCACATAAGGAAGGGTCAGAGGCTGGTAGAAGGAGAGGTTCCAGGCACACAGTCACCCTCCCCCTGTCCCCTCCATCTGCAGAAATCAACTGGCCCAGTCAGGCGACACTGGAAGACAGGAGGGAAGACGGGGATAACCAAGCTCTGCTCAGGCTCTCAGAGGGGCTGTGGGTTCTCAGGGTGACGCTCTCAGGCCACCTGGCTTCCACACAGAGCTGGCCAGAGTGGTTGCCTAGGAGGCCCTTGGCCCGGGTCACCCACTCACCATGAGCTGGAAGGCATTCTCAATGGCCCCCACTACCAGGCTCTCATGGTTCACTTCCTTCTGTGAAGACCAGCAGGACTGAGGACCAAGCAAGTGAGCGGGATCGGCGGAACCTGGGGTCCCCGGGGTGGACGGGAGGCAGAGGGGTGGTGGCGAAGTGTCCTGAAGTATCTCTACCAAGTCCTTTAGCTGCTCTCGGATATGGCGATGCAGAAGCCGTGAGGCCATTTCAGCAGCTCCGCCCCCTGCGTGCCCATCAAACAGGCCCCAGTAGTAGAAGCAGAGTCCCTGGTAGAGAAAAAGTTGGAGGTGAGTTGTGTGTGTGTGTGTGTGTGTGTGTGTGTGTGTGTGTGTGTGTGTGATGCAAGGAGAAGAAGAACAAGACTCTGGGCATCCATACAAACATCTGAGAGGAGGTCAGCATTTGCTGCTGAAAGCAAATCAGGCTTATTCACTTATTCACATGAGGCTTCCTATGTGTCAAGAGAAAGGAAAGCCTCAAAAAAGCCAAACTTGGAGGATAACAGATGCAAAATTCAACACTGGCAATTAATTAAATCATCCATAAGTATGTGAGCCTCTACATTTTGGGTGGGAAAGTAACACGGTAGCCTCTGACTGATAAATGCCAGGCAAAAGTTCTGTACCAGAAGGTAGAAAGCTAGTGATTTAGGGAGGTCTTCCACATAGCTCAGATTTGAACCCAGAAGTCTGAGTCCCTGGGGAGAGGTGTCACTGTGTCTCTGGAGTCCGGGAAAGGGGATGGGGGCTTACCTGGCCTCGGCTGGGCTCCCTGGGTACTCCTACATTCCTCCTACCTTCCACATACACCACTTCACAGCAAGCCTGGTCCTCATTGTGCCGACTCTTGCCAGCATTGATGACCCTGCCAGGCCAAAATGACCACATCAGGTTGGACACCAGACCAGGTCCTGGAATAACCCCCACCTTAGACATACACCATCTCCTGTGCCTGCTGGCTAAGCTGAGAAAGGTCACAGCCACCTGGGATCCAGGCCAGAGGGAGGAGAAGGGAGGGCTGGCAAGGTGCAAAGAGTACTGTCTGGGTGGCCAGCCCTACCACCTCACAGAAAGGCCAGCAGGAGCTTCTGGCCAACCACTATGTCCCCTGCCTGCCTCACTTCCCCCATCCCTGGCAAAAAAAAGAAAAAGAAAAAGCATTCCTAGTGGTGCTTCTGGGGGAGGGACTAGATGGTACCAGTCTTATTTCCTTGCTATCTAGACCCTACATCCCACCCTTCACCACTATCAACTCTCCCAGTGCCTTGTCCCCAGCACCTTGTCCTCTTGGGCACACCCACCCTTATCTTAAAACCATCCAGCCAAAGTTTCTGGACGATGAGGAAGTTCTCCAGCCCAGATCAGGAAAGAGGAATTGAAATAGAGTAGAAGTGGAAGCCCACCTAGACTGGGCAGCAGCCACTTACCCACAAACTGCTCCCACACAGGAGGCTAAGGGAGGTGGTGGTGGGTCCATGGGCCACCAGCCACCTTCCTCAGCGACCTCAGTGCCCCCATCTTCCTCTGTGCTCTGCGTTCCCGGCAGATGCATTAAAAATACACACAGCCCCGGGGCCAGCGGCCCGCTCCGGCCAGGGGATCTGCTTCTTTGTCAGGCCAGCACGACTTGGCCGGCTGAGGGGCATCCAAAGGGGACCCTTCTCTACCCCTGGCATCCCCCTCCCTCGCCCCTGGGGAAGCTGGCGGCCTCCTGGTGTCGCGGGCTATTTCTGGGTGTGGAGGGGGAGGGGAACTACGGTAAGAGGGACAGGGAACTGGGGCGCTGGAGCCGGGAAGCCGGTAAGCGAGTCTTCACAACCGCTATGTCCCCTATTAAAAAGAACCCCGCTCCTTCGTGAACCCCTTTCTCCCTTAGCCTTTAAGCTACCGTGCCGCGACTGGGAACTGGCCAACTCATCTTTCGCGGGGCCCTCCGCTCTCCGGGCTCTGGGGGAGAACGGGGTCCCGAGGCGGCGGGGCGAGGACAGTCAATGAGCGGGAAGGACCTGAAGAAGGTGACACAGGCTGCGCCCGACTAGAAAGTGGGCTGGGAGGGGGTGCGGCCCGAAGCCCAGGGGATAGCAAAGGTCCTGGGAAAAGGGAGCTCCTGGCCCGAACCCGGCGTGGGGAACGCATCCTAGCGCTGGGGATGCAGAGCTGGGGAGGGGGGTGGGAGCCCCATCCCGGTTTGGGTGCCCCAGGGGCGCTCACTCGGCGTAGCCCGTGCTCCAGGGCAGGCGGCGGCCCGTGTCCGGGGGGCTTTGCACAGCCCGGCCCGCGTGGTCATCGGCGCGTCGCAGACCCCCGGGGCTCAGCTGCAGAAAGGTCGGTCTGGAGAAGCTCGCTCGAGCCTCAACAGCCTTCGCGGGCGCCGCGCTCCCGCTCCCAGCCTTCCCGGGAGGGCTGCTGGGCGCTTCTGGAGCGGCAGCGGGAGGCGCCGAGGCGGTGTTGGGCAGGTCCGGGGATTTGGGGCGCGGAGGCGGAGCGCCCCCGGAGCTCACCAGGTGCGCCACGGCCGAGCGCACCCGGTTTAACATGCTGCCTCCCTGCCCCGCCCTCGGCCGCGGCCCCGCCCCCGCCCAGGCCCCGCCCCCAGGGCTCGGGGTGGGCGGTGCTCGCGCCAGACGACTCTTCCCTGCTATTGGCTCCCAGCCAGCGGGGCGGGTCCCAGGCGAAACTTGCCCTTCCTCGGGGCCACAGCAGGAACAGGGCCCCGGGCCCCCGGCCTCTGCCCCGCCCCATTCCGGCTTGGCCCCGCCTCCGTTTCTTAGGGGTAGGGTCTGTTGTTGTGGCAAGGGGGCGGAGAGAAGGAAACGTTACTTCGCTCGTGCGCTAGATTAGACTTCAGCTAGAACGTCTCCATTGTGACGGGGTTTGGGGACAGGGAGGTGCGGTCTCCTTGCTCTCGTTCCGGTGTGACCAGCCTGCCCAGAGAGCCATGGAGCTGATGGCCTTAGAGGAAAACAGGCGCTTTGGAGCCGCTGGGGGTGAAGCGCCAGGTGTTCACCACCTCTGGCTGGGGCTGCTGGAGCTGGAGCGAGAGCGAGAGCTGGCAAACTGGCACCGGGTGGGGGTCTGGAGGTAACGACGCAGGCTGCAGCCGACCACCCGGAATCAGGAGCCGGGGTAGATTCCTGGGCTCCTGATGCGCCGTTGCCCATGAAGACCATCTCTAGATCTGGGAAAGCGGTTGCCACTCCCACCCTCCTTTCTCTCTCAGAATCCAGGTCTTTCCCATAATGTAGACCTCTCCTGACCGCAGCAGGACGAGTTATTAACACTTAGGATAATAACACATAATAAATACTATGTTTTGAAGACTTACTGCATACTGGGCCCTTTACAAAGCACGTTCCACACATCATTAGGTTATTTATACTGCACACCAACGTTTATAGAATAAAGGTGGGTTTTATTCTATCAGTGTCACTGATGAGGGTGGACTGGACCCTTCTTGCCATTTTACTGTGACTTGCCCCAAGAGGTCGCATAGCCTGTGAGAGATTCATACCTATGTCGTCAAACCTGCTCTTTCTTATTTCTCCGGATCAGGAAGAAGGGCTAGAAAGGAGATCAATGGAGAGAAGAGTGGGGGTTCCTCCCCTCCCATCCTTCTCTTAGGGCCAGGGCTGACAGCAGTCTGGGAATGCCGAGCAAGTTCTATGTCTACCGCCAGGGGGAGACAGAGGCCAGGCTAAGTCCTTGCTCAGGACGACTAAAAGCCCACTCGCTGGAAGACCAGGACCGAGCCCAGCCCCTGGTTGGCTGCCTGTTCTAACTTCTCCCCTCTGAGGGAGGGTAGTACTGACCTGACGCCACAAGAGCTCTAAACCTCCTATCGGAGAGTTGATCACTAGGAATCCACAGGCACCACCCACTCACCCACACATCTCAAACAGGAACAAGGCTGTTGTGGCCCTTAGGCAAGTTGGAGGTAGCCAGCAGGGACTATGGCACCCAGCTCACGGTTGGAACTTTTCTGGGCTCTGTCGGCCAGGTGCTTCCTGACCACATCCCACTCTGTTTCCCAGGCTAAACTGTGTGTGGCCAGAAGGGATGACTTTCTTGGCAGCTTCCAAATAAAAATCCCACAATGGTCATTCGGGTTGGTAGACTTACTATGCCTGCTATGTTATGTCCGAGCTTTGCGCAGAGAAAGCCAGAAAAAATTATCCTGCCTCAACCTCCCGAGTAGCTGGGATTACAGGCACATGCCACCATACCCAGCTATGGGGTCTGTTTTTTTGAACCCAGGAGGTGGAGGCTGCAGTGAGCCGAGATTGCACCATCACACTCCAGCCTGGCGACAGAGCAAGAATCCATCAAAAACAAACAAACAAGGGCCTGGCGCGGTGGCTCAAGCCTGTAATCCCAGCACTTTGGGAGGCCGAGGCAGGTGGATCACGAGGTCAAGAGATCGAGACCATCCTGGTCAACATGGTGAAACTCTGTCTCTACTAAAAATACAAAAAATTAGCTGGGCATGGTGGCGCGTGCCTGTAATCCCAGCTACTCAGGAGGCTGAGGCAGGAGAATTGCCTGAACCCAGGAGGCGGAGGTTTCGGTGAGCTGAGATCGCGCCATTACACTCCAGCCTGGGTAACAAGAGTGAAACTCCGTCTCAAAACAAACAAAAAACAGCAGACCCCAAGGCAAAAAGAACAGCAAAGGCAGACTGGGACAAAGAACAGGCTACTTCTATAGGTTTTCCCCTGCTATTTGAGAAAAACTGGAACCAACTCTCAGATAAATAGCAGCAGCAAGCCAGCAACTGAAGAAACAAATATAACTCCCGGTTGTTGTTATTATTCAGTGTTTCTGGGACAGTTGACTTACCACTTTTTGGTGTCCCTCAGCTCCCTGTTCCCTGCCCTTTCTAACATCCACAATGGTGTGGCTGCAAGCAGTCGGCAAAGCCAAGCTCAGACCCCCCCGCTCAGCTCCAGCACCAGATGACCATCGGGGAGGTTGACAGCTCCCTGGGGCCCCAGAACAGCCTCCAGCCATAACCTAATCATAAGGCTCTCCTTTCCCTGAACTTCTCACCTCCTATTCCTGGCACCATAATGCCTCCTCCATCCTCAGACTGCCCCAGAACCTGGTGAGAAGGTCATCACCTCTACTCATCCCTGAGGCAGCGGAAAGTGAGAGGGAAAAGTGGGCGGGCTAGGAAGAAGCAGACTTGTGGTGTCTTTTTCTCTGTGATGAGCAAGACTCTGCTTAGTGGCTGGCCCTGCCAGGGGAGCGTGAAGTTTGAGTCAAGGAGGGGGACTGAACAGCCTCAAGACAGGCCCTTTATCTCAGGCCACGGTGATGGCTCAGGGCCCAGAACTGGTCACCTTCTGCCTTGTCTCTCCCCTCCACAGTACCCCAAACCCAGAGGCCCCCTAAACGAAGAGGAAAGTCCCTTCCATTAAGAGTCAAATTCACAGAACATCACTCCCTCCCATTTGTCTAATACTTTCACATCCAAAATAGAATCCTGTGAAGAATTGTTCAATTGCAATGAATAATATTACAATTTTTCTGATAAAGAAACTGGGTCTCAGATCAGGAGTGGTGGCTCACCCCTTTAATCCCAGCAATTTGGGAGGCTGAGGTCCGTAGATCAGTTGAGTCCAGGAGTTCCAGCCAGCCTGGGCAACAGGGCAAAACCCTGTCTCTACAAAAACAAATACAAAAAATCAGCCCCAGCTTGGTGGTGCACTACAGACTATGCCTACATTCCCAGCTACCAGGAGGCTGATGTGGGAGGATCACTTGAGCCCAGGAGGCGGAGGTTACAGTGAGCCAAGATCTGCGTGACAAAGTGAGACCCTGTGGGAAGGAAGGAAGGAAGGAAGGAAGGAAGGAAGGAAGGAAGGAAGGAAGGAAGGAAGGAAAGGAGGCCATGCATGATGGCTCATGCCTGTAATCCCAGCACTTTGGGAGGCCGAGGCAGGCAGATCACCTGAGGTCAGGAGTTCGAGACCAGCCTGACTAACATGGAGAAACCCTGTCTCTACTAAAAATACAAAATTAGTTGAGTATCATGGGGCATGCCTGTAATCCCAGCTACTCGGGAGACTGAGGCAGAAGAATCTCTTGAACCCAGGAGGCGGAGGTTGCGGTGAGCCAAGTTCATGCCATTGCACTGGGCAACAAGAGCAAAACTTCATCTCAAAAAAAAAAAAAATGAAGAAGGAAAGGAAGGAAGGAAAGAAGAGAGGGATGGAGGGAGGGAGGAAGGAAAGAAGAAGAAAAAGAAAGAAGAGAAAAGAAAAAAATAAACTAGGTTTCAGAATTTAGTTCCCATGTTGATATTCACACTTACCATCCACAGGGACCATCCCCAGCCTACTACTGTCCTCCTGCCTAGTGCCCACACCCTCACACTTCCCTCAGTCCTCCCTGCCCCA
>CM052659.1:103774966-103824206 GCA_028533165.1 Leontopithecus rosalia
GGGCATGTTCAATGACATCATAGCTATGTAATTAGCAAAATCCAAATTGTCAATGATTTTACAAGAAGAATGATGAAATTTCTAGGATATAAATGAGAGAAGAAACCTACAGATTAAAAAAGATTGGTGAAACCTATCAACTAAAAAAAAAAAGGATTTTTTCAGCTGGGCTCGGTGACTCACCCCTGTAATCCCAGCACTTTGGGAGGCCGAGGCGGGTGGATCATGAGGTCAAGAGATCGAGACCATCTTGGTCAACATGGTGAAACCCCATCTCTACTAAAGATACAAAAAATTAGCTGGGCATGGTGGTGCGTGCCAGTAATCCCAGCTACTTGGGAGGCTGAGGCAGGAGAATTGCCTGAACCCAGGAGGCGGAGGTTGCGGTGAGCCAAGATCACGCCATTGCACTCCAGCCTGGGTAACAAGAGCGAAACTCTGTCTCAAAAAATACAAGAAATACAAAAAACTAGCTGGGTGTGGTGCCATGGGCCTGTAGTCCCAGCTACTGGGGAGGCTGAGGTAGGGGAATCGCTTGAACCCAGGAGGTGGAGGTTGCAGTGAGCCGAGATTGTGCCACTGCACTCCAGCCTGGCAACAGAGCAAGACTCTGTCTCAAAAAAAAAAAGTATTTTTTCTCACACTCCTTCTATCTGTGGTTTCAGCTTCTATGGATTTAGTTACCTATAGTCAACCATGGTCTGAAAATAGGTGAGTATAGTATAATAAGATATTCAGAGAGAAAGAGATCACATTTATATAACTTTTATTATAGCATATGCTTATAACTGTCCTTTTTATTATTGTTGTTAATCTCTTACTATGCCTAATTTATAAATGGAACTTTATCATCAGTATGTATAGGGAAAAGCATAGTACTATATATACAGGGTTCAGTGCTGTCCTGCTTTCAGGCATTCACTGGAGGTCTTGGAATGCATCCCCTGAGGATAAGGAAGACTACTGCAAGGTAAATATTAACAAATTATTTTTTTCCCTCTTCTTATTCATGGGAGTGACCGAGACTATTACCTGTAATCAACCAGAAGAATACACAGAAGCTGCTCGAGATCTTATCCTGATCCACAGAAAAGAGTCCACATGTTGGGATTAAAGGTTAAGGCGTGGAACAGGCAAGGCAATCCTAAGCAAAAGGAGCAGAGCTGGAGGCATCACGTTACCTGACTTCAAACTATACTACAGGACTACAGTAACTAAAATAACATGGTACTGGTATAAAAACAGACACATAACCTAGAAATAAGGCCGCACACCTACAACCTCCACAAACCTGACAAAAACAAGCAATGGGAAAGGATTCCCTGTTCAATAAATGGTGCTGCAATAACTGGAAAGATCCGGAAAGATGACACTGGACTCCCTAACCACAGACAAAAGTTAACTCAAGATGGATTAAAGGCTTAAGTATAAAACCCAAAACTGTAAGAACCCTGGATGACAACCTAGGCAATACCATTCAGGACATAGGCATGGGAAAGATTTCATGAGGAAGACACCAAAAGCAATTGCAACAAAAGCAAAAACTGACAAATGGAATCGAATAAAACTAAAGAGCTTCCACCCAGCACAAGAAACTATCAACAGAGTGAATAGACAAGCTACAGAATGGGAGAAAATGTTTGCAAACTATGCATCCAACAAAGGTCTAATATCCAGCATCCATAAGGAACTTAAACACATTTACAAGAAAAAAAAACATTAAAAAGTCGACAAAGGACATGAACAGACACTTTTCAAAAGAAGACACACAGGCAGCCAACAAACATATGAAAAAAAGCTCAACATTACTGATCATTAGAGAAGCGCAAGTCAAACCACAGTGATACACCTTCTCACACCAGTCAGAATGGCTACTGTTACAAAATCAAACAGGTGGAGGCAAGGTTTTGAAGAAACTTGCTTAACTGTTGGTGGGAGTATGAATTGGTCCAACCATTGTGAAAAGCAGTGTGGTGATTTCTCAAAGACCTAAAAATAGAAATAGCATTTGACCCACCAATCTCACTTATATACCCAATGGAATATAAATCATTCTACCCTAAAGACACACGCACATGAATGTTCACTATAGCACTATTCCTAATAGCAAAGACATGGACTCAACCTAAATGCCCATCAATGATAGACTGGATTAAAAAAATATATGGTATATATACACCGTGAACACTGTGCAAACACCATGAACACTATAAAAAAGAACAAGATCATGTCCTTTGCAGGGACGTGGATGGAGCTGGAGGCCATTATCCTTAGCAAACTAACACAGGAACAGAAAACCAAATGCCACATGTTCTCACTTGTAAGTGTTCTCATCCACGTGATGAGAACACGTGGATACATAGAGGGGAGCAACACACACTGAGGCTTGGAGGGTGGAGGCTGGGAGGAGGGCGAGGATCAGGAAAAATAACTAATGGGTACTAAACTTAATGTCTGGGTGATGAAATAATCTGGACAACAACCCCATGACACAAGTTGACCTGTGTTACAAACCTGCTCTTATATCTCTGAACTAAAAGGCTAAAAAAAAAAAAAAAAAAGGTGACGGTGTGATTTTTTTAAGAAAAAAAAAAATGGTGTTTCCAGCTTGAGCCCCAAGTCATTGCAATTCAGCAGACTGATTACACATACCTTGAATCATCTAATTCCCACAAGAACTTGTGAGGTGAGTGTTATTAACACCAGTTTACACATGTAGATGCTCAAAGTGGGAAGAAAGTCTGAGGGCATTCAACAGCTGTCTCATGACTAGGAGTCCAGGACCAGGAAAAAGCATGTAGTAAATGACATTTGAGGGGCAGGCTTTTAAAATGTGAATGGTCTCATTTAATTCTCACACTAATTCCTTAAGGTAGACATTACTATTCTCAATTTGCAGACAAGGAATCTAAGACTTTGAGCCCAGGTCTGCTCAGCATAATACTCACTTCTCTCCATCACCCATGAGCTGTGTTCTGGTCATCTCCTTGAGGACTGACTGCCCAGAGTCCAAACATTTCTTTTTTTTTTTTTAACATAAGCAAGGATTTCAGAAATAAATAGAGTCCAAACATTTCAAAATTAGTGCTTAGGGAAGGGGTGAGGGGCCAGGGGATGGACTGGGTAGAAGTGCTGTGACAGACGTGTCTCCTCCATGCTCTGAGGAGAGAATGGGGGTAGAGGAAACCAAATCCAGCACGAGGAAGGCATCTTAAGGAGGTTTTTTTTTTTTTTTTCGAGATGGAGTCTCACTCTTGTCACCCAGGCTAGAGTGCAATGGCGCTATCTCGGCTCACTGCAACCTCCACCTCCCAGGTTCAAGCAATTCTCCCGCCTCAGTCTCCTGAGTAGTTGGGATTATGGGTGTGAGCCATCACACCTGCATAATTTTTAAATTTTTAGTAGAGATGGGGTTTCACCATGTTGGCCAGGCTGGTCTCGAATTTCCGACCTCAAGTGATCTGCCTGCCTTGACCTCCCAAAGTGCTGGGATTACAGGCATGAGCTACTGTGCCTGGCCATGAGAAAGTCTTTAAATTTGAGTAGGAATCAGTGTGTGTGTGTGTGTGTGTGTGTGTGTGTGTGTGTGTGTGAGGGAAAAGAGAGCAAAGGCTAATGAATGGAAAAGCATTTGCAAAGAATGCTTGAGGCAAGTTCAATAAGCAGTTCGCGATGACTAAACTACAAGGGGTAAGGAGAGATGGCAGAGATGCTGAAAGTTGGCCAAGGCTGAGCTCAGAAAGAAGCCGGTTGCTGTACAGTTTGCGTTTTATCTTGAAAACAATGGAGAACCCCGTAAGGGCTCAAGGGCAAGGGAAGAAGCAGATTGCCACCTTAGAGATGAAGCTGTAAGGCCTGATGAGTGGGTGGTGGGTGAAACTAAAGACTGGGCAACAAAATAGAAGTTTTGACAATAATCCAGGTAAGAAATAATAAGCCCTTGGGCAAAAAGCAGTGGTTGCCTGGGAGTGCTGAGGGGGGAGGGGAAGATGAGGATAGTTTCCAACTCTGGGCCTCCATTCTTTGATGGATGGGTGCTTTTTTTCTCTCCTACGATCTGGCTACAATGATGGCAGCACTGCCCATGTGCTGTCTGAAAAGCACTGAAGGCCCAAAATACCAACATGCTGCGTTCTCCAGGGCCTGTAACCCCTCCACTCAAGTCCCTATTACAGCTGTATTCACCCAAAAGCAAACCCTGAACACTTACTGGACCTTTTGGTGAATGATATTTTTTTTTTAGGGGGCCACCATTCGAATCTTGGCCAACTGTGAGGAAAGGCTGGAAGAGGAGTTTGGAGATGGCCTGTGGCAGTTCTGGAGGACTCCATGTCCTGGAATTTGAGAGAAAGAGAGGAGGCCATACCACCTAGGAGGGAGGGGGGTGTTGGGGTGGGTGAGCAGGTAATCTGCTCTCATAAGTCATTCCTGCTCTTTGGCTGCTAGGGATTTAGGGGTCTTTGGCCCAAGATCAAGTTTCTCTTTAACTTCTCTTTTCTGCACGTGGATTCCCAGACCCAGCTCCGTGCTCCAGCCAGCGCCTAGGCTGCAATGGAGAGCAGGAGAGAGGAGCATGTCCTCTGATGGGTTTTTTCGCAAGGGTAGAAAGGCAGATACTGAAAAAGTGGATCTCAGACTCGCGGGACCAGCTGGGGCAGCTCTGGGACTCAAGAGTTCCCAGAGATGACGGTCCTAAAACCAGGAGCAGCGTGAGCGGCTGCGGAGTTCCACTCCACTAGTAAGGTCTCAGAGAGGACTGGGCAGTAGACATCCGGCAGCCAAGCGGACTAGAGCGCTCACTTTTTCTCCTTGAGAGTGATACCTGCCTGTGTCTCTTCTGCTTAAACTTATAAATTAAAAAAAAAAATAGAGTGATACCTGAGGCAGCCTTCAAGGTTGGAGGGCCGAGGTTCTCTGCGTCGCTCCCGCTTGGGGAGTCACTCCTGGCTCGCCGCCGCGCACAAGCGCTAGCTGGGCAGCACGCGGCCAGTCAATGAGACTGCAAACCTTGTTTGCTTTTAGTTACTGATTGTTAAAGATTAAACTGCAGGTAAGCCGACATCAATAATCCTAACGGAAAAATCTTTTAACTAAGTTAATAATAGGAAAAAAATGATTGCAATTGTAGATATTAGTCAATCGGAAGATGTGAGAGAGGGAGGTAGAGTGGGTCCCGGGCGGGGTGCAGGAGTGTGTGTGCGCGCGCACGTGTTGGGTCAGGGGATTTTTAGAGTGTGTGTGCAAAATTTCGGGAGGGAGCTTTGTCTCGGGGGAGAGGAGTGAGGACTGCAGCTCTCCCAGGCCAGGTTCTGCCCGACACTTCCCCCAACCCACGCTCGCCCCGCCCCAATCTGGACAGTTACTCGCAGGGACTCTTCTCCCTTCTTCTTCTTCTTCTATTTTTTTTTTTTTTTTTTTTTTTTGAGACGGAGTTTTGCTCTTGTTGCCCAGGCTGGAGTGCAATGGCGCAATCTTGGCTCACCTCAACCTCCGCCTCCTGGGTTCAAGCTATTCTCCTGTCTCAGCCACCCAAGTAGCTGGGACTACAGGCATGTGCCACAATGTCCAGCTAATTTTTTTGTATTTTTAGTAGAGACTGGGTTTCATCATGTTGGTCAGGATGGTCTCGATCTCTTGATCTTGTGATCCACCCGCCTCGGGCTCCCAAAGTGCTGAGATTACAGGCGTGAGTCACGGCGCACGGCCCTCTTCTCGCTTCTTTACTCAGAAGGGGGTAGCTGCGAGCCGGGCTCGGTGGCGGGGGGCCTGTAATCCCAGCTACTCGGGAGGCTGAGACAGGAGAATCGCTTGAACCCGGGAGGTGGAGGCTGCAGTGAGCCGAGATCGCGCAACTGCACTCCAGCCTGGAGGAAAGAGCGACACTCCGTCTCAAAAACAAACAGCAAAAAAGAAGGGGGCAGCTGCGAGCATCACCTCTTCTCCTTCCCTTTGATTAGCTGAGCGGCCTCGACCTAGGACCATCCCGGCCGGAGGACGGGATGGGGAGGGCTTGGAGGAGTCCCTCCTGGAGCGGTGGAGCCCGCGGGAGATTTGCGGAGCAGGCTGTGTCTCCAAAAGAGCGAGCTTCCTGTCGTGGGCGGTGTCCACAAAATGTTCCTCCGTGGTGACAGAGGGGTGCGGTGGGGCCTGGGAGGCTCGTGGGCGATTCCGAGCAGCGGGTATGTCCGGAGTGAGGGGCCAGCCCACGGGCTGGGAGGAAGAGGAGAGGCTGCGCCACTGCTCCCGGTTCCCCGGAGACTCCACTGCGGAAAACAGAGCTGAGCCCCGCCGCGGATCAGCCGAACTCGACAGGCCCTGGCGGGTCACCTGCCCCTAACCCTTGTTGGGCTGGGAGGGGTCTTCTCCCCATAAGTCCCCTAGCCCGGCGGAGGCTTCTCCTTTCCAACCCCCGCGCCCGGCGCCTGCCTTAGACTGCTGTCGCCCGCCGGGCTGCTCTCTCGCTCCCGGTGCCAGGTGGTCCGAGGCGGCCCGCGCCATCGTTCCGTCCAGCCGACTCAGATTAACACAGGTTCGAGATGCCGGGCTCCGGCCTAGTGCGCGCGGTGTTCCGCGTCCTCGGGGAGCAGGTGGGAAGGACGCGTCTGGGGTCTGTGGTCTGGACCTCCGGCCTCGGAGCGCGCAGCAAGCCCTCGAGGCAGGATTGCGACCGCGGAGGCCTGCAGCTGTGACTGAACTCGCGCCTCCTCCGCCCGTTTCGCGGCCCCCAGTCCACCCGGGCTAATGGCGTTAACCTTGGATTCCCCTCAATACCGCGCCCTGTGGCCCCGGGGAAAGTCTCCACGCAGGAAGGCCCAGGGCCCTGTGAGTGTACACATGGGGAGGCACAAAAGCTGCCGATACTGTTTGTTCAGATTGAAGTTCGGTGGAAAGCTGTGCCTTCTTATTTTTTAAAAAAATTCAACTTTGTTGAAGTATAGTTTACATTCAATAAAATGTACCCACTTTAAGTGGATATTTAGATACTTTTTGACACATTCACACTCCACTACCATGATCAAGATACAGAACATTTCCATTTCCCCAAAAATCACCTTTGCCATCCCCCTAGACCACCCTGTGTCCTCTACCTACCCCATCCCACACACCTGAGCTCTAGGCAACCGCCGGACTGCTTTCTTCTACTATGGATTATGTTTTTGTATTTTCTGGAATTTCATATCAATGGAATCAGACACTATGAGCTCTGTGTTCACTTCACCTAATGTTGTTGAGAATCATCCCTATTGTTGGAAAGATCAGTTTACTTTTTATTCTTTTGAGAAGGAGTCGCTCTGTCGCCCAGGCTGGAGTGCAGTGTCCTGATCTCGGCTCACTGCAACCTACACCGCCTGGGTTCAAGCGATTCTCCTGCCTCAGCCTCCCAAGTAGCTGGGATTACAGGCACCCGCCACCACTCCAAGCTAATTTTTGCATTTTTTTTTAGTAGAGGCAGGGTTTCATCACGTTGGCCAGGCAGGTCTCAAACTCCTGACCTCAGGTGATCCATCCACCTCGGCCTCCCAGATTTCTGGGATTAGAGGCGTGAGCCACCATGCCCGGCCTTTTCATTGCTGAGTGACAGTGCACTGTCTGGTTGTAACACAGTTTGTTTATCCTTTCTCTTGTCCACAAACATTTGGACTTTTTCCCAGTTTGGGCTATTTTGAATTAAGTGTTAGGAATATTTATTCAAGTCTATATGGCCATATGATTTCATTTCTCTCGGGTGCATATCTAGAAATGGAATTGCTGGGTCATATCAGAAAATATATTTTTAATGTAGTAAGAAACTACAAAACTACTTTCTAAAGTGGTTGAAGCATTTTACACTCCCACCAGTAGTATATAAAAACTCCAGTCGACTCCACACTGTCACCAATGTTTAGTATTGCCAGTCATTTTAATTTTAGTTATTCCAGTGGGTGTCCAGTGGTACCTTACCATATTTTTGAATTTCATTTCTCAAATAAATACGTTGAGCATCTTTTCACATGTCTGTGTTACAAATGTATATATCTTACTTAGTGCAATGTCTGTTCAAAATTTTGCTCGTTTTTATCAGGTTTTTTTTTATTACTGGACTGTAAAACTTTTCTATATATTCTATATATAAATATATAGAATATTTTTTATATATTCTATATATTTAAAAGTCCAGCAACATAGCCTAAATGTATAGGAAACGTTTACAGTGGTTTGCCAAAACATTTTCTTTTTCTTTTTTTGACGGGGTTTCTCTCTTGTTGCCCAGGCTGGAGTGCAATAGTGTGATCTTAGCTCACTGCAACCTCTGCCTCCAGGGTTCAAGCAATTCTCCTGCCTCAGCCTCCCAAGTAACTGGCATTACCGGCACTACACCCAGCTAATTTTGTATTTTTAGTAGAGATGGTTTCTCCATATTGGTCAGGCTGTTCTCAAACTCCCAACCTCAGGTGATCTGCTCACCTTGGCCTCCCAAAGTGCTGGGATTATAGGCGTGGGCCACTGCACCCGGCCCTTTTTTTTTTTTTTTTTGAGACGGAGTCTTGCTCTGTCACCCAAGCTGGAATGCAGTGGCGTGATCTCAGCTCACTGTAACCTCCGCCTCCTGGGTTCAAGCAATTCTCCTGCCTCAGCCTTCCCAGTAGCTGAGATTACAGGCATGTGCCATCATGCCCAGCTAATTTTTGTGTTTTCTAGTCAAAACAGGTTTTCACCATGTTGGCCACACTGGTCTCAAACTCCTGACCTCATAGTCCTCCCACCTCAACCTCCCAAAGTGCTGGGATTACAGTCATAAGCCACCAGACCCAGTCTGCCTCATCATTTTCATAACCATTTCAAAAAGTTGGGTTTTCGTTTTGATGAAACCCAATAATCATTACTTTCTTTTATAGTTTGTGATTTTGAGGTCTTAAGAAATCTTTTGCCTTATGCCAGGTTTCCACAGATTTTTTTCCTTTGTTTTCTTCTTGCAAGTTTTATAGTTTTAGCTCAAATATTTAGGCCTGTTTAGACCTATTTCTTTTTTCTTTTTTTTAGTCTATATTCTATGAAGAAACATGTTTAGGCCTATTTCAAATTAAATTTTGCATATGGTGCGCAGTAAAGGCCGAGGTTAATTTTTTTTTTCGATGTGGATATCCCATTGTTCCAGCATAATTCACAGAATAGGCTACCCTTTTCTCACTAAATTACCTCAGAACCTGTAATAGCTAGAACTTAAGATGGCACCTAATGAATACCATCTGTATGCAGGCCTTTGTGTGGTCCCCTCCCACTACACTGGTCGCCTTGGTTGACCTGTGTAACCAATACAATTTTGTACAAATGAGGGAGTAAAAGTTAACAACACTAGGTCATAAAAACATTGGCTTCTACCTTGCTCTCTACCTTGATCTCTCTTGGACCACTCATCCAGGGAAGCCAGTGGAAACTCAAGCACTCTATGAAGAGTCTTACGTGGTGAGGAACTGAAGCCTCATGCCAGCACCAGCATCTACCTGCCTGACAGGTAAGTGAGCCATTTTGAGTAGATCCTCTAGTTCCAGTCCAGCATTCAGGTGACTAGCCTCAGCCAACATCTTCATGTGCAACCTCAGGAGAAAGCTTGAACTAGAACCACGAGTCTAAACTGCCTTTTAATTCCTAACCTAAGAAACTGTATTTCTAGACTTTTAATTCTGTTCTATAGATTTACATGTCTGTCCTTACAGCAACACACCACACTGTCTTGATTATTGTAGTAAGTTTTTTTTTTCTTTTTTTACAGAGTCTCTCTCTGTCACCAGGCTGGAGTGTAGTGGTGTGATCTCGGCTCACTGCAACCTCTGCCTCCCAGGTTCAAGTGATTCTCCTGCCTCAACCTCCTGGGTAGCTGGGACTACAGGCATGCACCATCATGCCCGGCTAGTTTTTGTATTTTTAGTAGAGATGGGATTTCACCATGTTGGCCAGGATGGTCTCGATCTCTTGACCTCATGATCCACCAACCTCGGCCTCCCAAAGTGCTGGGATTGGAGGTGTGAGCCACTGCTCCCCATCCTACTGTAGTAACTCTTAAAGCCTTCTAATTTTGTTTTCTTTAAAAATGACTTTGACACTTCTATATTCTTTATATCTGTGTATCAGTTTTAGAATTAGCTTGTAAATTTCTACAAAAATCTTGCTGGCCTTTGATTGGGTTTGCATTGAAGCTATAGTTTTAATTCTGGGAAAACTGATGTCTTAACAATATTCATGACCACTCTGGGTTGCCACCACCACTGTCACCATCATGCCAGCCCCTCAGGTCTTCGTGAGGCCAGGTGACACTCAAGAATGGGAGACAAGCCAGTTTGGGAGAAGATTACATCCAGCTTCCTTCAACATTACTACTAGTTATTTGACAGCAATAGAACACAACTAGGCAGAATTTGCAATGGCGTGTCATGCCTTATGTGAGGACAACAGTTCCGTAGGAAAGCTCCCACTGTGGAGAAGTTGTCTAGCCTTCCATTCCAGAAATCCAGCACAGCGTCACAGTGCAGCACCATCAGCCCACGCCAGACAGCTGCATCATCAGCGTGGTTGTGGGCCAGCTTAAGGCAGCTGAAGACGCCATCCTGGGGTTCCACCAGATGTTCCTATTAAAGAACATCAGCGATGCTTGGGTCTGCACCACTAACATGTTCGGGTGTGCCTTGCATACCTTCAGCCGACCTCTCAGCCAGGCACTTACGCTGTTTCCTCCTCCCTCCTCATCCCAGTACTATTCCCACTCCTCCAGATGCTCCAAATATCATGCACAAATGAGCAGAGCTGCGGTGGGAGTGGGCGCAGTGCGCTGCTGCCACCGAGGTGTTGCGTATGATGTTTGGATGCTAGACTGGTTTGCATCTGATGGAAGAAGTTGGTGTCGTAACTGCTCATGCCTTAGAAAGACTTAAGTAATGCAAAAGGTTATTCTTTTTTTTAAAATCTATTGACAAGTTGCTGTAGCAACCAGAAGAATTGAAGGAGAAAGCAGCTGCCTCACTGCCTAGACATTGATTTGTTCAGATATTTCAATGCCTCGTAATACAACAAAACCACAAAATTTTTCTTATAAAAAAAAATCAGTCTTCTGATCTATGAACATGGAAAATATCTGCATTAAAAATTTTCTAAACAATATTTTACAGTTTTAAGTGCTCAAGTTTAGGTCTTGCAAATATTTTGTAAAATGTATCCCTAAGTATTTCATGTTTTTGATGATACAATGAATGGTTCTGTGTTTTAAATTTCGATTTATAGTTGGTTGTTGCTAGTACAACAATTGTATGTCCAATAAGTCAGTGAGAAACAATATTATTTTTTCTGTCTTTTTTCTCTCTTTACTTCATTTTGTATGGTTTTTGGTTTGTTTTCTTGAGACAGGGTCTTGCTCTGTTGCCCAGGCTGGCATACAGTGGCATGATCATGCCTCGCTGTAACTTTGACTTCTTGGGCATAAGCAATCCTCCCACCTCAGCCTCTTGAGTAGCTTGGACCACAGGTGTACACCACCACATCTGGCTAATTTTTTTTATTGTTGTGTAGAGAGAGGGTCCCCTTGTGTTGTCCAGGCTGTGTACTCCTGGGTTCACATGATCCTTCCACCTTGGCCTCCCAAAGTGTTGGGATGGCAGATGTGATCCACTGCACCTAGCCTAGTATGTTTCTATTCTGAGTTTTTTTATTTTGTAGGGTCCTATCTGCTCTTAATCCCATCCAATGTATTTTTCAACTCAGCTTGTTGTATTTTTCATCTCTAGAAGTTCTATATTTTTTTCTTAAGGCCAGCAGCTGGACACTTCTAGAATTTTAATTTTTTTATATTTTTCATTTCTCTTTTATTTTCTTTCTTTCTTTCTTTCTTTTTTTTGTTTGCTTATTTAGAGACAGGGTATTCCTCTGTTACCCAGGCTGGGGTGTAATGGCACAACCATAGCTAACTATACCTTCAGTCTTCTGGGTTCAAGTGATCTTCCTACCTCAGCCTCCTGAATAGCTAGGACTACAGGTGCATGCAACCACGCCTGGCTAGTTTTTTATTTTCATTTTTTTGGTACAGTTGAAGTAAGACTTCAACTAAGTTGCCCAAGCTGGTCTTAAACTCCTGGGCTCAAGTGATCCTCCCACCTCAGCCTCCCAAAGTGCTGGAATTATAAGTGTGAACCACTATGCCTGGCCCATTTCCTTTATTTTCATGTTCTTGGCCTAACTGAGCATAAAGAACATGTTTGTAATAGCTATTTCAACATTCATTCTGCAAAGATCATCATTTTTTTGGTCTGTTTGTATGGACTGATTTTATCTTCCAGCTATGAATCACATGTCTCTGCTTCTTGGTATGCCTAGTAAATTTTGATTGGATGCTGGACATCGTGAATTTTATGTTATTGAGCATCTGCCTTTTGTTAGACTTTTCTAACTTGCTGTGTTGTGTTGTACTTCTTACAACGTGTGGCCTTTCTATGGTCCCTCCTGTGGTGTAGAGAGAAGTCAGATGATACACAGACCTGTGTCAGCTATGGATAGTGTTGGTCTTCCAGCTCCCAGGTAGTTGCTCCTTCCTTAGAAGTTGTTCTTGCCCGGTCTCAGCCTCAAGGGGTTTTACCCCAAGCACATACAGACTGATATTTAGCCAAGGACTTGAGGGGAGTCCTTTGCAGATTTTTGGAGCTCAGTCTCTATGCAGTGTCCTTTCCTCTGGTGCTTTGCCCACAATGTTAGATGCCTTGGCATCTCCAAACTCTTAGTCCTCAGTTTTGTGAGATTGCTGAGCTGTTTGGGTTTTTCCTTCCGCACTGTGGCCTGGAAACTTTCTCCAGGTTATATGTTGGTGCAATCATAAGTCTTTTTTTTTTTAAATTGAGACGGAGATGGAGTCTTGCCCTGTCACCCAGGCTAGAGTGCAGTGGCATGATCTTGGCTCACTGCAACCTCCACTTCCCGGGTTCAAGCAATTCTCCTGCCTCAGCCTCTCAAGTAGCTGAGATTACAGGCACATATCACACAATTATAGGTCTTACCTCATTTACTTCCCTTCCTACAGGCATAGCTTGTGTTCTGTGGTTGCCCCATCATGTTGGATTAATTCTCCACCCAAAATTGGTTTGAATGTCAAGACTAACAATGCTACACATACGCCAAGAGATTACGAAAACATTTATTGGCCACATAGTGGGACTTTCCAGGAAGAGCAGAGCAGGCCCTCAAGCCATCTGGAATGACTTGAGCAAAGAGAGGGGTGAGTGACTTGATTTTCTAATGTGATTGGGGCCAGGGTGAGTTCCTGACCAGAGGCCAGCTTTTGAACTCTTCTTGCTGGCACTAAGGGAGAAAGCATGTGGCCTTCTTATGGGCTTGCCAAGGTGGGTCAAAAAAGGAGAAAGAGAAGAGACCGGGCTTGAAAGTAATCAGTAATCAACCATCAAAAAATAAAGTCAAATTATTTTTGCAACTGTCCTGTACTGACTGTTACCCAGTGTCTCAAAATAGCTGTTTCATATATTTTGTCTGTTTTAATAGTTATTTTTGGCAGGAGAGTGATTGCTGTAACAGTTAATCTTTTATGGAGGAAGCAAAAGTCTCTGTGCTCCATTTAAAAACTAGGTTTAGGCCAGGCACAGTGGCTCATGCCTGTAATCTCAGCACTTTGGGAGGCCAAGGAGGTAGGATTGCTTGAACCCAGTAGTTCAAGACCACCCTGGGCAGTATAGTGAGACCCTGTCTCTACAAAAAAACCCACATTGTTTAGACTAGGTTTGCAGTGATGTGTTCATCTAACCTAAGTAAACGGGGGAGTGCCTTATTTTGGATGGCTGACTTATAGACCCTGGAGCAAGTGCTGGGCAGAGTAGCAGCACAGGTCAGGTGGGCCCTCTCTGGTCTTCAATCCACCTCTGGTGGGGAAGGCAAAGACTTCAGAATTCACCAAGTTCCTGACACTCCTTATAGAAAGGCTTGTCCAGGTCTGGGTATGTGTTCAGCATTTGCAAAACATTTGCCCATTGTCATTCGAAGCATTTCTTTCTTTTTTTTTTTTTTTAGACAGAGTTTCACTCTGTCACCAGGCTGGAGTACAGTGGTGTGATCTCGGCTCACTGCAATCTCCGTCTCCTGGGTTCAAGTGATTCTCCTGCCTCAGACTCCCGAATACCTGGGACTACAGGCGCATGCCACCACACCCAGATACTTTTTGTATTTTTAGTACAGACAGGGGTTTCACCATGTTGGCCGGAATGGTCTTGGTCTCTTGACCTTGTGATCTGCCCACCTCGACCTTCCAAATTGCTGGGATTAGAGACACGAGCCACCGCCCCCGGCCAAAGCATTTCTATATAGTACCTTGTCTCTTCATTCTCTACAACAAATGGGAGGGAAGATGGGCAGAGGGTAGAGGAAGTACTTTGTACTTGAGTAAATTGAAGATCGCAACCTGGGCCGGGTGCAGTGGCTTATGCCTGTCCTCCAGCACTTTGGCAGGCCAAGATGGGAAGACTGCTTGAGCCCAGGAGCTTGAGACCAGCCTGGGCAACACAGTGAGACTCCATCTCTACAAAAAATTAAAAATTAACCATGTGCATATACTCCCAGCTACTTGGGAGACTGAGGTGGGAGAATTACTTGAGCCCAGGAAGACGAGGCTACAGTGAGCCTTGGTCACATCACTGCACTCCAACATGGATGACAGAGCAAGACCTTGTCTCAAAAAAAAAAAAGATCACAGCCTGACTGACTGCTAGTTGAAAGGCCAGGAGAAATGGGGAAAGGGAGAGGGGCCCTGACATGGGAGGAGGATTGGAAAAGACTGACAAAACTTGTGACCTGCCAAAGTGTGAGCATCTGCATATAATTTCTTTGAGGAAAGAGTTGTTAAAAATCCTATTCTTCAGATGAAGACACAGCACTTGTTCACAAACCACGTAGCTATTCAGTGGCTGCGCCTAGACCTTGGTGTGCGGCCAGCAGGGCCTTGAGCATAGCTGCAGACCTGAGCCTCTGAAAACCACAGACCTGGACTTTGAGTCTCTATGGACCAAGGACCCCATGCTGCCTTAGCATGTGACTGTCTCTGATCCCCAGTTTCCAGAGTCTTCTGGGCGGAGCTCCTACCAAGTCTCTCAGCAGTCGATCTTGGCAATAGCTTATCCCCGTCTAAACATCCATGCCTGCCTGGTAGCTCCCAGCTGGCCTCCTCCCCTTGGGCAGTCAGAGTGGCCCAGGGTGGGGTGGAGACAGGGTGGAAAGGAGAGTTGTCTGATGTTGGCAGAGCTATTCCCTAGGCAGAGGAAACGCCGTGAAGGAAGCAAAGAGCAGTGGTAAAGAGATCAAGGATCAGAAAAGACGGTAGAAGCCTCTCTTGAGGGCCATGTTGCCCTGACCCTCTGATGGGCAGTCCTGGCCAGTTCACTTCTGCTCTGGACTTGGAGTCCTTGTCTGAGAAGTGAACGGATAGAGGGAATAGTTCCTGTGGCTCTTCTAGGCTGATGCCCCATGGTTGGTTGTTTACTGCTGTTGATGGTTCTGGGTCCCCTTGTTCCAGGTCCCCCTCTACTCTTGCATCTGTCACACTGTGCCTCACATCTGAGTCCTGGTCTTCCCTAGCCATGGTCAAGGGCTCCTGGAACTGCCAATGCCCTGGATTCCCAGAGAGAGCTTTACTATGGCTTCTCTTCTGTCTGTCACCCAGGCTGGAGTGCAGTGGTGCAATCTCAGCTCACTGCAATCTCCCCCTCCCTGGTTCAAGCGATTCTCTTGCCTCAGCCTCCTGAGTAGCTGGGACTACAGGCATGCGCCACCACACCCACCTAATTTTTGTATTTTTAGTAGAGACGGGGTTTCACCATGTTGGTCTCGATCTCTTGACCTCATAATCTGTCCACCTCGGCCTCCCAAAGTGCTGGGATTACAGGTGCGACCCACCGCGCCCGGCCTTACTATGGTTTCTCTATGTAGAGAGAATAGACTTGAGGTTCATCCAAGAGAACCAGGTTCCACCACTTATTTGCTGAGTGTCTTTAGGCAAGTTATTTAGCCTCACTGTGTCTCAGTTGCCTTATTGGTAAATTATAGTATGTTTACAATGATTTAGGAAATACATGAGTCTATGTAGAGCACTCAGCATGAAATAAGCATTTGATCTCATCTCCTGGGATGGAGAGGGTAAGGGTGCGGGTGTGAGCTGGATGGAGAGTGCTGTCCTACCAAAGAACAAACGTGGCATTTGGGATGCTGTTCTGCAGTATTTCCTCCTGTCCCCAGAGCAGGGAAAACTAAATCGCTCTGAAATTAATACATGGATGGAGAGGCTGAGAATTGAGTTTTCTTTAAGGAAAAATTAGCCTCTGGCAAATATTTCATTAGGGGAGATGCAGACGCAGTAGGGCTCATCCTGTCTAAGCCTCCTCTTTCTCCCCTGGCCCACTGGATTTCTATGTGGCTTCCCCAAAGAAGTCCCAGCTCTCTCTCCTGCCCCACCCTGCCATCCCCCAGTCTGCTCTCATGGCCTGGCAGCTACTGCACATGTTCCTGTGCAGCCTCTGGGTCATCAGGTATGTGCTGGGAAGTGGGGGTTTGTCTCTTGCTCAAACCATGAGGACCCCAGGAGGAAGAACAGCCTATTTTCTTCCCTTCCCAAGGTCACTCACATGGTACTGGAGGGGGTGCTCCTGGAAGCACAGAAACATCTCCATTATTTCTCAGCTCTCCCACTCCACTCCCTGCTCTGAGCTTCTGTGTGCTCGTCCTGCCTAGTGGTGGTGGTGGTGGGTGAGGGGTGTGTGTGTGTGTGTGTGTGTGTGTGTGTGTCAGAGAGAGAGAGAGAGAGAGAGAGAGAGAGAGAGAGAGAAAGAAAGCCATCACAGCATTCTGACCTAGGCAGAAAAGAGAGGAGAAAGCAAGTCCCAGTAGGAGGATGCAGGAACCATTAGAACCGAAGTCAGCAGGCAAGCAGGCTCAGCCTCTGGAATGCTGTCTCCTGAAACAACAGGCAGGAGAACTGGGCACAGGGATTCAGAGCTCCACGCTCCTGCTCAGCTCTATCCTGCTCAGAGGAAGGCACTCAAAGGACACAACCCCTCCAGCTAACAGACGGCCCCACCCACCTTCGCCCTCTCCCCATGGACATAGGCTCATTCATGTGGGGTAGGGACTGGAAAGGGTATGGACTCCATCGTGACATTTACCAAAGACATGAACTCAGCGAACATTGTAATTTGCTGATTAAAAATCTAATCCCCATCTTAAGATCAGAAAACTGAGTATGGAGAAGTTGGCATTGGGGCTGGTAGGTGGGGAGGCCTGGAGCAAGTCAGGCTGCTTTAGCTGAGGGGAGGGGTTTGTCAGGCTGCTGGGCTTTCGGGGCAGAGGGAAGGGGGAAATTGAGGAGGGCCCGGGAGCCCACTGGGAGGGAGGGATGGGATGGGGGCAGGACACATCTTCCTGATGGAGCTGGGTGTGTGGATGCTCCCAGTCTATTCTCAGTTGCAGGAGATAGAAAGAGCCTGGACTTCAGGGTGGGACAGACCTGGGCTAGCATCTGGCTGCGAGGTCCTGGGGACGAGGGCCCTGCCCAATACAGAGTGATTACAACGTGACAACGCTTCCTCCTACCAAAGTGCAGGGCTAGAATGGATCTTGGCCCATTTCTGAAAGTCTGACAAGAAAGAAAAGAAAAGAAAAAAGAAGAGAAAAGAAGGAGAAAGAAAGAAAAGAGAAAGCGAAATCCCCATTATTTTTCTTTTCTTTCTCCATGTTTCATCACCTCCTCTTACCCCTCCCCTTTCCCACCTCAGAGGCTTAATTCCATACCTCAGGGGGAGGGAGAGAGACAAGCCAGGGGGTGGGAGCTGGGGTGGGAGCTGGGCCGCGAGCAGGCGGAGGGGAGGAAGGGAGGATTTGGGGTGGATGGGGTGGGAGCGAGGTTAGCAAGAACAGCCCCGAGACCCCTCTCCTGGCTCTTATTTTGGTAGCTCCAGTGGACACGTTGGCTCTGCCATGCCCAGTCCAGAGACTAAAACACATAAGGTGATAATGACAATGGCTTTTCTGCCTCTGCTGCCGCCATGGCTCCCTTGAAAAAGCTTGTGGTGAACGGGGGTAAAAAGGAAGCAGGTTCTGAAGTTCACTCTTGATTGCACCCACCCTGTAGAAGATGGAACCATGGATGCTGCCAATTTTGAGCAGTTTTTGCAAGAAAGGATCAAAGTGAATGGAAAATCTGGGAAGCCTGGTGGAGGGGTGGTGACCACTGGAAGAAGCAAGAGCAAGATAACCGTGATGTCTGAGGTGCGTTTCTCCAAAAGGTATTTGAAATATCTCACCAAAAACTATTTGAAGAATAATCTACATGATTAGTTGCACATAGTTGCTAACAGCAAAGAGTTACAAATTACATTACTTCCAGATTAACCAGGACGAAGAAAAGGAGGAAGACAAGGATTAAATTTCATTTATCTGGAATATTTGTATATGTTCTTGAATAAAACTTGGGAACCAAAATAATAATAATAATAATAATAAAAGGCCGGGTGCGGTGGCTCGGGCCTGTAATCCCAGCACTTTGGGAGGCTGAGGTGGGCAGATCACAAGGTCAAGAGATTGAGACCATCCTGGTCAACATGGTGAAACCCCGTCTCGGCTAAAAATACAAAAATTAGCCGGGTATGGTGGCACGTGCATGTGGTCCCAGCTACTCGGGAGGCTGAGGAGGAAGAATCACTTGAACCCAGGAGGCAGAGGCTGCAGTGAGCCGAGATTGCATCACTGCACTCTAGCCTGATGACAGAGCAAGACGCTGTCTCAAAAAAAATAATAATAACAATAACAACACTTGCAGAGGGCCTACCATGTGCTAGGCACTGTTGTACACACTTTACTTGACTTTGTTTTTTAAACAGCGTTTCACTCTTGTTGCTCAGACTGGAGTGCAATGGTGCAGTCTCTGCTCACTGCAGCCTCCGCCTCCTGAGTTCAAGTGATTCTCCTGCCTCAGCTTCCCAAGAAGCTGGGATTACAGGCGTGTGCCACCACGCCCAGCTGCTTTTTGTATTTTTAGTAAGATGGAGTTTCACCATGTTGGCCAGGCTGGTCTCAAACTCCTGACTTCAGGTAAACTGCCCGCCTCGACCTCCCAGAGTGGTAGGATTACAGGTGTGAGCCACTAGACCCGGCTGAAACTACCTTTACTCAGACAAATTTAGTGTAACTGCTTCCAGCTGTCATGAGTGCCTTGGCTTCACAGTAAATACTGAATTCAGGTAGACAGTGTTCCAACTAAATTCTTCTTTTTCAAAGTTGGTTTTAGCGATTGCAGGTCCTTTGCATTTCCATATGGCTTTTGTAACACAGCTGGTCAATTCTACAAAAGTCCTGCTAGTGTTTTGATTGGGAATGTGTTTGATCTATAGATTAATTTGGGGAAAACTGGGTGGAATGTAAGAGTGAAAACCTAAACAAAGTTGACACTATAGCATTTATCATAGGGTTTTGACATTGTCTGTTTACTGTTTTTCTTCCCCAAATGGCTATAAACACATTGAGGCCAGGACTGTGTTTATTTGCCACTGATGACTCACTGTTACACCCCACACCCTGAACACTGAGGCTAGCATGTAATAGTTGCTCAATACATATTTGTTACAGGAACACATATTTATTTGATTATTTGTTTGTTTATTCAACAAATAAAACCTATTCTTTTTGTTTTTCTTAAGACGAAGTTTCGCTCTTGTTGCCCAGGCTGGATTGCAATGGTGCGATCTCAGCTCACTGCAACCTCCGCCTCCTGGGTTCAAGCGATTCTCCTGTCTCAGCCTCTCAAGTAGCTGGGATTACAGGCATGCACCACACTAGCAAATTTTGTATTTTTAGTAGAGATGGGATTTTTCCCTGTTGGTCAGGCTGGTCTCGAACTCCCCACCTTAGGTGATCCTCCCGCTTCGGCCTCCTGAAGTGCTGGGATTACAGGCATGAGCCACCGTGCCCGGCCATAACGTGTATTCTTACTTTCGCCCTACTCTCTGTTTCCCTTATAGGCAAAGTCTTCTCATATAAATGTGTGTTGACTCACTATCATGTTTTAGGAAGTATGCCCAGGCTGTGTGTCTTTTTGAAGGCTGTGTATGTGTGTGTGTGGTGTGTGTGTGCACATGCACGCAAGTCTGTGGGTGATGAATGTGCCAGAGCCACAAGAACCCTTTCTCTAATACCAGCCACTTCAATATGCCGTTTGTGTCTTCCATCCTAGGACTTACGGAGAGGCAGCTTGGGAAGGCCAGGTGTGCGTAACATGTTTAAAGTCCTTCTCCTTTCTCTATGTGAATTAAATAATCATGTCTGTTTTTTTCACCCCTGAAACATGACTTTCCCCAAGTCTAGAGTTGGAGGAAACTACCTTCACTTAGACAAATTTAGTGTAACTGCTGCTAGCTGGTAGAGGTGGTAGTTATTCTGTGGTTTTAAGGTTGCCTTTCCACGGATGCTATAGGAGCTCTCCCCAGGCTGGGTGAGGGGCTGAAGGAAGCAGTTCAGCTCTGCGTTTATCTTCGGCTGTTTTCTCTGCCATTTGACTGAAGCAATTTCCAGTGATGAATGAAGTGAATGGTTAAAGCTTATTTTTTCCATCAAAATTCAATTCCTGCAAGAAGAGGGTGGAGAGAGAGGATGTAAATCATTGATCAAACTTTTTGTAAGCACCAAGCTTCCCTTCTGCAGAAAATCCAATTGCCTGACAGAGGAAGACAGCTTCTTCCCTCGAGATCCATGAGGTTGGGTGTTCTCTACACTAACTCATCCTGTTAGGGCCGCACTGGAAGTTGGCTTGGCACAGCAGAAGGAACAGATTCACTTGGGACTGGAATCTGGTTCTGCCACTTGCTGGCTCTGCGACTTTAGGCAAGCAACTTCACATCTCTCAGCCAGTTTCATCCATGAAAAGGTAATTAATAGTTCCTACTATACAGAATTGGTGTCATGATTTGAGAACAAGGTATGTAACAGCATCATATGTTGTGGGCAGGCTGTAGATAGCTGTCATGCTCTCGTTGTCATGCTTCTGGTTTGGGAGCTGAGTGTGAGCACAGACGCCTGTGTGAGTGCTTGGAGGTAAATGCCCTGTGCGGGAGGCGAGCGTGTGTGCTGTGTGTAAGGAGAGCTCTGAGAGTCTGTGGGGCTGTGGTCTCTCTGTGGGGTAAGAAGCCTGCATTCTCCAGCATTCTTGGAGAGGTCTCCAGAAAAACATCGGAGGAAATCTCTGAGGGGTTGTCTGGGAACTGTGGGTGCGTTGCATCCCTTTCCTGGAAGCAGCAACAGCTGTTGGGCCCCATCCCCGTGCCCCTCTCAATCCCTGGTGACTTGTTAAAAGACTTCAAAGAAGAAACTTCAGACTAGAAATCTCACTTGCCATTCAGATTTTTTAACATTGAGGACACAACCCTGAAGAACATGTCTGTGGATGTTAATTAGCCTCTAGAGAGGGAGAAAGGAGAGAACAGAAGAATCACAAACACAGAGCTGTCGAGGGCCAGAAAAATGCTGCAGCTGCCGGGCGCGGTGGCTCACACCTGTAATCCCAGCACTTCGGGAGGCCGAGGCTGGTGGATCACCTAAGGTCGGGAGTTCAAGACCAGCCTGGCTAACATCATGAAACCCCATCTCTACTAAAAATACAAAAATTAGCCAGGCATGGTGGCACATGCCTGTAATTCCAGCTACTCTAGAGGCAGAAACAGGAAAATTGCTTGAACCCAGAAGACAGAGGTTGCAGTGAGCCAGGATCGCACGACTGCACTCCAGCCTTGCCAAGACCAGCTCGGTCGTAGAGACCCCAACGCAGGCAGCGCTGAAGGAATTAAGAAACAGACAGAAAGACAGAGCGCAAAAGTGGGATCAAAGTGGGGCCGTCAGGGGGCGGACAGCATTTCCCAGCTGACAGCCCAGAGCAGACTCTGACCCACGTATTTATTCTTTGTGAACAAGTGATTGTTTTTAATAAGCTGGTGCTCAGTGTTTCTTCATAGAGTAAAGATAGACTCAACAGGCATTAGTGCCTATTCACTACTGAGACAGAAATAAGCTAAAAAACACTCTGCGAGTCAGCAGTGGTGACAAGGTCAAATATCCTGTGCTTTGGGAGCTGTTTTAACTAGTGCATGACCGGTACATGCTCCTTGCTTATTCTAGCAGTTTCCTGCCTGGGGATGGATGGCTGGGTGTTCCTTGCCATTGCCTCCATTGCCTCTCAGCAAACAACATATACTCTATCACACACACGTCAAGACCTCCTCCCCACACACCTGGTGACAGAGTGAGACTCTCTCTCTCTCTCTCTCTCTCTCTCACACACACACACACACACACACACACACACACAGAGAGCTGCACAGACGCAGAGGGAAAGGGAGTTACTCCCTGAATTTTGTAAAGAATAACCTCAAGGACACACATGGCTCACAGTGATGGTAAAAAAGACTCAGGATCAGCAACAAAAGGGCCTGATCCCAGAGGACAGTCAGTGGGATGAGAGGTAGAGCTGGCTTGGGTTTCCCTTTTTAAAGAGGCAAATGAAGTGGTCTGTGCTGGGCTGGCCCTGCACAAGGACAGGGGCCTCACAAGATGGAATGCAACAGGCCCTGGGAATGTGGGGTGGGGCCTGAGAATAGCCGTCCGGCCCTCCAGTCTTTCATTTTTACAATTTCAGTAGCTTTTGGGGTACAAGTGGTTTGGTTACATAGGTGAACTGTATTTTGGTAAAGTAGACTTCTGGTTTTAGTGCATCCATCACCCAAGTAGTGTACAGTGCTCCCAATATGTAGTTTTAGATCCCTCATCCACTTCCCGCTCTCCCCATTCTGATATCCCAAGTTCATTGTACCACCCTTTATGCCTTTGTGTGTCCATAGCTTAGTTCCCACTTGTAAGTGAGAACATACGGTGTTCACTTTTTCATGCCTGTGTTACTTCACTTAGAATAATGCCTTCAGCTCCATCCAAGTTGCTGCAAAAGACATTATTTGTTCTTCTTTATGGCTGACTAGTATTTCATGGTGAATATATACCATATTTTCTTTTTCTCTCTCTCTCTTTTTTTTTTTTTTTTTTTTGAGACAGTCTTGCTTTGCCACCCAGGCTGGAGTGCAGTGACATGATCTTGGCTCACTGCAGCCTCCGCCTACTGGGTTCAAGTGATTCTCCCACCTCAGCCTTCCCAGTAGCTGGGACCACATGCATGCAGCACCATGCCCAGCTAATTTTTATATTTTTTGTAGAGATAGGGTTTTGCCATATTGCCCAGGCTGGTCTTGAATTCCTGTATTCAAGTGATCCTCCTGTCGCAGCCTCTCAAAGTGCTGGGATTACAGGCGTGAGCCACCACACCCAGCCCTATACCACATTTTATTTATTCACTCATTGGTTCACCCCAATCTTCCTTTCTTGCACTCATGTACTCTTGTCACTTATATCTGAACTCTTATTTTATTAGGAAGCATAAAAAATGAATATTTAACACCATGTACATTTATAAATACTATCTTATGGCTGGGCACAGTGGCTCACACCTGTAATCCCAGCACTTTGGGAGGCTGAGAAAGGTGGATCACTTGAGGTCAAGAGTCTGAGACCAGCCTGACCAACATGGTGAAACCCCCTCTTCACTAAAAATACAAAAATTAGCCAGGTGTGGTGGTAGGCACCTGTAATTTCAGCTACTTGGGAGATAGAGGCAGGAGAATCACTTGAATACGGAGGCAGAGGTTGCAGTGAGTGAGATCATGTCACTGCACTCCAACCTGGGTGACAGAGTGAGACTCTGTCTCAAAAAAAAGGAAAAGAAAAGAAAAAAAAACAAAAACTATGTTATTTATTTAATTTTTTTTTTTTTTGAGACAGAGTTTTGCTCTGTGACCCAGGCTGGAACCTAGTGCCATGATCTTAGCTCACTGCAATCTCCATCTCCAGGTTCAAGCGATTCTCCTGCCTCAGCCTCCCAAGTGGCTGGAATTACAGGTGCCCACCACCATGCCCAGTTAAGTTTTGTATTTTTAGTAGAGACGGGGATTTATCATGTTGGTCAGGCTGGTCTCGAACTCCTGACCTCAAGTGATCTGCCCACCTCGGCTTCCCAAGAAAACTATGTTATTTAATTCTAACATTCTTCATAGGAAGTAGATATTTAGGAAAATTATCTCCACTTTACAGATAAGGAAACTTGAACATCAAAAGGTCACACCTGAGTCTGTCTCCTGACAATGGATTAGCCTGCTTCTATCCTTTGGGTCTTGAAAGTCTGAGTTGTTGCTATCAAATTATTTCAATCTTCATTTTCCCCTGCTTACCAAGTAAATGCATGCTTCCTAAAGGCATTTATAGGCTGGGCACTGTGGCTGATGACTGTCATCCCAGCACTTTTCGGGAGTTTGAGACCAGCCTGATCAACATGGAGAAACCTTGTCTCTGCTAAAAATATAAAATCAGCCGGGCGTGGTGGCGCATGCCTGTAATCCCAGCTACTTGGGAGGCTGAGGCAGGAGAATCCCTTGAATCCAGGGGGGCTAAAGTTTCGGCAAGCCGAGATCACACCATTGCACTCCAGCCTGGAAACAACAGTGAAATCTATCTCAAGAAAAAACAATTAAAAAAAATACAAAAATCATTTGCAATCTGTAGTGATTTCTGTTTTCTTCTATTTTCCTTATGACTAATGATTATAGTTAGTGAGTTCTGTGTTAGGAATGCCTTGTTTGTTTGTTTGTTTGTTTGAGACAAAGTCTCACTCTGTTGCCTCCACCTCCTGGGATCAATGATTCTCCCACCTCAGCCTCCTGAGTAGCTGGGACTACAGGCATGTTCCACCACACCAGGCTGAGGAATGTTTTCAACTATAAGAAACAGACACTGTAATCCCAGCACTTTGGGAGGCTGAGGTGAGTGGATCACCTAAGCCTAGGAGTTCAAGATCAGCCTGGGCACCTGTAGTACCAACTACTGGGGAGGCTGAGGTTAGAGGATTGCTTGAGCCCAGGAGGCAGAGGTTACAGTGAACCAAGATGGCACCATTGCACTCCAGCCTCTCTATCTAAAAAAAAAAAAAAAAAAAAAAAAAACACCAGACGACTTGACTATCAGCACAAAGATAAGAGGTGTTTAAAAAATAGAGAATTATAGCTGGACACAGTGGCTCACACTGGTAATCCAGCACTTTAGGATGCTGAGGTGGGCAGATCACGAGGTCAGGAGATTGAGACCATCCTGGACAACATGGTGAAACCCCATCTCTACTAAAAATACAAAAATTAGCTGGGCATGGTGACACACACCTGTAGTCCCAGCTACTTGGGAGGCTGAGGCAGGAGAATCACTTGAAACCGGGTGGCGGAGGTTGCAGTAAGCTGAGATTGCATCACTGCACTCCAGCATGGTGACAGAACAAGACTATATCTAAAAAAAAATTGAGATTTATTTTGCTTGTATACCAGAAAGCCTAGAGGTAGGCAGTTGCCACTGCTGGTTTAGTGGTTCAGGAATGAATCGCAACTTGAAAATGCTCTTGGTCTTTGCCTCATGGTTACAGAATAGCTGTTGCAGCTCAAAAAATCACAACCATGTTCAATGCAGTAAGAAGAGAACATCAACTCTTCCTCTATAAATAATGAAAAGATTTCCCAGAGGTATTTGGCAGACTTGTTTACAACCTACTGGCTATACTGGGTCACAAAGCCACTTCTACATTTAAGGGAGTCTGGGAGAACCATTTGCTCCTCTGGAGACTCTCACTGAAGTGAGTTAGGGAGAAGGAGGTTGGGATGGGAGTTAGGTTGGCCAATCAGAGGTATCTGCTACAGATGCAATGCTCTGATTGGCCAGACCTGCTTCATACGCCCACCTCTGGAACCTTATGGACCCTGCTTTTCCACAATCACATGGACTGAAAGTGGTGGAGAAAAATTGGGTGCTGTAAGCATAAAGGGAAATGGATGTTAGGAAGGCAAGAGGAAGGCAGCATTAGGTGCTTCACATAGATGGTTTTGTAAAATCCTCACCACATGCCAGGCGAGGTGGCTCATGCCACCCCAGCACTTTGGGAGGCCGAGGCGGGTGGATCACAAGGTCAGGAGATTGAGACCATCCTGGCCAACATGGTGAAATCCCGTCTCTATTAAAAATACAAAAATCAGCTGGGTGTGGTAGTGCATACCTGTAATCCCAGCTACTCAGGAGGCTGAGGGAGGAGAATCGCTTGAACACGGGAAGTGGTGGAGATTGTAGTGAGCCAAGATCGTGCCACTGTACTCCAGCCTGGTGACTCCATCTCAAAAAAAAAAAAAATGCTCACTGCAACTCATAAGGTTTGGAGCACATCTGGTTGCAGCACATTTTTTCTACTGATTTTTATTTGAGGGGAAAATTCCCATCCTCTTTAAGATAATTAAAGAGGATCCTAAGATTGAAAGACTTAAAACACTGCTACAACTTACAACTATTTATTTGTGGAATCAGGATTTTTTTTTCTGAGTAACCAAAATAAAATTCAGAAATAAATAGGACACATAAGATTGTAACTATTATCTAACATCTCAATTCAATTTACCTATTCATCAAAGCAACCTCTTGAATTAGAGTTATCTTCTTTAATATGTTCATACAGTCATCCCCTCTTCCCTGTGGGGGATATGTTCCGCGACCCTCAGTGGATTCTTGAAACATAGTACCACACTCGGTATCTATGAGACAGACTGTATCTGTCTCAGCCAAGTACTTATCGTGCATTGTGGCCATAAGTTTTGCAGTTTGAGATTCGACAACAAAACTAGCATAACTTTCTTTTTTCCTTTGTCACAATTTCATGAAAGGAAGGTTCATTCTTATTGTAGATGTTAGCAACCTCAGCATACGGATTTTTTTTCTATCCTTAAGTCAAGAACTTTTATCTTTTCTTTTTTTTTTAATTTTTATTGCATTTTAGGTTTTGGGGTACATGTGCAGAACATGCAAGATAGTTGCATAGGTACACACGTGGCAGTGTGTTTTGCTGCCTTCTGCCCCTTCACCCATATTTGGCATTTCTCCCCATGCCATCCCTCCCCCGCTCCCCTCCCCCGCTGTCCCTCCCCTATTTCCCCCAATAGACCTCAGTGTGTGGTACTCCCTTCCCTGTGTCCAAGGGAAGCACTCCGGCCCATTTGTCATTAATATAAGGCATATTCAAATTGCCATTATGACTGCTGTTGCACTTTAGGGAATTATTAAGTAAAATAAGGGTTACTTGACACAAGCATTGTGATACCTTGACAGTTGATCTGATAACCTAGAAGGCCACTAAGTGACCTGGGAACTGGTAGTGGATATCCTGGACAAAGGATAATTCATATCCTGGGCAGGATGGAGTGGGATGGTAAGATATTTCATCAGGCTACTCAGAGTGGTGCACAATTTAAAACTAATGAATTATTTCTGGAGGTCTTCATTTCATAATTTTTGACTGTGGTTGTAACTGAAACCATGACAGTGGTTTTCACTTTCTGAAAGTGACACTGCAGATAAGCTGAGGGAAACACAGTCACACATAACACCATTTTTTTCTGTTTTATATATTGGAGTTCTGCATAAAATTGAGTTTTGAATTTTTCTTTCCTCTCCCATTATCTCACTTGATCTCACAAAAACCCTGTGTAATCAAGATATTCGTATTATTCCCATTTTACAAATGAGAAAACAGAGGCTCAGAGAGGTTAACTGACTTGCCCAAGTAAGTAAACAAACAGGCCCAGCACAGTGGCTCATGCCTGTAATCCTAGCACTTTGGGAGGCTAAGGTGGGTGGATCACGATGTCAAGACTATCCTGGTCAACATGGTGAAACCCCGACTCTACTAAACACACACACACACACACACACACACACACAAACACGAAACATCTCTACTAAAAATTTAAAAAAAAAATTAGCTGGGCGTGGTGGTGCACACCTGTAATTAGCTGGAGCACGGAGTAGCTCCCAGCTACTCGGGAGGCTGAGGCAGGAGAATCACTTGAACCTGGGAGGTAGAGGTTGCAGTGAGCCAAGATCACACCACTGCACTCCAGCCTGGCGACATAGCGAGGCTCCATCTCAAAATAAACAAACAAACAAACAAACAAACAAATAAGTAGGTAAGTGGCAGGACTGGGACTTGAAACCAGTTTTTACAACTGCAAATTCAAATTCATTCCATTGTACCATGCTGCTCTCACCATTCATTCCCAAGCTGCCGGGAATATGTGTACCAAGGCTGGTCTCACCCAAAAGGCACCCAAATCCAGGACAGACAGAAAACGGCCTGTTTGAGGTGGAGGATGGGAGGAAGCAGAAACAGCAGCATTTTTAAGTGACCTGGGCTTCCTGGGCCCCGAGAATTCTCCCAAGGGTCCAAGCAGGCTGCTTGAAGAGTGCTAGCAAGTTTTCTCCCTCAAATCCGAAAACCCCAATACTCCACCGAGGACTCAGGAGGGGTGAACTCTTAGAGATTTCTACCCTGTCAGGGGCCCCAAGGGAGGGAGATGAACCCGAACCACTCTCTAAAGCCATTCTGCAAACCCTACTTATTCTCACTTTGGCTAAGTGTATTGAGGTGACTGGCTGTTTTCCAGGGTGGGACATTAATGCATCCTTTGGTTTTGGAGGCTTGGGTTGAGGCAGGAAGATATAACTTTGGCCCTAGAGCTCTTTGAATGGGCACACTAGTCATCTTCTAGAATGAGAGTTATTAGATGCGTGGCCAGCCTCACTTATGATGTGCACTGTCCACTCACTGTCAGGGTGCACTAATGGGTATTAACAGTACACACTAGCCAATGCTTCCTGTTTCAGAGCCTTGGGTCCCCCGTGGCAAAGTGGAGGGAAGGAAACACCAGCCACCACTCCCCACTCCTCTCCCAGGTGGTCTCCCAGCCTGGCACTCGGTAAAGCTTTGGGCTTTGCGTCATTCCCCCTCCCACATTGCCCTGTGTGTATGAATCGCTCTTTGCAGTTTAAAACCACCTCTTTCCTGGTAGTGAGACACACCTCGGAAGTTCCACCTCCTCTCCAAATGTCTTTTCAGACCATAGTCTCCTCCTCCTGAGACCTCTGTCCCCTTGAGCACAGCTCCACTCTCAACCACATGTTTTCAGGGAGAGCTGCCCTTTCTTACCTAACTACACCCCTTATCCAGGTTTGATTGGACCAGAAGTCAGCATTCCCTGGGTGTTATAAACTGAAATTCACTCTTGATGGAGTTATAACAGCTAATATTTACTGAGCATTGTTCCAAGCACTTTACTGATACTAATTCAGTTAATCCTATTCCAATCTTATAAATTAGTCACTGCTATTAGCCTAATTTGCAGATACAGAAACTGAGGCACAACGAGTTTAACTCCCTCAAATTTACTCAGCTAGAAAGCGGCAGAGTCAGGATTCGAACCCAGGGAGTCTAGTGTGCTCCCTCCTCCCTCTTTACATTTCCCTTTCTCTTCTTTTATAATGTTTTCAACAGACAGAAAGGTAGGCAGAATTGTGTAATGAATTCCCACACACCTGTCGCCTCAATTTAACAACTGTTAACATTCTGCCATATTCACTTCATCTATCTTTAAAAGTCTCTAGTAGATAAAATTTTTAAAAATAACATTGCCACAATATCATGATCACACTCTAAACCAAGAGCAATTTCTTCATATTTTCTAATAGTCCATGTTCAATTTTTTCTGATAATTTCAAAAAATACAGTTTTTAAATTTAAATTAGGATCCAAAATTTACACATTGCATTCGGTTGAAATATCTCTCACCCAAGTCTTACATTATAGATTAAGTTTTAATCTATAACCCTCCCACTGTATTTTCTAAAGTAATTAATTTGTGGAAGAAGCTCAACCATTTGTCCTGTAGAATTGCTCGCACTCCGGATTTGGCCACTTGTCTTCACATGCCATTGTTCGGCATTTATTCTGTGGTAAAGTGGTAGTTAGGTCCAGGGTACTGATGGACGTAGCACGCTCCAGATACTTCTCCATCTCCCTGGGAATTCATTTCTACGTGCCAAAGATTGGCATCTTACTGCCCAAGGGCTTTTCCTCACCATGAAGCACACTAACTTATGCTCTAAGCAAGTCAGGAATGCAGGAGAATTAACATCCCCAGCAGCAAACCTCAGCCAATAGCCAGGGATTTGGTGGATAAATACCCCAGCTTCCTTATCTCACAGTTGGGGCAGCTCTGAAATTTGTTCTACACTGTCTGTCAAAGTTCCCCAGTGAATCTGAGCTCCAGCTGCCAACAGTGGACCTGTCTTACTTTCCTACTCCACTATGGAAGTTTTCTGGGGTTGCCTCCCAAGTAAACTACTTAGAGCGAATCCTAGTCTCAGGGTCTGCTTCTAGGCTTACACAAACTGACAACTAGATTCTGCTTCACATCCTTTGAATGAATACTTCAAAGGTTGTGTTATATATTTTCTTTCTTTTTTAAAAAAATTTTTGAGAAGTAGTTTTTTTGCTCTTTTTGCCCAGGCTGGAATGCAATGGCATGATCTCAGCTCACCATAACTTCCACCTCCCGGTTCAAGCAATTCTCCTGCCTCAGCCTCCCAAGTAGATGGAATTACAGGCGTGTGGCACCACGCCTGGCTAATTTTGTGTTTTAAGTACAGATGGGATTTCTCCATGTTGGTCAGGCTGGTCTCAAATGTCCAACTTCAGGTGATCTGCCCACCTAAGCCTCCCAAAGTGCTAGGATTACAGGCATGAGCCACTGCACCCAGCCCTTTTATTATTATTATTATTATTTTATTTTTTTATTTCACTTTTTTTTTTTTTGAGATGGAGTCTTGCTCTGTCCCCTAGGCTAGAGTGCAGTGGCACAAGCTCGCCTCACTGCAACCTCCACCTCCAGGGTTCAAGCAATCCTTTGGCCTCAACCTCCTAAGTAGCTGGTAAAGCACCTGCCACCATGCCCGGCTAATTTTTGTATTTTTAGTAGAGATGGGGTTTTGCTATGTTGGCCAGGCTGGTCTCAAACTCCTGCCCTCATGATCCGCCCACCTTAGCCTCCCAAAGTGCTGAGATTACAGGCATGAGCCACAGTATCCGGCCTGTGTTATATACTTTCTATTGCCTCGTATTAGGGAAAACGTGATGGTCAGTTGTCCTACTTTGGTTGAAGTCAAGATTAGTGGGTTCAAGTAATGTCAGCCTGATTAATTTATCATAAATTTTCCAACAACTTATTTCTTATTTTCAGCATGAATTACGATGACGGTGGTTTTCTATTTCAATAATTCCTCATCAAATTGTTAGCTGTGGTTCTTCTGTTAAAAATAACTTATTGCTGGGCTTCATGTCTCATGCCTGTAATCCCAGCTACTGGGATTGAGAGGCCAAGGTAGGCAGATCTCCTGAGGCCAGAAGTTTGAGATCAACCTGACCAACGTGGAGAAAAATTAGCTGGGTGTGGTGGCGCATGTCTGTAATCCCAGCTACTGGGGAGCCTGAGGCAGAAGAATCGCTTGAACCCAGGAGGCAGAGTTGAGCAGAGTTGAGGCTCAGTGAGCTGAGATGGTGCTGTTGAACTCCAGCCTGGGCAAGAAGAGTGAAACTCTATCTCAATAATAATAATAATAATAATAAATAACTTATCTCTTTAATTAACCCAAATACAATTTTTATAAGAAGGACAGGTAAATCCTTCATTGATACTTTGGTTTTATTTAACCTTTCTTTTTTTTTTTGAGACAGAGTTTCACTCTTGTTGCCCAGGCTGGAGTGCAATGGCGTGATCTTGGCTCACCACAACTTCTGCCTCCTGGGTTCAAGCGGTTCTCCTGCCTCAACCTCCCAAGTATCTTGGATTATACGCATGTACCAGAATACCTGGATAATTTTGTATTTTTAGTAGAGACAGGGTTTCTCTGTGTTGGTCAGGGTAGTCGTGAACTCTGGACCTCTGGTGATCATCCGCTTCCGCCTCCCAAAGTGCTAGGATTATAGGCATGAGCCACCACCCCCGTCCCATTCATTTTTTTAAAAATGAGCTGGTGCTCTAGTAATCTCCAAAGGTGACAAATGATAGGGTGGTTTTTTTTTTAAACCATCATTATGAACTCCTAGATCTTTTTATTTTCGACCTGTTATAATCTATTTCTGTCATCATTATTTTGGGTGCTCATATTTTCCCACCTTTGTCAACTGATAGTCCAATTGAGTTGACTGTTGTGATGGTCTGACATCACCCCGAAGTCTTCAAGAGCTTCTTTGATTTTAGACAAGAAGACCCAGGCTTATCTTGTACATTTCTAGCTCCAGCAGGGAATTAAATATTTCTACAAATAGCCTGGTTCCTTTTAGTAGAAAATGGTATTTGAGAACACAACACAGCCAGTTGCGGTGGCTCATGCGTGTAATCCCAGTAGTTTGAGGGGCTGGGCGGATCACTTAAAGTCAGGAGTTTGAGACCAGCCTGGCCAATGTGGTAAAACCCCATTTCTACCAAAAAATACAAAAATTAACCAGGTGTGGTGATATGTGTCTGTAGTCCCAGCTACTCAGGAGGTTGAAGTAGGAGAATTACTTGAACCCTGAAGACAGAGGTTGCAGTGAGCCAAGAATGAGCTACTGCACTCCAACTTGGGTGAAAGAGTGAGACCCTGTCTCAAAAATAAATAAATAAATAAATAATCAGAATTAGCAGGTGTGGTGGCTTGCACGATAATCCTAGCTACTAGGGAGGCTGAGGTAAGAGGATCGCTTGAGTCTGGGAGGTTAAGGCTGCAATGAGCTGAGATTGTGCCACTGCACTCCAGCCTGGGCGACAGAGTGAGATGCTGCCTAAAAATAAAAAAAAATAATAAAAAAAAAAAGTCAGGCACAGTGACTCATGCCTGTAATCCCAGCACTTTGGGATGTCGAGGTGGGTGAATCACGAGGTCAGGAGTTCAAGACCAGCCTGACCAACTGGTGAAACCCCGTCTCTGCTAAAGAAAAATACAAAAGTCAGCCAGACGTGGTGGCACACATCTGTAATTCCAGCTACTTGGGACGCTGAGGCAGGAGAATTGCTTGAACTCAAAGGCAGAGGTTGCAGTTATCTGAGATTGTGCCACTGCACTCCTGTCTAGACGACAGAGCAAGACTCTGTCTCAAAAAAAAAAAAAAAGAGAACACAACACGAACAGTAGCAGTGCTCATTGCTACCAGCTTATCGCTGCTTCTAGGTCTTTTTGGTGAACCAGACCGATAAATACATATTTCCTAGAAAGGAAAAAATATATTCTGAGTTCATACTGTTATTTCCAACTCAAAATATATACGACAGAATTTGCACTTAAGTTTTTGGTTTTAGTATTTGCATCTCATTAGATTTGTATCGCTTGTCTCTTATTCTGTAAATTTTAGATCTTAAAAGCATGAATATCATGACTTGTTTGCTTTACCTCACAATATAGATACATATATGCCTGTGTATATGTGTTTGTATGTGTGTGTATATATGTACATTAATGTGGTAGACTTCATCGGTGGCCCTAATTCTTCACTTCTTTCTGCATCTATGTCCTCTGCCATGTATCTTTTTCAGTCTTTCACTAAAGAAGTTGAGTCTGTTTTACTGACCCTTGAGTTCGAGCTGGCCTTGTGCCAAGCTTCGGCCAATAGAATGGAGCAGAAGTGATGGTGTGCCAGTTCCAAGCCCAAGCATTAAGTATCCTTTGCTATTTCTAGTTATTACCTTGCACGTCCACCAATGCCCAGAGAACACACCTGGATAGACCTGCTGGAGACAAGTGGAGCAGATGTGAGTCCACCCAGTCAGTCTAGTGTGGCTAACCTAGATCAGCCAGCAGCTACTTCATTCTTCCGTTATCGAGTGTGGAACATATAAGCAATTATGTGTGTGTATTCCTATCTTCCTCCCTATTATTTTCCCAGGGATGCTATAACAAAGCACCACTAACTAAACAGAAATTTATTTTTTCATGAGTCTGGAGGCTGGAAGTCAGAAATCTAGGTGTTGGCAGGGCTGTGCTCCCTGTGAAGGCTCTAGGGAAGAATCCCTCCTTGCCTCTTCCTAATTTCTGGTGGTTGCTGGCAACCCTTGGTGTTCCTTGGTTTGCAGCCTCCTTCATCACCCAGCCTTCCTCTGTGTCTCTGTGTTTAAACTTCCCTCTTCTCATAAGGACAGGAGTCCCTGGATTAGGGCCCACCCTAATCAAGGATGACCTTATCTTCACTTGATGATATCTGCAAAGATTCTATTTCCAAATAAGGTCATATTCACAAGTACTGGGGACTCGGACTTGCGCATTTCTTTTGGGGCACACAATTGAATCCGCAATACCTCCTCTTACCTTTTTACACATAACAGCGGTGTATTATTCATAGTCTTCTGTGCTTTGCAGGATCTGGCATGACCTAGTTTCTGCTTCTTAATATCAATTTGGCAGAGGTGTAGAGGCTGAATTGGAAGCAGCAAGTCAAGGAGGGTCATTAGGAAGACATTTTCATATGTTGAGGTGGGAGATAATGAGTAACTGTCCTAAGAAAGTTCGACATCCTTATAGACAACTTCTCCAACGCTTTAAAGCTTCCTACGCCTTCTCAACTACCCACTCACTCCCATGACTGTTCCCTGGACTCTTCACAGTGAACACCACTACCTATTTCTGTTTAAAACAAAGCTCATGGGCTGGGCGCGGTGGCTCACGCCTGTAATTCCAGCACTCTGGGAGGCCAAGGTGGGCGGACCACAAGCTCAGGAGTTTGAGACCAGCCTGACCAACATGATGAAACCTCATCTCTATTAAAAATACAAAAATTAGCCAGGTGTGGTGGTGTGCACCTATAATCCCAGCTACTCAGAAGGTTGAGGCAGGAGAATCGCTTGAACCCGGGAGGCGGAGATTGCAGTGAGCCGAGATCGTGCCATTACATTCCAGCCTTGGAGACAAGAGACTCCATCTCTCTTTTTTTTTTTTAAGACGGGGTTTCACCATGTTGGTCAGGCCGGTCTTGAACTCCCAACCTCAGGTGATCTGCCCGCTTTGGCCTCCAAAGTGCTTGGATTACACCATGCCCGGCCGAGACTCCATCTCAAGAACAACAAAAAAAAGCTCATGATCCTCCCCATCTAATGTGTCTTACTCTGTCCTCACCTTCTGTCTCAGTAAGTGGCACCACCACCCACCAGTCAACCAAGGCAGAAACCTGATGTCATCCTGAGTCCTCTCTTTGCTCAGCCCTAACCATTTCACGCTAATTCACAGAAGCAGCACTGGGCGCGTAGTGGGCTCCAGGCACAGTGCTGGGTGCTAGCCATACAAAGAATATTTAAGCACAGTGTCTGCCCTCAAGGAGCTCACACTCGAGTGGAAAATTATGATGGAGAATTACACAATCCAGTGGGATCAATCCAATGTTAAAATATACTGAAAATTGTTTTCTCTACTCCACATGTGGAGAGACTATAAAAGCTGGTAAGCAGCGTGACTAGGACAAATTCAGCTCTGTGTGACCCTACAAAGCGTTTTCTTCTTGTTCTTTGGGTGGCCAGAAATTCCTGCCCATTTTATGTTCTAGTGTCGAAGTCTTTTCCACTGCTAATGTCATAAATTCATGAACTTAGTCATAATAAGCTCGTGGTCTCTCCTGTGGACCGTTAACATTTCCTTCTAATTGGCCTCCTTGCCTTGCTGCCTCCAATTCCACCTCTAAACAGCTGCCAAAGTGATCTTGGAAAGCGGAAATCAGGCCTTGCCATTCCCTGCCCAGCAGGGTAAAATCTACACTTCTCAGCAAAACTGCTGAGGCCTTTCATGGCCAGACTCTGCCCACTTTTCTAGCTTCTCAAGTTCCAGTATTACCTCAGTTCCCAAAACTGGCCTTGGGCAAGTTTCTTAACCGCTCTGGGCCCCAGTTTCTTCTATTGCAAAACAGAAATAATAAACCTACTTCATAGGTGAACACTAAATGAAAGAAAATACAAGGCCGGGCGCGGTGGCTCAAGCCTGTAATCCCAGCACTTAGGGAGGCCAAGGCGGGTGGATCACGAGGTCAAGAGATCGAGACCATCCTGGTCAACATGGTGAAACCCCGTCTCTACTAAAGATACAAAAAATTAGCTGGGCATGGTGGCGTGTGCCTGTAATCCCAGTTACTCAAGTGGCTGAGGCAGGAGAATTGTCTGAACCCAGGAGGTGGAGGTTGCGGAGCCGAGATTGCGCCATTGCACTCCAGCCTGGGTAACAAGAATGAAACTCCATCTCAAAAAAAGAAAAAAAAAAGGAAAGAAAGAAAATACATAATTAAAGCTCTTAGAATCAAGTCTGGCAGGTGCATGCAGCAAATGTTGTGGGTATCATTGTTACTGATGTTGGGGCGTTTCTCCTCACTCTCTTCCTAGCAAACCCTAGTCATTATTCAAGACTCGCCCTGTTAAACCCTAACATCTTCTCCGACATCTCTGAGCAGGATTGGCTATTGTTTCTGTGTCCTCACTGCACAACACAGCATTTCAGGTTAGATTTATGATATTCTATTCACTCATTAGCTAACCTGTCTGTCTTCTCTCCTAGACTATAAATCCCATGATTGCAAAGATTGTGTTTCATTGACTTCGTTTCCCAGCACTGAGTATAGTGGCTGGTTGCTGGTCTGTACACAATAAAGATTTGGCCCGTGGATGTACCAGTCAGTAGGTTATTCAGCTTCTCTAGCTAAGGATTTTGACTGTCTGGACAAGGGTACCCACAGTCACGCTCCTGACTCTGCCTGGACTCTTCTTGCTGTACCTGGAAACTCGTGCTTCCCACTCCCGAAAAAGAGGTGGCTAATCTCTTGTCATTCCTGCTTCAGAGCAGGCCCCTGCCTCCACCAGCCCCAACATCTGGCTCTGCCTAATGAAATGCTGGATTATTAATGACTGCCATTCAGCATGTCCAGTTAAAGCCACCTCCCACAGCTGTTTGAATTTCATCAGAGGCTTCAGCAAGCTTTCTATCCCTAAGTCTTTCAGCCCCCAAAGCCACGTGTGGAGGGGAGATTTCAATAAGAAACGTTCAGGCCAGCAGCAGCCTATCTGTAGGCTGGTTTCTATCCCGCTCTGTCCCTTTCTTTCGAGGTGTGGAGGAAGCAGGTGGGAGCTGTGGAGGGAGCCAGGATGACAAAGGGAACTCAGTGATGCATTATTTCCTCTCAGAACAAATTGATTTGTGTCTGAGGAAATCTGAGTCCAACTTTACCATAGAGGCTGGAGGCAGCAGAAGGGATTTAATGTGAAAAATGAAGGCCTTCTTGGATTTAGGCCTAGAGCCATCCAAACTCAGTTACCTATTCTTCCTACCTCTGCTGCTTGGAGACTTGCTGGGGCACTCAAAGGACCATTTCTTCCTTCTATTTAACACATTCTGAGGCCCAATTGCCTTCCTTTATTCTTTTTTTTTTTTAGATGGAGTTTCGCTCTCGTCGCGCAGGCTGGAGTGGCGAGATTTCGGCTCACCTCAACCTCTGCCTCCCAGATTCAAGCAATTCTCCTCCCTCAGTCTCCCGAGTAGCTGTGATTACAGGCATGTACCACCATGCCCGGCTAATTTTGTATTTTTAGTAGAGGCGGGGTTTCTCCATTTAGGTCAGGCTGGTCTTGAACTCCTGACCTCAGGTGATCTGCCCACCTCAGTCTCTCAAAGTGCTGGGATTACAGGTGTGAGCCACCATGCCTGATGCCTGGCCCCCTTTTTTTTTTTTTTTGATTCTGTTGCCCAGGCTGTAGTGCAGTGGTGCAATCATAGCTCACCACAGCCTCAACCTCCTGGGATTAAGCAATTTTCCTGCCTCAGTCTCTTAGGTAGCTGGGACTACAGACACATGCCGCCATGCCTGGCTAATTTTTTTGTGTGTGTAAAGAGAAGGTCTCACTATGTTTCCCAGGCTGGTCTTGAGCTCTTAGGTTCAAGCAATCCTCCCACCTTGGCCCCCCAAAGTGCTGGGATAATAGGCGTGAGCCACCGCTCCCAGGCAGCTTCCTTTGCTAACTCTTGTCAGCTCTGGGATTGGCATAATTTTTGTCTCCACAGAAAGCTGATGGCTGGGAGTCAAGGTGGGCCATTGCTGTGGGCCCTGGCACTACCAGGATATAGCTATGCCTTTGGACAAGTAATTGCTCTTCTCTGGGCCTCAGTTTCCTAATTGATAGATAAGGGAGTGGAATCTCAGGCTGGTGTGCCTCACATGGATGTCGTGAGGGTAAAGCGTTATTGTGGTACTTTTCCTGCTTATTCACAGACCCTCTTAGAGTTGTCTTGTTCCTAGAACCCAAGAGAGTCCCAGACAAGTAGTAGGAGCTTAATGAAAAATGTTGTCTTCGTCCATTCTTGCATTGCTATGAAGAAATACCTATGATGGTGTTATTTATTTATATATTTATTTACTTTTATTTGTTTTTGAGATGAAGTTCTCACTCTGTCACCCAGGCTGGAGTGCACTGGCGTGATCTTGGCTCACTACAAATTTCACCTCCTGGGTTCAAGGGATTCTCCTGCCTCAGCTTCCCAAGTAGCTAGGATTACAGGTGCCTGCCACAACGCCTGGCTAATTTCCATCTGAGACCTCCACAGCCTGTACTTCACTGTCCTTATCACTATAAGCATTTTGTTCATAAGAATTTAGCACAGCAGTGTTCAATCTTTTGGTTTCCCTGGGCTGCACTGGAAGAAGAATTGTCTTGAACCACACATAAAATACACTAACACTAACATTAGCTGATGAGCTAAAAAAAAAAAAAAAGAATCACAAAAACATTTCATATATAATTTTTTTTTTAATGAAATCTTGCACTGTTGCCCAGGCTGGAATGCAGTGGCATGAACTCACCTCACTGCAGCCTCTGCCTCCTGGGTTCAGGCAACACTCCTGCCTCAGCCTCCTGAGTAGTTGGGATTACAGGCACATGCCACCACACCCAGCTAAATTTTTATATTTTTAGTAGAGATGAGGTTTCACTATACTGGCCAGACTGGTCTCGAATTCCTGATTTTGTAATCCACCCGCCTTAGCCTCCCAAAGTGCTGGGATTACAGGCTTGGTGGGTCATGCAAGCAAATCTCGTGAGAACTCTATCGCTATATAGGACCAAGCAGGAGGGTGTTAAACCATGAGAAATTACCCTCAAGATCCAAGCACCTCCCACTAGGCCCCACCCCCAACACTGGGGATTGTAATTCGACATGGCATTGGCAGAGACGCAGATCCAAACCATATCACTTGATGGATAAATTGTTGTAAAAGTGCTCATCAGCACCACTACTCTCCAGCCTGGGCAACAGTGAGACTCTGTCTCAAAAACAAACAAACAAAAATGTGCTCATCAGCTGTCTGATACTTTACACAGGATTATGTGTATTGCTTTTCAGTCTAATTTATGGCCCCTTCAGCCATACTGACTACTTCAGACAAGACAGAGAACAAGGAAATATCACCTTGTGTGTCCCTTCTCCCACTACCATCTTCTTTCCCAGTGACGGGGGTGGGGCATGTTCTGTCATGCTCCCCTTCGATCTTTCATATTTCTTTTCTTCTTTTTTTTTTTTTTTTTGAGATGGAGTTTTGCTCTTGCTGCCCAGGCTGGAGTGCAATGTCACTATCTCTGCTCACTGCAACCTCCACCTTCTGGGTTCAAGCGATACTCCTGCCTCAGGCTCCTGAGTAGCTGGGATTATAGGCACCCACCACCACACCCGGCTAATTTTTGTATTTTTAGTAGAAACGGGGTTTTACCATGTTAACCAGGCTGGTCTCAAACTCCTGACCTCAGGTATTCCGCCTGCCTCGGCCTCCCAAAGTGCTGGGATTACAGGCATGAGCCACCGCACCCAGCTCAATCTTTCGTATTTCTAAAGGAACCTTATACTTTCTTAATGCTCTCACATCCATTATCATATTTAATCTTATTCCAATTGTTGAAGAAAGCAGGTCAAGTAGGGAAGCCAAGGCCCAGCATGGTGACTGATCTGCTCGGGAACATACATGCGGAAACAGCTTCAGAGTCCCCGTCTTTCTCTGACTTCTCTGCCCTCCCCATTTGTTTGTGTACTGTTCTCTCTGCTGCATATGATGTTCCCTTTATTAATTGCTACCTAAAGACTCACCTCAGGTGGCACCTCTCCAGGAACTCTTTCTCGGCTTTTCTAAGCCTGGGTTAGGGGCCTCTCCAAGCGCTCCTTCCCACTATATCTTGAGTTTACCTCTCTCAAAGAATGGATCTAGTCTGTGTCTACCACATGAGACTCGGAGCTTCCAGAGGGCAGGGACGATGTCATTAATTTCTGTATCTGTGAACATAGCTCTGTACCTGGCACACTGCTTTTTAAATGCCTGATAAACTAGTGGATGGATGAGCAATGCATAGATAGAGTGGTAGTGTGGTTTGCCTAAGGTCGCTCAGCTAAAATTATAAACTCAAAAACAAATGTTTCAGGAAGGTTGGCTTTCGGCTTTTGGCTCGGAGGAGGTCAAGGTGAACTTTCTTCAGTTGTCCCAAATGCAGGTTCACGCGCCACCAACCGCCTCCACCCCAGCCAAGTTCATCCCCAACAAGATCAAAGTCTCATACCTGAGGTGCATCAGGGTGAAGTCAGTGCCACTTCTGCGCTGGCCCCCAAGGTCGGCCTTCTAGGTCTGTCTCCATAAAAGGTTGGTGATGACATTGCCAAGGGAACACGTGACTGGAAAGGCCTGAGGATTACAGTGAAACTGACCGTTCCGAACAGCCAGGCCCAGACTGAGGTGGTGCCACTGCCTCTGCCATCATCATCAAAGTCCTGAAGGAACCGCCAAGAGACAGAAAGACACAGAAAAACATCAAACAGTGGGAATATCACTTGTGATGAGATTGTCAACATCGCTCAACAGATGAGGCACAGATCTTTAGCCAGAGAACTCTCTGGAACCATTAAAGAGATCCTGGGGACTGTCCAGTCTGTGGACTGTAATGTTGATGGCTGCGACCCTCATGACATCATAGACGACATCACAGGGGTGCTGTGGAATGCTCAGCTCCTTAAGAAGCACAAAGGAAAATATTTCAATAAAGGATCATTTGACAACTGGTTTAAAAAAGAAGAGGAAGAAGAAGATTGAAACTGGGAACAGTGGCTTGTGCCTGTAATCCCAGTAACTCAGGAGGCTGAGGTGGGAGGATCACTTGATGCCAGGATTTCAAGGCTGCAGTGAGCTATAATTATACCACTGCATTCCAGCCTGGACAACAGAGAAATACCCTGTCTCTGGGGGAAAAACATTGAGAAAATGCACTATGAACTCGGATTTTTCCTAAGTATTTTCCAATACCTCATGCCAGATGTCCTGGCTTCTAGTGCCACATGTTCCTCATTGCCCTCTAATGAGTGCCCATCGAAGAATGGGGGAACAAGGGAGTCAGACTCTGGACCTGTTATTTATAGCCTGTTAAGGAAGCACCAGAGCTTGAAAATCTGTCCCAGGAAGGTAAATGGTGTCCCTCAGCTCCTTTGCTGGCCCAGGGCCACTGATTCCCACACCTTGCAAGGTAAGTATGGTCATTCAGACATACAGTTCCTAAATGTTTCAAACCCCTTTAGCAGGGCACAGGAAAGGGAGCCAGTGACCTGAGATCTTGCACACTGTCCAGTACTGGGATTTGCACAACTTGGTGAGAGCACGTCATTCCATCCTGAGCCCCCAGCTGTGCCCCATGAGGAGCTCTGGGAAGCCCAACAGCTACTGCGGTTAGTGCTGCTACTGCAGGGCCAGAAGTTAGGGCACCAAAAATTGAACTGTCTTGTATTGATTTGAATTCCTCTGAAACAGATCCTGAGACAAGAATGTGAGTGCAAAGTATCTTTGGGGAGGTAATCTCAGGAAACACCCATCAGGAGTGGGAAAGTGATATAGGGAAGGAAAGGAAGTTAAAAAGGAGGGGCCAGGCACAGTGGCTCATGCCTGTACTTTGGGAGGCTCAGGCAGCAGATCGCCTAAGGTCAGATGTTTGAGACCGGCTTGACCAACAGGGACAAATCCTGTCTCTACTAAAAATACAAAATTAGCCACGCATGGTGGCAGGTGCCTGTGATCCCAGCTACTCAGGAGACTGAGGCAGGAAAATCACTCGAACTCTGGAGGCAGAGGTTGGGGTGAGCCAAGATCATGACATTGCACTCCAGCCTGGGCAACAAGAGCAAAATTCCATTAAAAAAAAAAAGTTAATAAAGGGATGTTACCAAGCCACTTACCGCTGTGGGCAATCAGAGCTCTATCCTGCTGGGGAACATCAGGAGATGACATGGGACATGCTGTCATGAAGCAGCTGGGGGCAAGGAAGCCAAGTGCTTATGCCCCACCCTGTTGCCATTTCCCATTTTGCCTCTGGGGGCTTCCACTCTCTGGCACTTCTACTTGGCCAGGCATGTAGATGTTCTAAATGGGCAACCTTGGATGTGCAGAGGTGAATGCCAAGGGCAGGCAGAGATCACTCAGAATTCTAGCCTAGCTCGACGTCATCCGAGCTTCATCCTCATCTTCTGTAAAATAAAGGGAACAATCCATCCCTCCAGCTAGGTGGTGGTGAAGTTAGTGGAGATGAAGGTATGTGACACCACTTGGTAAAATGGAGGGGGATGATTGACAGTTAGAACTAATGCCAACTCCCCATCTCCTGGAACATTAAAGAGAGATTTAGAAATTAAACACCAAAGAGATTGCCATGCAGGTTGACACCAAGGGGAAATGGCTTTAGATTTAGATCTTGATGAAATTTCTGAGTTGGCTGATGATAGAAGCAGGAGCTCCCCAGGCTGCACAAAACTACTGGTCAATTCACACCTAACCCACGCCCAAACCTCAAGGAGGGAAAGTCAGTTTATTCTCAGCTCCAACCTTTGGTTCAATTATTATTCCCCAGTGGACAGGAACTGCCAGGGAAGGACAAAGCTGCTATGGTAATGAAGGGCTGTTTACTGCTCAGCAGGAAGGAAGGGCAAGCCAGAATGTGGTCAAGAATGATGAATCTGCCCCATTGGGTGCAGCTCATTGAATGGATGGCATGTGTGATTTATAAGCTCTCTCCCTTGAAAATCCAGAAGTTTCTGAGTGGAGAGGGGAACGAAGAATGAAGGAAAGGACTAAGAGAGAGACAGAGGTCTCTGTTTATTCTTCCCTTTCCCCATTATCAGCCAAGGCAGTAAATTCAGCAAATCTACTTGACACTGATCTTGTTAGACTAATTTACTGTAATTCAGTTTACTGTGGGGATAATCAAATTTTGTAAACTTTCACAATAGTCTCCAAAGGCTTCATATATCTTGACAGAGTCTTTAAAATGCCTGTGCCGAGGTCTTAGATAGGGAGAGGAGACGCTGCAGGCTGGTGGGAAGGAGTGATTTCAGAACCCAAAAAAATGCACAAAGCCACTCTCTTCTCTGAATCATCTTAGGCCTTCACTCCACCCCCTCCTGGTAACCTGGCTCCAAAGCTGATGGATGGGACTGAGAGTGGCCTGGGTTAGCAGACAGGGATAGCTTACGAATGACAGGGAGTCACTCCCCACCCTTCCAAATCGAATTGTCCAATAATTGCTGGTCCAATCAGGAGTGTGTCTGGCATATAATCATCATCAATAAAGGCAATTCTTGTGATTATTAGTCAAGATAATGCATATAAACTTATTAAAAGATAAACAGGCACAGTGAAATTTTAAAGAGTTTATTTGAGTGGACAGCAACTCATGAGTCAGGCAGGGCCAAACCACAAGCAGTTTGGATTCTACCAAGGGGTGCAAAGGGAGAAACCCTTTATAAGGTGTTTGGGAAGCACAAGGGAAATATTCGCTTGGTTGAACTGTGAAGCCCCTACTTGGTGGTTAGCTGGCAGTTTCCTATTGGTGAAATCTCTAGTAGGAACACAGTTGGCAACTTCTGATTGGTTTAATTTAGCTTTCACATTATGGTTTACATTAATGTGGATTTTAGTTTGTTTATGTAGGAACTAAAGGTGCTGAAGCCATCTCAGCCTAATGGCCTTTGTGGACATAAAGAGTCAAACTCTGTAAAATATTGGACAAGATTTAGTCTGAGCCATGCCAATGGCCCATGTCACAGCCCTCAGGAGATGCTGAGAACATGTGCACAAAGTAGATGGCCTACAACTTGGCTTTATGCATTTTAGGGAGACATAAAACACCAATCAATACACGTAGATGTACATTGGTTCAGTCTGAAAAGGCGGGACAACCGGAAGTGCTCACAGGTAGATTCAAAGATTCTCGATTGGCAGTTGGTTAAAAGAGCTAAGCCATTGTCAAAAGACTTAGCATCACTAGAAAGGAATGTCTTCTCTAAGATAAGGGGTTGTAGAGATAAAGGTTTTATAATGCAGAGGAAGCCTCCAGGTAGCAGGCTTCAGAGAAAATAGATTGAAAATGTTTCTCATCAGACTTAAGAGTCTGTTCCATCAGTCTTAAAGACTACGTTGATGATAATGCTGGTCAGCATTATTTCCAAAAGGGAGGAGGGTATAATGAGGCATGTCTGAATGCCCCCTCCCATCATGGGCTGAACTAGTTTTTCAGGTTAACTTTGAAATGTCCTTGATAGAGAGGAGGGTTCCATTCAGATGGTGGGGGTGAGGGGGCCTTAGAGTTTTATTTTTGGTTTACACCTCCAAGCTAACTTTTTTAAACAAAGTATGTAGCATTGTGTAAGTCATACAGCAAATGCTGAAAAACGTTACCTATTTTTTTTTTTTTGAGACAGAGTCTTGCTCTATCACCCAGGCTAGAGTGCAGTGGCGAGATCTTGGCTCACTACAACCTCCACCTCCTGGATTCAAGTGATTCTCCTGCCTCAGCCTCCTGAGTAGCTGGGATTACAGGCACATGGCACCATGCCCAGGTAATTTTGTATGTTTAGTAGAGACGGGGTTTCACCATGTTGGTCAGGCTGGTCTTGAACTCCTGACCTCATGATCCACCCACCTTGGCCTCCCAAAGTGCTAGGATTACAGATGTGAGCCACGGCATCCAGCCAAATGTTACCTGTAATTATCAGGATCAAGTCCTTTTGACCTTAAAGATCTCCCAGCCTAATGGAAATTAGGATTGCAAGAGAAGGTATCAGCAGCTCAGGCGAGGAGGCAAGGGACAGAGAGAGAGAGAGCTGAGCTTTCCAGTGTTGAACTTGCTGATTAAAGCAAGCTGTAAATCAAAATGTTAAGACTTTACTAACTGTGATAAGCAAGGGGCTAAAACTAGGGGGAATGCTGGCATCTCCTGTTCCAGCTCTCGTGGAAAGCAGTACACCAGTTGAAGGTCGGGTGGATCAGCATAGATGTAGGTTTCACCGTTGAGAAAGCCCCCAACAAAAGGCTGTGGAAGCTTTATGGACCTTGGAGTTGAGGAAGGGCAAGAAGAAAGGTCAAGAAGTGAAGTTCTGAGGACTGACTTCGAGCAGAGAACAGTGTCTTCAAGGTTTTCTACCTTCCCCCATTAAGGAGACCCGGACAGAAGTCCTCGGAAGAGGTCACCTGAAGAGAACCTCTGCCTGAACCTTAGAGAAAGAGAAGTAGGAATACGGGCACTGAATGGGCTAGGAATGTAGATATGCATAAGAACATGGCCCACAGAGGGGCCTGAGACCTTGACTCTGTGTGGTAACCCTGTGAAGCAGGTTTATCACTTACAGATAGGCAGCAAGGGACAACAGATGCTGAGGACTCAACTGTGACCCACGGCTCAGAAAGCTGCCCGGGGTGCATGGAGTCTCCACTGCACATGTCCCTGAAAGGCAGCCCACCCGGGTTGTATACCTGGGGGTCACATGACATACTGGACTCGTGTTGAAGGCCATCCTTTGCAAGGGGGGACTGGATCAGAGCCCAGCTGCTCCAGCCAACTTTCCCCTTATCTCAGGATTTTGCATTTCCAGCACATTCTGCAGTTATTCTTGACAACAAGCAAGAAAGGAGGAGAACTGGGGCGATTCAAGGCCACTTGGAGAACTGTTGTGCAATTGCTTGGATCGAGCATGAAAAATCACATGTGGGTTTTTAATCAGGAGCCAGACTCCTCAGAAGGCAGACAATAAAGGAATGTCAGATCAGCAATGTTTTCTACAAGGCGAGACCAGGCCAGTGGACTTAAGGTTAGGCACAGAAGCACGGAAACTGGAATGAGTTAGCCTGTGCTCTGAACTTAGGAGTTCTAATCAACTCTGCAGGCGAGGACACTGGAATAGTTCAAGACTGTACGAGTCTCCCTGGTCTCTTCTCTTTTGGGATCCCAATTGTTGTCATAGAGAAAAGAAAAACTGAAAGAAGGGCCGGTTGCTGTGGCTCACGCCTGTAATCCCTGCACTTTGGGAGGCCGAGGTGAGTGGATCACCTGAGGTCGGGAGTTGGAGACCGGCCTGACCAACATGGTGAAACCCTGTCTCTACTAAAAATACAAAATTAGCTGGGTATGGTGGCACGTGCCTGTAATCTCAGCTACTTGGGAGGCTGAGGCAGGAGAAACGTTTGAACCCAGGAGGTGGAGGTTGCAGTGAGCTGAGAGTGCATGATTGCACTCCAGCGTGGGCAACAAGAGCAAAACTGTCTCAAAAAAAAAAAAAGAATGAAAAGAAAGAAAAACTAAAACAAGGCAATGTATTTTTATTCTGATAAGACCTGTCCACCAGCCACCCTTCCACCCCTACCTGAGTAGCCCCAGTTATCTGCAAGGCCGCTGGCTATGAAACTAACAAGTTCCCTTTAGTGTGAAAAGGAGTCTAGGACTTCACACTGTTTAGTGGGAGCAGAAGACAGCCCTGGGGAATGAAAGAACTTTCTCCATTACAAAAGAGTTGGCAAATAAGTTTTCATTTCAAGTAATTTTCTCTCCTTTGTCCTTTAACCCCAAGAGATTAGAGAGATGGTTACGGACAGTTCTTGTAAATTGCATTTCAAAGTAATGTATGCAAAAATCACACATTTCAGCACACACATTAGCATATTAAAACAAATAGCTTTGGGTCGGTTGCCATTTATATCACTCTAACTCCAAGTCCCCACATTCATTTAGGAAAAAAAGAAGGGAGGCAAAGAAGACAAAAGTGCAGCAGGGACCTGTAGAGCTACAGGGGTGCGTGCGTGCGTGCGTGTGAGATAGTGCATTGGAGAGAGAGAGAGAGAGAGAGAGAGAGAGAGAGAGAGAGAGTTAGTGTATTGGGTACAGAGATACATGGAGGGGATCTGGCCTGAAGGAAAACTGTTCTTTATGAATGGAAATTGGGTAATTGATTCATTGAAATGTTTTTCTCTCTCACCTCCTGCTCCACCCTATTGCCCCCAGAGAAAGGAAGGAGAAAAAGAAGGTAGAAAAGGCAGCCTAATTATACTCCCATCTGGCTGGTAAAGCAGGGAGCACCCAAGGAAGGTGGAAGAGCTCAAGCTTAAGCTCCTGGGGCATCTTCTTCATCTCTGCGCACCCAGGCCCAGCTTGTGGAATTCCGACACTCCAGATTGAATGGTTGCTGTGAGATGAATGTGGGAAGATGTCCTGGCCTTCAGGAGAGGATACCTCCTTAGGAGATCTCTCTTCTCTACCACCACTGCCATTGACCAAAAATCCTATGGTCTCTTTCGTGGGTGTATTTCTTTTTAGACCGAGTCTCACACTGTCACCCAGGTTGGAGTGCAGTGGTACAGTCTCACCTCACCGCAACCTCCGCACCTCCTGGGTTCAAGTGATTCTCCTGCCTCAGCCTCCCGAGTTAGCTGGGATTATAGGCACACGCCACCACGCCCGGCTAATTTGTGTATTTTTAGTAGACATGGGGTTTCACTACATTGGTCAGGCTGGTCTAGATCAGCCTCAGGTGATCTGTCTGCCTTGGACAGATCAGGCGTGAGCCACGGCGCCCAGCCTCGTGAGTATATTTGGATGATGTGGTTATCTATGAGAGGGGTCTCAAAGAAAATAGAAACTGCAGGTGAGGGGAAGTTAAAGTATAATTTTTGAAAAGTTAAAAGATGATTCTCGTGTAAATATATAGTGAGCATTTATTTAACTCGTTAATGAGGGAATGGGCAGAATGGTAAAGCCATTTCTTTCTTTTGTCTTTTAATTTTTTTTTTTTAAAGACGGGGTTTCACCATGTTGGTCAGGCTGGTCTTGAACTCCCGACCTCAGGTAATCCGCCTGCCTTGGCCTCCAAAGTGCTTGGATTACAGGCTTGAGCCACCACACCCGGCCCAAAGCTATTTCAAAGAAGGATATATGATAGTGCATATATGGCCAGAGAAAGAAAATTTGCTCAGTTAACAATAAAACTTGGTTAATATCCTATGAGGCAGTAAAACTGTAACCTTTGGATCTATGTTTTCTATGGAGCAGAGGTGCCATCATTTGTACTTCTACTGGACAAAAAATTACTTACAACTTTTCTTCTTCAGATGAATTGCAGGTGAAGGGAGGTTGCCTAGGTGGGTCCACTCAGCTCTGGGGAAGGAAGAAAGCCTGTCCTTTCCAGGCTGTGGGCTGCAGTAAGCATGGCAAGAGCAAAAGGACAGGGTGAGAAGGTGCAAAGCAGTGGGAAGCCTTAATATCCAAGGCGTAAATATTAAAGAAATGGGCATTTAATAGAGAGAAACTAGAATGAGTGAATCAAACATGAAATTTAGAATCAGAAAGCCGTGTATGCGAAACACAGTGTCTGCACAATCTCTTGCTTAACTTCTCAGACATGGCTTCCTCTTCTGTAAAATGAGTTATGTGAAGATTAAATTAGTTACTGTAATGAATGTAAAGAGGCAGGCTCAGATTATGAAGTGAAAAATAGTAGTTACTAATATTATTATAATTGTTTAATATCTATATAGTTGACAGTGTAGATCCCTGAATTGGGAAAATGTACATTAAGAAAGTAGGCTGGGCATGGTGGCTCATGCCTGTAATCCCAGCACTTTGGGAGGCTGAGGCAGGTGGATCACCTGAGGTTGGGAGTTGGAGACCAGCCTGGCCAACGTGGTGAAACCTCATCTTTACTAAAAACACAAAAATTAGCTGGACATGGTGGTGGGTGCCTGTAATCGCAGCTACTTGGGTGGCTGAGGCAGGAGAATCACTGAAACCTGGGAGGCGGATGTTGCAGTAAGCCAAGATCACCCCACTGCACTGCAGGGTGACAGAGTGAGAAAGAAAGAGAGGAAGAGGAAGAGGAAGAGAAGAAAGAGAAAGAAAGAAAGAAA
>CM052659.1:103824306-103835692 GCA_028533165.1 Leontopithecus rosalia
ATTGCTGTTTCTCTCTCATATCAACCAAGTCCTTCCCTCATCAATGAAACCCATTTACTCTTTTACTCTCCTCTGTAGAAAACTAGAAGAGCAAGGCATTGGGGAATTAATATCTGCTAGAGAAATATGCATTTCAGCCTGGGCTGATTGGAGCCTGGAATATGATGGTGAGACTCCTACTCACATATTGGATGGTGATGGAAAGGCCATCCTGATGAGCCAAAAATTTTGTCAGAAGACAGAGTGATGTTGGACAACACCACTGAGCCACAACTTTCATCCACACAAGACTTAATATATTTCCTGGGACAAAAGTACCTAGGAAACCAAAAGCCTTTCAGCTTGCCCCTTGAATCGAAAATTTCCCTTTGGCTGACACTGTACAGCAAAGTGTATTAATACCCATGATGGGTGATCAGCCTTCAATAAATAATGCTGGTTGTTCTAATGTACCTGGCATGAAATATTCAGAGCTATTAATGCATTTCAGTTTAAATAATCACCAGGGCTTTTGTCCAAATCAGTGGTGAGCTTAGGTTGTATTATATTTTCTTGCACATATCAGATGTGGAGTGCAGGCTGAAAGTTCCAGGAAGAGGCATTAGGCCACTGACCCTGTGGAGCAGGTGGGGAGCAGGTGGGGTGCAGGCATATGTGACGGGGGAGTGGTCAGACCTCTAGCTTGGGGTCCCGGATTCCGGGGTCCTGTCCCAAACTCAAGTATAGCCAGTGCCAAGAGACTCAAGGCTCATCTGGTCTTGGGAGACAGACCAGGGCATTAGAGGATATCTCCCCCAGTCCTTGATTGTAAGGATTTCAAATGCTTCCAGTCTTTTGAGCCTGCATGAGACCATGGGGGCCAGGCGCAGTGGCTCACACCTGTAATTCCAACACTTTGGGAGCCCGAGGTGGGCAGATCACGAGGTCAGGAGTTCAAGACCATACTGATTAACACAGTGAAACCCCGTTTCTAGTGAAAATACAAAAATTAACCAGGTGTGATGGTACATGTCTGTAATCTCAGCTACTCAGGAGGCTGAGGCAGGAGAATCACTTGAACCCAGGAGGCGGAGGTTGCAGTGAGCTGAGATCACGCCATGGCACTCCAGCCTGGACAACAAAGCAAGACTCCGTCTCGAAAAAAAAAAAGAGAGAGACCATGGGAGAATGATCATATAGACTGAGAGTAGGACTCAAATTACCAAGCAGCAAGGCCTCTGTGGGAGACTTTGAGCAGCTGGAGATATAAGAAGGCTGAGCTCAGGCCTTCTGTCAGCAGAGGGAGGGTTGACATGGTTATAAATCATGTCTGAAGACTTTCGATCCGGATTGACGGGTGGTAAGCGTGGGAAGTATCTGAAAGGTGAGCTGACAGGAACAAATGAATCAGGGCCCAGTGGGGCAGGAGTGCTTCCCACCTCCATTTCTCTTCTTCTTGATTTTTAGAACAGTAAATCAGAAGAAAAGAATGTTGGTGTGGGGAGCTCTCCTGATCTGCCTGAATTGCCCAGCCCAAATTGCCTGGGCTCTCCCATCACCCCGCACCCTCCCAAGATCTTCGAAGCATCCCACCTGCCCCGGCTCAGATGGAGTTCATTAAGAACAAAATCCAGCCGGGCACGGTGGCTCACATCTGCAATCCCAGCACTTTGGGAGGCCGAGGAAGGCGGATCACCGGAGTTCGGGAGTTGGAGACCAGCCTGACGAACACAGAGAAACGCCATCTCTACTAAAAATACAAAATTAGCTGGGCGTGGTGGCACATGCCTATAATCCCAGCTACTCAGGAGGTTGAGGCGGGAGAATCGTTTGAATATGGGAGGTGGAGGTTGCGGTGAGCCAAGATCACACCATTGCACTCCAGCCTGAGCAACAAGAGCAAAACTCTGTCCCAAAAAATAAATAGAGAGAGAGAGAATAAAACCCAAAGGGATTTGAAAGGAAGGAAGGGCAGGGTGCTTTCATTCCACTCTGGCCTCCATGTCTCCTCCCTTTGCCCAACCAGAGACCAGTATAGGAACAGGAGGCTTCAGAGATAGAATTAGCTTTCTGAGCTCTACTCCTAGAATCCCAGCTGAAAGCGTAAATATTTTCTCTTCCTATTCTTAGGGAATACCCCTCCCTCACTCTTTCCCCTTCTCCCATCCTCCCGTCAGCCTGGATCACTCAAGTGCTTTCACCGTGGCTTTCCCTCACTGCTGCTTCCCAGCAGCTCCGTTCTAATCTCACAGCTAATAGATTGATCTGCTTTCCCCAGTATGGCAGCTCTGTCCAGCTGATGCCTATTTCCCCTGAAGTTAGCTATACTCAGCCACTTCTTAGCTCTCAGAAGCCAGGAGTAAGTTTGGGGAAAAGCCCACCATTCAGACTGGCTTTAGGCCATATTCAGAGACCTCATATACGTACCAGTTATTCAGCTAGTGTCTCTCAGCTTCAAACCTACCCTTCTTTACTGGGCCTTGTGAAGCTGGGGCAAGAACTTTGAAAACCACATTTCTGCTTTGCTAACTGGTACCCTGTTAGCTTCTGCCAGTATAGGGTAACCAGGGAGACTGGAAGGCTGGAGGTGGAAGACAGGATGCCTTTTTCCTCTTCACTTCCTGTTCCTATTAACATTGCCCAGCCTTGCTTTTACACAGGGCAGAGGCAGTTCATGCCAGTAGCAGTAGTTGGCTTCAATTTGTAATTGCCTCTCCACTGTTCAACTTCTATTTTTTTTTTCGGTGGATTCTCGCACTGTCTCCCAGGCTGGAGTGCAGTGGCATGATCTTGGCTCCCCGTAACCTCCCACTCCCAGGTTCAAGCGATTCTCCTTCCTCAGCCTCCCAAGTAGCTGGGATTACAGGCACACACCACCATGCCTAGCTAATTTTTGTATTTTTAGTAGAGACGGGGTTTCATCATGTTGGCCAAGCTGGTCTCTAACTCCTGACCTCAGGTTATTGCCCACCTTGGCCTTCCAAAATGCTGGGATTACAGGCATCAGCCACCATGCCCGACCTCTATTTTTTTTTTTTTTTGAGACGGGGTCTCACTCCATCTCCCAGGCTGGAGTGCAATGGTGCAGTCATGGCCACTGCAGCCTCAACCACCCTGACTCAAGCGACTCTCCTATCTCAGCCTCTCGAGTAACTGGGACCACAGGTGTGTGCCACCATACTCGGCTAATATTTTTATTTTTTGGAGAGATGATGTCTCACTATGTTGCACGGGCTTGTCTTGAACCCTGGGACTCAAGCAATCCTTCTGCCTCGGCCTCCCAAAGTGCTGGGGTTACAGGTGTGAACCACCATGCCCAGCTTCAACTTCTAAATGTTGGATGCACCAGAGCCAGCGTCCAGTCCTGCATGCTTTTCACTTCTCTGTATAGACCTTCTCCCTGAATGATTTCAGCTCATTTATGGATTTATGTGCCATGTATTCCCATGACTGTCAAATCTGTATCTCTAGTTCTGACTCTTCCCTATACTCTACATTTGAAGTGTTAGGAATTTGGGTCTATAGGCCTCTTCAATTTAACAAAGCCAAACATAACTCTTTATTGCTCCTCTTCCGAACAGGCATCTCTTTTTTTAATTTTTATTTTATTTATTTATTTATTTATTTATTTATTTTGAGACAGAGTTTCGCTCTTGTTACCCAGGCTGGAGTGCAATGGCACGATCTCGGCTCACCGTAACCTCCACCTCCTGGGTTCAGGCAATTCTCCTGCCTCAGCCTTCTGAGTAGCTGGGATTACAGGCATGCACCACCGTGCCCAGCTAATTTTTTGTATTTTTAGTAGAGATGGGGTTTCACCATGCTAACCAGGATGGTCTCGATCTCATGACCTCATGATCCGCCCGCCTCGGCCTCCCAAAGTGCTGGGATTACAGGCTTGAGCCACCACGCCTGGCCAACAGGCATCTCTTTTAGTCTTCTTCATTTTAATAGACACTACCAACAGCAACCAGTGGCTCAAGCCAAGAATCCCTGGGTCACCCTGGCATCCTTCTTTTGCTCTCACAATTCCCCTGCTCCCATGCAGTCCGTCAGCAAAATCTAACTGACTTTCCACCATCTTCACTGCTTCACCCAGTCAAGCAACCCCTGGCTCAGAGTGAGTCGAGTAGAGAATCAGGAAAGCTCTTTATGTAAGGCTTCTAGAATATTCAGTTACAGAATCTCAGAGCGTGATGACTCCTGTTTCTAAATGAAAGTTGGGATAACAAATCTGGTGGGGATGAAACCAGACTGTGCCGGGGAGGGGCTGGTGGGAGCCCTCCAAGAAGCAGGATGGAAGAGAACTAAAACCAGAAAGCTGTCCTTTTTGATGACTTCTCTACCCCAGAGGGGCCACATGCTCCCCTATTATTGCCTGCACCTGCCTGGGACCATGTGTGGTGGCGATAGCCCATAATTACCCGTAATGACTTCTCGGGGCTCAGCCCAGGTAGGAGCCCAGATATTTCAAGTTAATGACTTTTCTTCCCTTTTTAGTCTGTGTTAGCGCCCTGCATGGATTGAAAGGTGCTTATTAACACAAGTGCCCCTGATAATTAGGTTGGTCCTGGCTTCATTAAACATGGATGGGCTTCCTGCTTGTGGGTCCAGGCAAGAGAAGAAGGCCAGAAAACAGGACTCTCCTCCACATGGGTCTCCGGGGTGCAGATAGAGCAAGGAGGCACTTTCTTCTTATGTTACTGAGTTGAGCTGAGTGAAAAGGGAGGCAAGAGACAGGAGGCAAAGCAACTGGAAGAGGCCTTTTCTCATTTATCCCGCCTACAAGCTGAGCCTTGATATTCTTATCTGTTCATTGGGCTTAGAACCAGAGACTATCAAAGCTACAAGAGACCTCAGATATGGATGTTCACGTTTTTTCCTAAAAAAAGAGGTGAGAAGCTTCTGCAGGTCCAGAGCAGGGATGGAACTTGCCCAAGATCACAAGCTCATCGGTGCCGAAACCATGCTCGAAACCCAGGTCCTTTGGCTACTCCAGGCATAGCGATCCTTGGTGTATCTCACAGGGATCAGAAGGTAGACGAGAGGAAAGTGGTGTGAAAGTGAAGGACCCCACGCAGAGGGAGGCCTTCCTTGCCTGGGCTGTGCTGCTCATGAGGTCCTGGGCTCCAGGCCCGGGGCAGTCAGTCTCCGGAGTCTCCTTACCTGCCCTGCTTGCCTCACAGGGCACCGGGGAGGAGGGGGCTTGTGAAAGTGCCTTGAGAAGCAACACCAGTCAAGCTGTTCTACCAGCCAGCTGTGTGCTCACTCCTGACTCTGTCTCCCCAAATCCCCACTTGTGCCCTTTCTCCCAGGAGGCTGAGGATGCTGCTGAGCCCAGCCAGTCACACCAGCCTCAGTCAGCATTATCAACAGCCACTTCTCCATTTGCTTTCTGAATTATTTAGCCCTCCTCTCCCCAGCCCACCCCCCGACCTTTTACCACATGAAACCTTTAAATAGGCCCAAGCCTTGGCTTGGGAAACATTTCCTTACTGCCCCTGCCATGAGCTTTTGGAGAGGGCACATCTCTACGTAGATTGGTTTTCCCCTTCACTGTGCCTCACGGTAATTGACAGTGTCTGGGTCTTAATGAAGGAGCAGGCCCAGCCAGGATGAGCAGAGGCCCTGCCCTTTGCTAGTCCCTGGTTGGAAGTCCTGGCTGTGGGTTCTCCTATCCATTCTTGCTGAGCACTTGCTGGATATTTAGTATCTTTCATCCAACAAGCCAATGGCAGCCCTGGGGGTGGAAAGCTCCCGAGGTCATTTTGTCCCTTCCCTGGCTTTCAGGCTGTGCATCTCATCCAAGATCGACAGATGGTGGCCTCTTCCCTGAGGCTGAGGCTTTCCTGCCCTCACCCCTAGCTCTGGCTCATGTAAGACCTGGAGAGACCTCTGTGTGGACTACCTGGAAGCTGCTGATTGTTGCAGATGCCCCAGAGGAACAGCCCAGGGAGAGAGTCGGCGAGCTCTTATGAGGTGGGGATGGGGAAGTCGGGGAGGAAAAGTCCTTGGGTGCCAGGACCAGAGGATGAAACGTTCTGCTGTTCAGGGCTCAGGAGAGTCCAGCTGAAACTAAGGTAGTCCTGCCTGTTTTGTTTTGTTTGTTTGTTTGTTTGTTTTTGAGAAAGAGTCTCGCTCTGTCACCCAGGCTGGAGTGCAGTGGCACCATCTCAGCTCACTGCAACCTCCGCCTCCCAGCTTCAAGCTATTCTCCTGCCTCAACCTCCTGAGTAGCTGGGATTACAAGCACTTGCCACCACGCCCGACTAATTTTTGTATTTTTAGTAGAGACTGGATTTCACCAAGTTGGCCAGGCTGGTCTTGATCTCCTGACCTCAAGTGATCCACCCTCCTCGGCCTCCCAACATGCTAGAATTACAGGTGTGAGCCACCGCACTCAGCCCTGCCTGCTTCTTTGTGTCTCATTTGTACTCATTTGTCTGTCTGCGGGTCCTGGAGTCTGAACCAGCCGACAGTCCTGCCCTCCTCTCCACTCCCCGCCTGCCCTCTGGGCCCCACTTGGAGAAAGCTACAATCTGGCTCCACAGAGCCCCCAGAAGGAAGCACCCCTTCCCCCTCCCAGTGCCCACTCGCCTGGCTCTTCTGGGCATCTCCCAGCCCTCCGGCCCACCACAGACTTGGTTTCCTGCTGCAGTTCCCTAAATGGCAATAGGCAAACTCAGGTGGCGTCACAGAGCACGCCTAATGTGGCTGGCGCCCACCTGGCCTCACCCTTCCTTTCCCATCCTCAGAGCTGGAAGTGACCCTACAGAGTTGGTAGACACCCCACACCCTAATCCCCTCTCACTCTCACCACTCTCAGCTTGTTTTTTTGAATTTTATTTTTTCTTCTTTTTTTGGAAATGAAGTTTTGCTCTTGCCCCCCAGGCTGGAGTGCAATGGCACCATCTCAGCTCACTGTGACCTCCGCCTCCCGGGTTCAAGCGATTCTCCGGCCTCAGCCTCCCACGTGGCTGGGATTACAGGCTCATGCCGCCATGCCCGGCTAATTTTTTTATTTTTAGCAGATATGGGGTTTCACCATGTTGGACAGGCTGGTCTCCCAAAGTGCTGGGATTACAGATGTGAGCCACCACCTCCAGCTGACAAAGTTTAAATCTGCGCCCTTCCCAAGACACTTCTGTCTGGTGAACTTGGACCTCCCTTCAGACTTTAGTGCAGAGGCCAGTCTCTTGGAACCCATGTTCTCCAGCCTCTCCGAGCAGGACAGGATGGCCTGTCCAACACCTCCTCTCCCCCACCCTGCATTGTGTCCTGGTCCTTTAAAACACTTCCCAGGTGTCTGAATTTACTGGTATTTCTGTCTCCCTGTTGGTCTGTTATCTCCAGGCAGGGCAGGAAAGTGTCTTCAGTGCTCATGGCCTTATCTCCTTTACCTGGTCTGGAGTCCAGTAGTCATAGCAAGTAATAGGAGCTCAGGAAATATTTGTCAAATAAACAAATAATTCTCTGAGGCTTGGAGGAAGGGTGGGCAAGGTCTCCAGTGGACTGTGACAATGACCTTAGTAAGTCTGGGACTGCGGTCCAGAAACCTTGTGTGGCCCCCTCTGCATCCCTGTAGTCACAGGGTTGGGTGCTCGGTGAGCCTGCCCGGCGAGGCAGGCCAGGTGCCTGGTGCGATGGGACAGTGCCATCTAGCTGCAGCTGGGGCCAGAGCAACAACAGGGCCCACGAGTTGGCTTGGTCAAAGCGATGGCACACAGGGAGTCCCTGGGCACTGCTAATTCCTTAGCAAGCAGGTAGCTAAGGGGCTGACACAACCTCAGCTTAATTGTTCTCCAGCTTGGGGCCTAGGCTGCTATAAGGGAGCCCAGGGTCAGGCTTGAGATGGCCCCAAAGGAGCCCCAGGTGGGTACTGGACTTATCAAAAGAACTGGAAATGGGCCCACATGTGATCAAGCTACTTACAGAGGTAGTGTCCAGGTCACTGGGTGCTGTCCTATTGTACGCTTGATGGCCCCATCATGCAGGGGGAGGAACAACTGTGTGTGTTCCCAGGACTGTTGAGGGTGCTGGGAGCCAGGCCCCTGATCACATCCTCACTCTAGACCTGATCTGTCCAGGGGGCAGGGACAGGGTTTGCACCATCCTGTCTTCCTCACAGTCTGGCACTGGCCTGGCAAGCCCTTGCTCTGCAGCTCCGCCTGGCAGAAGCCGGTCAGTGTGAGAAGAGCCTTCTAGCAGTTGGAGCTGCCTGGGCACCAAAAGGGCTGCTTTGTGAGAGGATGAGTCCGTCACTGGAAGTGCTCAGGCCAAGGCGGACTTAGCTGCGTCAAACGCTAAGCTGGGAGTGCTGTGTTGGACTGGACTAGATGCCTTCTGATATTCCTTAACTTGACAATTGCATAAAATGTAAACTGCTCAATGCATATCCCTCCCCTAGCACTTTACCACTGTTCACTGCGAATCTGCGTCACGAGCTCCAATCCTCAAGAAGCAAACTTGGGCCAGGCGTGGTAACTCACGCCTGTAATCCCAGCACTTTGGGAGGCCGAGGTGGGTGGATCACGAGGTCAAGAGATCGAGACCATCCTGGTCAACATGGTGAAACCCCGTCTCTACTAAAAATACAAAAAATTAGCTGGGCATGGTGGCGCGTGCCTGTAATCTCAGGAGGCTGAGGCAGGAGAATTGCCTGAACCCAGGAGTAGGAGGTTGCGGTGAGCTGAGATGGCGCCATTGCACTCCAGCCTGGGTAACGAGAGCGAAACTCCGTCTCAAAAAAAAAGAAGCCAACTCAGAGCGTGCAGGACATTTGTTAGGGAGCTCTCTTGGGATGATCCCTTGTGGAAGAGCGGGGACAATGGCAGTGACAATGGACAGAGGGAGACGTTGAGCTGCACTGGAGTCTGAACAACAGCCCCAGTTGACCCTGCAGGGAGCTCGGTGCTGGAATGACCTTCAGAGTTGTGTCAAATTGGGGAGAGCAGGTTGGGTGTTCATAGTTCATAGGGATCTGTCATTGGGTGCAGGCTGGCCTGGGCAGGTGGTGTGATCTAAGGCAGTCCTGGAAGGTGCTGGCAGCGCTCCCTGAGGGTGGGAAACATGTCCTTCATTCCTGGAGGGGGTCTGCACATCACAGCATCTGCCCCTCTTCCAGTGCTGACATTTTAGGCAGGAGTGAGCAGTGAGGAAGCTCGTTTGGGCAGTGGACCCTTTCCTGTGTTTCCGAATCCCTACACTTCAACAGCTCCCTGAAAAGCAATGGCCAGAGTCCTAGAGGGGGTGCTCTGGCTCCTCTACATCCATTTTCTCTGCCTCTTCTGAGAGGAGGTTCAGGCTGGAGGTCTGGTGGGGAGGTGGTGAGCACGGGAGATGCACAGAGGGACAAGAGACTCTTGCCTTAATTGCCCACAATTAGAACCACTCCTTTCTATTCCCACCATGCAGGGGCCCTAATTAAAATTTAAACTCATGTTTCTTTTTTTCTTTTTAAAGTTTCCATGGTAGGTAATTAACTTTTCCTTTCTGCGAGTGAGCAATTAATTAATGTTCTGTTCCTGAGGAAGGCGATCAGAGCATTGTCACTTGCCTGGGAGTTTGTTTCTTTCATTTACTTCCACTTTCCAACAGAACTGGCTTTGGTGCGAGAGTGGGGCCGAGAAAGGCAAGAAGCTCTGCTGGCATCTGCTGTGTGCAACAGGGCGCTGATGAAGTCCCTACAACAGGAGATCCCTACCATGAGGAGGGCATATATGGGCTTCCCCGGACCAACAGGTGCAAAAGTTCCCTCCAAATAGCTTTCCTCGGGAGGTGCCAGCTGAATACTTCCCCTGGGAGCAAAGACACCTGGGCTGAACTGCACTGGCATCATGGTTGTGCGGGCCCTCCCACCGCCAGCCTCTGTGCCCTCCTCTCCCAGGCCCCTGGGTTTACCTCCTGGCCACACATGCCTCAGGAGGAGGCATGGATTAACAGTATTTATGCAAATTGCAGAGACAAGGGAACATTGCCCCTTCCTCCTTTGAAGGTTTGTGGAAAATCACTGACAAGAGGCAGATTAGTTGGAGAAAAGGCAAAGAGATTTTCTCATCTGAAAGCTCTAGAAGATGTTTACAAACAAACAAACAAAAAAACATTCAATGTGTGCATGTGAGCCTTCAGATACAGGGGAACCCAAAAGATACAGGGGAAATTGTCCATTTTTATGCTGAGGTGCAACGAAGTATGGACATCTATGTAGAAACACGATTAAATAGACAGTCGCGGTGGCTCACCTGCAATCCCAGCAGTTTGAGAGGCCGAGGCAGGCGGATCACCTGAGGTCGGGAGTTTGATACCAGCCTGGCCAACACATGGCGAAACCTCATCTCTACTAAAAACGCAAAAATTAAGGCGAGTCACTCCAGCCTGGGCAACAAAAGCAAAACTCCATCTCAAAAAGAAAAAAGAAAAGAAAAGAAAAAAGAAATATGATAGGACAAAAAGGGTCAGATCTAACACTAACAGACTGTGTGGGGAATCCCAGCAGGGCCCGTCTGTCTAGATTCTTCTTGGTTTCTAAGCTAATGCATTCCCGCATTCCTTCCTTCTGAGTGTGGGGCAGGACCCTCTCCGGAAGACTCTGGGTTGCAGTCAAACAAGATAGGTCAGATAATTTCTTTATGACCAGTTTTTACACAGAAAGGCAGAGGGACAGTTAGAGTAACGATTTTCAATTTTATGGCTGGCTTTGGGGAAAAGGTGCTGGTTTCAATGACTTGCCTTGAGGAAGAGGGATTCTAGTTTCTATGGCTAGCCTCGGGGAGAATAGGACTGAGAGACAAGAGAATGGGTAAATAAGGAATTCGGAGGAAACCCAGAAAGAAGAAAGGCAGGAAGCGGCTATTAGAGTTGGGGAATGAGAGGGAAGCATTTTGTAGAAGCTTGAGGATGCCCTGAGCAAGTGGGGCTCAGACCCCTGACTCATGGAGCCAATCAATTCTGTAAAGATCAAAATGCAAAACTAACAACAAATGTTCTTTAGATCTATGTGGCAAAATTGTTGAAAAGCAAGAGAATGATAAACACAAATTTAACCGGCAATTACCTCTTCCACAGGGAGGCAGAGGGGTGGATGAAAAAGCACATACATATGGGAAGATGCAAGTTGTTAAGTGATTTCTAGTTCTTGTGAGTAATGGGCTCATGGGTGTTGGTCACATTTTGTTTTATAACTAACTTTTAAAAATACGTTTTGTGAGCTGGGAGTGGTGGCTCACGCCTATAATCCCAGCACTTTGGGAGGCTGAGGCGGGCAGATCATGAGGTCAGGGATTCAAGACCAGCCTGACCAACATGGTGAAACCCGTCTCCACTTAAAAATACAAAAATTAGCCGGGCATAGTGGTGCACACCTGTAGTCCCAGCTGCTTGGGAGCCTGACGAAGGAGAATTGCTTGAA
>CM052659.1:103836192-103848936 GCA_028533165.1 Leontopithecus rosalia
CTGTGGACAATTATTTTTCTGGTACCTTACTTACAGATGTTTTTGTTCCTTTACTCTTGTAGGAGAGCTGATCCCATCACAATGAGCTACTGTATCATCCCTATACGCTGGGCTGTTACTTGCAGTCGCCACCAGGCATTATCAAGTCTTCTAATCAGATCAGCAGACTACAATTGATTGACACATAAAATGAGTCACCGTTTTTTCCCTACGATTACAAAACTGCCAGTACTATCTGCTGTCTGATCACAAGACTGCAGTTTCTTCACAGATCTCAGGAAGTTGTGATGGGGCAGAGGCTTTTTGAACACGTGATTAGGGGACTATCTTTTTTTTTTTTTTGAGACAGAGTTTTGCTCTTGTTACCCAGGCTGGAGTGCAATGGCTCGATCTCGGCTCACTGCAACCTCCACCTCCTGGATTCAGGCAATTCTCCTGCCTCAGCCTCCTGAGTAGCTGGGATTACAGGCACGCGCCACCATGCCCAGCTAATTTTTTTTTTTTTTTTTTTAGTAGTAGAGACAGGGTTTCACCATGTTGACCAGGATGGTCTCGATCTCTTGATCTCGTGATCCACCGGCCTCGGCCTTGCAAAGTGCTGGGTTTACAGGCTTGAGCCACCGCGCCCGGCCAGGTTAGGGGACTATCTTTATCTGAATAATGAATTTTTAGGTAAAGCGTGGGATAGGGTACTACAAAATCATGTTGATTATTTCAGATTTGGGAAGTTAAATCTTGCCTGTTAATTTGCATTCTTTAGAAACTTTACTAAGTAGCTGAATTCATGTTTCTATTCTACTGTGCAACATAGTGATGATTCAGAAATTGTTCCTTTGGGGAAAAAATGAATATGAACATTTCCACTGTGTGAAGTGTAAAAAGGTCTAGACATGATCATAAAATGTAAATTTTATATCAAAATAATAAATAAATAAAAATATGTTTCGTGATACCACATTTCTGAAAAGGATCCCAGTGATTCCTGCCTTCTAGAATTTACATTCCCTCTCAGATTGTACCAGGGTTGGCCTGTGTGAGCAAAAGGATATGGCAGAGGGGATGGTATGTCACTTCCAAAATTAGGTTCTAAAAAACACTGTGGCTTCTATTTTGGTTTTTCTTGCCTGCTCTCTCAGCGCATTCGCTCTGGGGCAAGCCCGTTGCTATGTTCCTAGCAGCCTATGGGGAGGCCACAGTGTCAAGGAACTAAGTCTCCTGCCAAGGACAGCTGTGTGACTGGTCTGGAAGTGAATCCTTCCCAGCCTTCAGATGACAGCATTCCTGACCAACATCTTGACTGAAACTCAGAGACACTGAGCCACAACCACCCAACCAAGCTGCTCCTGGATTCCTGACCCTTGGAAACTCTGTGAGATAATAGATGTTTACTACTTTTTGTTTTTTTAGACGGAGTCTTGCTCTGTCGCCCAGGCTGGAGTGCAGTAGCGTGATCTCGGCTCACTGCAACCTTCACCACCCAGGTTCAAGCAATTAACTGCCTCAGCTTCCTCAGTAGCCGGGATTACAGGCACCCACACTTGGCTAATTTTTGTATTTTTAGTAGAGATGGGGTTTCACTATCTTGGCCAGGTTGGTCTTGAACTCCTGAACTTGTGATCCACCTGCCTTGGCCTCCCAAAGTGCTGGGATTATAAGCATGAGCCACCGTGCCTGGCCAGATGTTTGCTATTTTAAGCTAAGATATTTTGGAGATAATTTGTTACATAAGATTAAATAATTAATACATAATTATTTGATATGCATAGAATATTGAATTTGAAAATTTGAGTCGGGGACTGTGGTGTGGTGGCTTAACACCTGTAATCCCAGCGCTTTGGGAAGCTGAGGTGAGAAGATTGCTTGAGGCCAGGAGTTTGAGACCAGTCTGGGAAACATAGCGACACTATTGCTACTAAAAAGTGTTAGGATATCAGCTATCATTTTTATTATTTATTAGCTACCCTAGCATCCTGGCATGCACCTGTAGTCCTAGCTACTCAGGAGACTGAGATGGAGGATTGCTTGAGTTCCAGGCTGCAGAGAGCTATGTCGGTACCACTGTATTCCAGTCTGGGTGTCAGAGAGACCATGTCTCAATCAATCAATCAATAAGGAAAACAGTCAGAAATAAAAGAAAAAAGGGAATCTAGGTTTGAGGGAGGCCAGCTGGAAGTAATGGGAGTGGAGCCCTGACAAGCAGTGGGTGGGCAGCCTGGAGGAGGGATGCCTGGGTGCCCCAGGGAAGCCAGGATCGGCCAACAGCCTGCAGGGCTGCTCTGGCCACACGAGGGCGCCCCACATTGCCGCATCTGGGCTAGGGGTGGGGAATGAAAGACCGAAAAGAGGCTTTATGGGGAGGGAACGTCCTGTGTACCTACACACTGGCCCCTCTCTCCAGGTTTCTTGACGAAGGTCAGCGTGAAGTCTCTCTGGCAATTGGAAACACAGCTGGTTTTCAGGCCCTGAGGAATGCATGCCTCTGCAAGCCAGGGTTGTCTCCTCTGCCGGGTAGTATGTACTTATGGTTGATTGTGAGCGGCGGCAGTGAGGGTGGGAGTGGTTGACCAGGTACCTGGGGAGTCTCTCTCCATTTGCACGATGGGGCTTCCCCATGGTTTCCTTCTCAGGAGAGGAGAAAAGCCCAGGGTGCAGAGATACTGTCAGTAGCCTTTCCCTTCTCCCCTCCCACCCTCACTTTTGCAGCTGTAGAGCTTAATGATTACTGAGGAATTAAATTGCATTTAGGCCTTAAGGCTGATGGGAGGTGTCGGGGCTCAGAACACAATCCGCCAAAGTATGTCGCTGTGGCATGCGGAGAGTTCTGAGAAATGCTTCATTATGCAATTTGGTCATTATGCAAACATCAAAGAGTATACTTTCACAAACCTAGACGGCATGGCCTACTATACACTTAGGCTATATGATACGGCTTATTGCTTCTAGGCTACAAACATGTACAGATGTTACTGTATTGGATACCATAGGTAACTTTAACACAATAAGTATGTGTGTATCCAAACGTACCTCAACATAGGAAAAGTACAGTCAAAATATGGTAATTTAATCTGTTTTTGAGATGCAGTCTCACTCTGTTGCCCAGGTTGGAGTGCAATCAATGGCGTGATCTCAGCTCACAGCAACCTCCACCTCCTGGGTTCAAGTGACTCTCCTGCCTCAGCCTCCTGAGTAGCTGGGATTACAGGCACGCAACGCCACGCCCCGCTAATTTTTGCATTTTTAGTAAGGATGGGGTTTCACCAGGATGGTCTCAAACTCCTGACCTCGGGTGATTCACCCACCTCGGCCTCCCAAAGTGCTGAGATTATAGGCGTGAGCCACCATGCCCAGCTGGTAATATAATCTTACGGGACCACCAATTTACAGGTGGTCCACTGCTGAATGAAACATTGTTAGGTGGTTCATGACTGTACTTTAAACTGAAGGACATTGGAAGAGCCTCCAAAGTTCTCTTTGACCTTCTGCCCACCAGCCTTCCACCTTTCTCCCCACCCCCACCCACCCACATGAAGTGTTGTAGATACTAGAATTTCTCTTCCCGAGGCAGGTAATGGAAATTAGAACCTCTCTCCCCTAAAGCGAGCAATAAAACATAGAAAAGTCACTTTCCCCTCTCCATTCTTCCTTGAAGACCCTCACTCTAAAGGACTCCCGCTTCATACCAGGGTAGGGGGATGCTACACAGAGAGGCCAGGAAGCATCTGAATGGACAGGCCTTGCTGGGTTCCCCCCTCAGTCTGTTACCATGAGAGCACACCCTTTTGCCAATCATATATCTACACTTCTGTCTTCACTGACCCTAAACTTAAAATGTTAAGACAGTTATTCCGGGGTCTTTGGCTCTTCACTTCTGAAGGCTCCCACTTCTCGTAAAATTTTTTATTAAATCTGCCACTCTTTTCTCTTGTTAACCTTTTGTTGTTGTTGTTATAAATCTGTCAGCTAGCCAGGCACAGTGGCTCATGCCTGTAGTCCCAGCACTTTGGGAGGCCAAGGCAGGCAAATCACCTGAGGTCGGGAGTTTGAGACCCGCCTGACCAAAATGGAGAAACCCTGTCTCTACTAAAAATACAAAACAGCCGAGTATGGTGGCGTGTGCCTGTAATCCCAGCTACTCGGGAGGCTAAGGCAGGAGAATGGCTTGAATCCGGGAGGTGGAGGTTTCGGTGAGCTGAGATCGCGAGATTGTACTCCAGCCTAAGCAACAAGAGCAAACCTCTGTCTCAAAAAAAAAAAAAAAAAAAAGAAAAGAAAAAAGAAAGAAAGAAAAAAGAGAAGTGTCAGCTGTGACCCTTATGATGGCTGAGGAAAGGTATTACACCTTTCTGTCCCTATGGAGGGAAGGGGCTATGAACTCCATCCAGAGACAGGGAGCCCACAGATAAGTGGAATCTGTCTTGCTTGCTGCCATCTCTCCTAGGCCGAGTACAGCGCAGGCACATGGCAGGCATGTAGCAACAACGACTGTAATATCAAACACAGCCCACATTTACTCAGCATGTGCTATCATGTGGTGGGAATGATTCAGGGTGCTGTCAGTCATAGAGTGCTTAGTCCTCATGTGGCTGGGTAGCACCTAAGATCCATCCCCACCGATCTTCTGTCCTTTGGAGGCAGATAGGTGAAAACCTCATTTGCAGCCTGACTCCTTCGAGAGCAATGGGTGCATATGGGATCCGACATTTAGTCCCTCCCATGAGATTTGGAAGGTGGAAAAGGCAGAGGCCGCCTTCCTGCTGCTTTGGCTGGCTCTTTCTAGCAAGCAGGGCCAACGAACACACACGTTTTTTTCCTGCATCAGCACCCAGTGTCCAGTTACCACCCACGGGGAGTCCGAGGACAGCTGGTGGCAGCAGCAGTGGAGGCCCTGTCTACTCCCTGGACCACAGCTGTACCAGTGTTAGCCCAAACTCAGCGGTGCCAATGGCAATCTCCAGGTGCCGTACCTTGCTTCCTGCTCAGGCGGAGGTGGCAGACCCTCTGGACTCAGCCTTACTTCCTCTCCTCTCCCCATCCAGATACTCCAACCACCCATAAGCACCTAACCCTGGTCTCAAATCTCTTTCTGCTCTAAATACCTCCCGTGGTTCCTATGTCCTGCACTGAACTCTGCTGACTCATACAATTATTATCCTCATCTTACAGAGGAGGAAACTAATGTGCAGAGGAGGTAAGTAATCTTCCCTGAGCCACACAGCCAGTCAGTGGTAGAGCCAGGCTTTGAACCCAGGGTTTTCCCATCCCAGCACCCACCATACTTGCTGCCTTGGGAAATATGTGTCGCTGCGTGCGGATGTGGGAGGAGGCACAGAGAGCCTTCCGGCAGCGGGCTGGACTAACTCCCATGCAAGCAGGTCCTGAGGCAGGATCCCGAGGTATCTGGCCCTTCCTGAACAGCACAAGCTGCTGAGTTTCCTGGGGAAGGTTCTAGAAGCTAAGCTGCCACAGATGGGATGAGGGGCAGGGAGGCTGCCTGGGAGAGCCAGACTCTCTGGGCACCTCCATGGGAGGTGAGACCAGAGTGTACCAACCGAGACCAGCAGTGTTTGGAGAAACACTTGAGCGATTGGTGCAAAATCAAAAGAGGTAAGTGGTAAAGTGGGCGTGTCACCAGGCCTGTGGATCAGGGGGCCAACTTGGGTGGCACTGGCTCAGTGAACTTCCAGTGCTTCGGTCTTGGCGGTGTCCCAAGGTTGAGTAAAGTTTGGGAGCCTGACAGGCACTGACTGACCCTTTGTTCACCAGGGACTGTAATACCAGGTCACCAAGTAGTGAATCTGCATGAGAAGTATCGGTCATCTGGACTGGAATGTTCCTTCCCGCTGAACACATTTTCTCTTTCTGGGCTGATAGAACGATGGGTGAGGGAGATGGGGCAAGTGCTGCGTGGTGAGGAGAAAAGTTCATTGAAGGAGTTGGTTGATGCTTCAGATGTTTAAATGACACCAGCCTTGGGCTGACTACATCTCAGGCCACTGAGCAGGGCCGCTGGGTGGGCCAGTCCTTGCACCCTGGTCAGATCTATCTCTGGAGTCTTCATTCATTCATTCATTCATTCATTTTTTGAAACGGAGTTTTGCTCTTGTCGCCCAGGCAGAAGTGCGATGGCACAATCTCAGCTGACGGCAACCTCAGCCTCCCAGGTTCAAGCGATTCTCCTGCCTCAGCCTCTTGAGTAGCTGGGATTACAGGCGCCTGCCACCACACCAAGCTAATTTTTGTATTTTTGGTTGAGACGGGTGATCTGCCCGCCTCAGCATCCCAAAGTGCTGGGATTACAGGCATGGGCCACTGCGCCAGGCTTTTTTTTTTTTTTTTTTGAGATGGAGTTTCACTCTTATTGCCTAGGCTGGAGTGCAATGGTGCCATCTCAGCTCACTGCAGTCTCCACCTCCTGGGTTCAAGCAATTCTCCTGCTTAAGCCTCCTGAGTAGCTGGATTACAGGCGCCTGCTACCACGCCCAACTGATTTTTTGTATTTTAGAAACGGGGTTTGACAATGTTGGCCAGGCTGATCTCGACCCGGGATTACAGGTCTGAGCTACCACACCCAGCAATTTTTTTGTATTTTTAGCAGAGACAGGGTTTCATCATGTTGGCCAGGCTGGTCTCAAACTCCTGACCTCAGACAATCTACCCACCTCGGCTTCCCAAACTCCTAGGATTATAGGCCTGAGCCACCGCACCTGGCTTTTCATTCATTATTTTATACATACAACAAATACATGAGGACTACCACACACATACCACATCCTTGCCTGCATTCCAGATATAAGATATTCAGACACTCAAAGTCCCGGCCTCATGGAACTTCCATTCCAGAGCAGAACGCACTTTCCTGTGCTTCTGTGTTGACTAGGCCCCATCTCGTCACATTATCTTTAGGCAGGTGAAGTCCATTTTCTTGCCAATAACTTTAGATGTGTTATCCTAGCCTCTGATTGCCTCTTTTGCCATCACCATGATCCTTAACTCCTGGAGATTTGGGATCAGGGAATATAGACATTCATAGCAACCCTATGAGGGAGTTCTGTTATTATTCCATTTTACAGGTGTAGAAACTGAGGCTTAAGGGAGTTAAATAATGTTCACGGGCACTCAGAGTTCTATGAAAGGTTACGTACTGTGCATCTCGTGTGGGCCTGCAGGGGCAGCAGGTGGGAAGAAAAGCTGGAAGTGAAATGGGGCAGAACAAAGACAAACCACTCTGTGAAGGACAAATTAGAACCATGTCTACCTCTCACCCTTTTGGTCTTGATGAGCTAGATGACCTGTAGAGGAGGCTGATGGCTTTTGGCATGGAGCTGCAAATGTAGACGGCCCAGGACTTGAAGGAACGTGGTGGAAGCCGAAAGAATTGTAGTTCTGGCTGCTGCACCACACCAACAAAGTGAGCCAGCAGGTAAGTGACAACATTGCAATAGCACTAGTTCTGGCACTAATTGTTACACACAATTATAAAAAATGTAGAAATAAGGCAAAGGAAGCCAGGCTCGGTGGCTCATGCCTGCAATTCCAGCACCTTTGGAGGCCAAGTCGGGTGGATCAGCCTGGCCAACATGGTGAAACCCCGTCTCTACTAAAAATACAAAAATTAGCCGGGCGTAGTGGCACACGCCTGTAGTCCCAGCTACTTGAGAGGCTGAGGCAGAAGAATTGCTTGAACCCAGGAGGCGGAGGTTGCGGTGAGCCGAGATTGTGTTACTACACTGCAGCCTGGGCGACAGAGCGAGACTCCATCTCAAAAAAAAAAAAAAAGAAAGTAAAGGATGACTATGTATCTTTTCTTTTCTCTGTTGCCCAGGCTGGAATGCAGTGGTGCCATCTTGGCTCACTGAAACCTCTGCCTCCTGGGTTCAAGCAGTTCTCCTGCTCTCAGCCTCTGATATAGGCACCACCACCATGCCTGACTAATTTTTGTATGTATATATATATATTTAAGTAGAGACGAACTCGATCAAGACAGTTGCATGTGGCCAGAAAAAGAAAATTAAGTAGAGACAGGGTTTCACCACGTTGGTCAGGCTGGTCTGGAATCCCTGACCTTGTGAGTAGCCCACCGAGGCATCCCAAAGTGCTGGGATTATAGGTGTGAGCCACCGCACCCACCCGCAAAATAATTTCTTAACCTCATTTTTTACCTGACCTCAGGTAAACAAATGTAACCCTATAAGGGGCTCAGCTGAGCTAGGAGAGAGAGCAGAACTGCTAAGTGTCAGAGCAGCCAATTAAAACAAGTCAAAAATGTAAGAGTTAAGCCTTTAATCATTGACTGCAATGGCATAAGCAAGAGGTTAGAACTCTTTCCAGAAAGCGTTCCTGATCTTGCTCAAGACCCCAAGAGAGGGGTTTTGGATCCCAAGAGAAGGGTTCTTGGATCTCACCCAACAAAGAAAGCTGAGTCCACAGAGTAAAGTGAAAGCAAGTTTATCAGAGAATTGAGGAAACAAACGAACTCCACAGAGCACCCGGGAGGGTACTGGATGACCACTTTTATGGTTATTTCTTGATCATATGCTAAACAAGGGGTGGATATATTCATGCGTTTTCCAGGAAAGGGGCAGGGGGTTTCCTGGAATAGAGGGTTTCTCTTCCTTTTGGACCATATAGGGTAAATCCGGGATGTTGCCATGGCATTTGTAAACTGTCTTGGCTCTGGTGGGAGTGTCTTGGCATGCTAATATATTATAATTAGCATATAATAAGCATGAGGACGATCAGAGGTCACTTTCCTTTCCTCCTCATCTGGCTTTTGGCAGGTTTTGGCTGGCTTCTGTATTGAATCGTGGCATGTGTGTGTGTTTGTGTGTTGAGACAAGAGTCTCTGTCTCCTAGGCTGGAGTGCAGTGGCGAGATCTGGGCTCATTGCAACCTCCGCCTCTCGGGTTCAAGTGATTCTCCTATCTCAACCTCCCGAGTAGCTGGGATTACAGGCGTGCACCACCACGACCAGCTAGTTTTTTAAATAATTTTAGTAGAAATGGGGTTTTACCACATTGGCAAGGCTGGTCTCAAATTCCTGACCTCAGGCGATGCTCCCGCCTCTGCCTCCCAAAGTGCTGGGATAACAGGTGTAAGCCAACACACCTGGATTATTGCATCGTGGTTTGACAGCAAGGTCTTTGTGTGACTAAGAATGCCTAGCCTCCTTGGGAGGCAGCCAGCAGGTCTCAGCTTCATTTTACCCGGCCCCTGTTCAAGATGGAGTTGCTCTGGTTTGAATGCCTCTGAAAAAACCAGAAGCAGCACCAACTTTCCCTGTTCCATCTTCCCCCATGGAATGGTTAATGGGTCAAGGGTCAGGTGGATCCACACAGACATCTTCTCACTGTTGTGGATCATCTCACTTTGGAGGATGGTCTCAATAAAAGGCTCTGGCACTTTTATGGACTCTGGGGTGAAGGGAGGGATGGAAGTGGAAGAGCCCTGGGAACTGAGTCAGAGTGGTAAAAGTGTCTTCTGGGCTTTCTGCCTCTTCCCCCTTATCAATCAAGAAAAATGACAAGACAAATCTCAATCATTTCAGGAGGTTTATTTGCCAAAGTTAAGGACGTGTGCCTGGCAGACAGGTTTATGCCTTTCTGGGAAGATGATTTTGAGGGCTCCAAACTTAAAGGGAAAAGGTCAGGATATTGAGAAGCACACAATTTTTATGTAAGAGGGGGTAGGGAAAAATAACCATTTATGCCTTAATAAATTTGCAATCTGAGGCCAAGTGTGGTGGCTCATGCCTGTGATCTCAGCACTTTGGGAGGCTGAGGCAGGTGGATCATGAGGTCAGGAGTTCGAGACCAGCCTGACCAATATGGTGAAACCCCATCTTTAAAAAAATAAATAAAATAAATAAAAAGTAAAGAAAAAGAAAAAAAGAAACCCCGTGTCAACTAAAAATTAGCTGGGCGTGGTGGCACGCGCCTGTAATCCTAGCTACTCAGGAGGCTGAAGCAGGAGAATCACTTGAACCTGGGAGGCAGAAGTTGCAGCGAGCTGAGATCACACCACTGCACTCCAGCCTGGGCAACAGAGCAAGATTTGTCTCAAAAAAAATTTTTTTGTAATCTTATTTCAGCATCGTTTTTCATTGGCTATGTGTCAGGTCTCCATATGCAAGCCTGAAGCCTGGAAGTCTGAAGTCCTGCCTGCTTCAGCTGATCGTCTCTAACCCCACACCCCACACCTCCCCTGCCCCCCACCCCGCCCTGTGTTCGCCATTTTCCCTGATCGCCTGGAAGAGCTTCCCCGGCCAAGCCCCTCACCCAACCCTACCATCTTAACTGTTCTTATGATCATGTAAATACCTCTCACCCATCCTGCCATCTTAACTGCTCTTCTGCCTCACCCCCCCTCGCCATTGTAACTGAACTTGTGGTCATATATACTCCTTGTCCCTACCCCCCACTGTAACTGACCTTACTCTCCAACACCCCCACCCCCCAAAAAAACTACCCCAAGCTATAAAGCCAACTCCTACCTTAATCCCTTCGCCTGTCTTTTCTCAGATTTGGCTCCCTTGCACCAAAGTGAGAAATGAAACGGCCTTGTTGCCCACACAAAGCCTGTTTGGAAGATCACTTTATTAAATGCATTTAACATTCAGTACTATTGGATGTGGATAACACTATGACTATTTAGTTTCTTGAATTTTCCTTTGAACTAGATTTATCATCCTGCTGGTTTCTTCATTAATTAGTTAAAAATAAATCTTTGTGGTGGTCAGGCAGTGTGGCTCATACCTGTAATCCCAGCGCTTGGGGATTAGCCAAGGCGGGTAGATCACAAGGTCAGGAGTTCGAGACCATCCTGGCCAACATACTGAAACCCCTGTCCCTACTAAAAATACAAAAAATTAGCTAGGCATGGTGGTACATGCCTGTAATCTCAGCTACTCTGGAGGCTGAGGCAGAAGAATCACCTGAACTAAGAGGCAGAGGTTTCGGTGAGTGGAAATGACAGAGATGACACTACTGCACTCCAGCCTGGGTGACAGAGCAAGACTCCGTCTCAAAAATAAATAAATCTCTGTGGCAGGACGTGGTGGCTCATGCCTATAATCCCAGCTCCTCAGGAAGCTGAGGCAGGAGAATCGCTTGAACTCAGTGAGCTGACATCGCACCAGTGCACTCCAGCCTGGGCAACAGAGCAACACTCTGTCTCAGCACTTTGGGAGGCCGAGCCGGGTGGATCACAAGGTCAAGAGATCGAGACCATCCTGGTCAACATGGTGAAACCTCGTCTCTACTAAAAATACAAAAAATTAGCTGGACATGGTGGGGCGTGCCTGTAATCCCAGCTACTCAGGAGGCTGAGGCAGGAGAATTGCCTGAGCCCAAGAGGCGGAGGTTGCGGTGAGCCGAGATTGCGCCATTGCACTTCAGCCTGGGTAACAAGCAAAAATCCGTCTCAAAAAAAAAAAAAAAAGAAGAAGAATGCCTAACCTCCTTGGAATGCAGCCCGGTAGGTCTCAGCCCCAATTCAAGATGGAGTCACTCTGGTTCAAAGCCTCTGACAATACCGCATTGCATTTAGAGGGGTCATTGCTTTGATTTATACCCACCTCCCTGGCATTTGCTGCTTTAAATAATAAATGTTATGTAAAAGGGCTTTGTAAACTGAACATCTACATAAATATGACATTACTTTTTTTTTTTTTTTGAGACAGTTGCCTTCTGTTGCCCAGGCTAGAGAGTGCAGTGGTGTGATCTTGGCTCACTGCAATCTCCACCTCCCGCATTCAAGTGATTCTCCTGCCTTAGCCTCCCAAGTAGCTGAGATTACAGGCACCTGTCACCACACCTGGCTAATTTTTGTATTTTTATTATGCAAATTGATTTTTTTACCTGGCTGGCACCACATTATCTGCTCCTTACTACACACATGATTGGCAAAGAACAGGGAAGATGGAGCTGCAATGTTGAACATGCCTAGACCCCAGGTAGCCTTTCCCTATTGTCGCAGTGGCCGGCATTCACCCATGCAAGCTTCCAGCTTGCTTATCTATGTCTGCAGCTGGATTTTACAGGCTGCTTTTTGTTAGAAAAGAAATTATTTGGAGGCTGCTTTTATTACAAGGAAAACCTTACCGAGGACTTCCTTACCCTCACTATCTGCCTAAATAATTCTTTTTAACTCCTACATCACTGTCTTGCCCTCCCAAAGTGCTAGGATTACAGGCATAAGCCGCCACACCTGGCCATTGCCTTTTTTTTTCTTTTTTTTGTTTTTGCCATTCCCTTTTTATGTGCTGTCCCATCGTAGTGCAAAATACCCAATCCTGCCTATTAAACTGGAAGCTGCACGTGTTAGGAACTTGTTTGTTCACTATTCCTTCCCTTCTATCCAGCATCAAGCATGTAGAAGTCACTCCAAAAAACAGTTTGAAGGGTGGATGGATGAATGAATGAAAAGGTTAATCTTATATATTTTGTTTGTTTCTTTTTTGACATGGAGTCTCACTCTGTCATCCAGTCTGGAGTGCAATGGCATGATCTCCGCTCACTGCAACCCCTGCCTCCTGGGTTTAACCAATTCTTCTGCCTCAGCCTCTCAAGTAGCTGGGACTACAGATGCACGCCACCACACCTGGCTAATTTTTGTATTTTTAGTAAGGACAGGGTTTCACCATATTGTTCAGGCTGGTCTCAAACTACTGATGTGGTGATGTGCCCATGTCGGCCTCCCAAAGTGCTGGGATTCTAGGTATGAGCCACTGCACCCAGCCGGTTAATC
>CM052659.1:103857955-103870002 GCA_028533165.1 Leontopithecus rosalia
GGAGTGTCTCTGATGTTCAGGACTTTTGAGAAATACCGAAAAAGTATGAGGCAAGGCCCCTGCCTGCAAAGAGCTTGCAAGTTTTGGAGGAGGGGGGAGACTGAGTCAGGCACAAATTAAGGAACATCAGTTGAGCACTTGCTGCTTGTCAGGACCCTGCCCTTCCCCTCGAGTCTTCCTCCCTTACCCTCCCCCTCAATTCTCACAAGAGATTGAAGAAGGGTAGAGATTGGAGGATCAGGCTGGGCGAGGTGGCTCATGTCTGTAATCCCAGGACTTTGAGAGGCTGAGGTGGATGGTTCACCTGAGGTCAGGAGTTCAAGGCCTGCCTGGCAAACATGGCGAAACCCCCTCTCTACTAAAAATACAAAAATTAGCCAGGTGTGGTCGCACTCACCTATAGTTCCAGCTACTCAGGAGCCTGAGGCAGGAGAATCACTTGAACCTGGGAGTTGGAGGTTGCCTTGAGCTGAGATTGTACCACTGCACTCCAGCCTGGGTGACAGAGGGGGAGACTGTCTCAGACAATTAAAATAAAATTTAAAAAATTGGTGGTGAGACAATTGGGCATCCATTTGCAGAAGAATGAAGTCGCATGAAATTAACTCAAAATGTTGGCCAAATGTGGTGGCTCACCCCTGTAATCCCAGCACTTTGGGAGGCAGAGGCAGGCAGATCACTAGGTCAAGAGATCAGGACCATCCTGGCCAGCACAGTGGAACCCGATCTCTACCAAAAATACAAAAATTAGCTGGGCGTGGTGTCACAAACTTGTAGTCCCAGCTACGTGGAAGGCTGAGGCAGGACAATCCCTTGAACCCAGGAGGCAGAGGTTGCAGTGAGTCGAGACTGTGCCACTGCACTCCAGCCTGGCAGACTCTGCCTCAAAAAAAAACCTCAAAATGCATCAATAACAAAGAGCTAAAAGTCATTGTTTTTTTTAAGGGGCAGGGGACCCTCTTCGAGGGACCCCCCTACCACTCAGCGCCTGCATAAACTGTAAAACTCTTAGAAGAGAATATATAGATAATCTTTATGACCTCACAATTGACAATAGATTCTTAGATACAATATCAGGAAGCACACCAACAGAAAAAGTAAATAAATTAAACTTCATCAAGATTAAAAGCATTTGTACACAGGCAGATATGATCAACACTGAAAATACAAAGTAAAGAATGGGACAAAGATTTGTAAACAATCTGATAAGGATGTAATATGCAGAATATATAAAGAACTCTTAAAACTCAACAACAAAAAGACTACTCAATTTTTAAAATAGGCAAATGATTTTAATAGACATTTCCCCAAAGAACATATATAAATAGATAACAAGCACATGGAAAGATGCTCAGAATCATTAGTCATTAGAGAAATGTAAATCAAAGCCACATTGAGATGCCACTTCATAGCCACCAGTGTAACTAAGTGCCCCCATTTAGAGCTAATAGTCAATTTACAAACCAAAGCAGGCAGCTCCAGAACTCACCTTCTAGGGGGTGACCTTGAAAGACAACAGCCTGCCCACAAAGCTGCCAGCAGTCACCAGCTCAACCGCTCTGTAAGGCACCCAGCTAGCATGCAGACCCCCGCCCTGCTTGTTTCCTCTCCTGCCTATTAAAAGTGGCTGCTTTCTGCCCCAAAAGGGAATAGCACATGTAAAGGCAGGATGTCTATGCCTCTTCCCCTAAGCTGGTTTTGGAATAAATCACTTTCTTCGTACCAGGTCTTGCTCTTGTTAATTGGATTCAGCATGTAAGAGCAACTTACCCACATTTCGGTTACACTAGTGTGGCTACAAAAACAACTTTTTTTAGGCCTTTTTTTTTTAGACTAGTCAAGTGCACTGGTGAGAAGGGGGAAAGAACAGAACAAGGAGTTGAATCACATTTCGGTTACACTAGTGTGGCTACAAAAACAACCTTTTTTTAGACTTTTTTTTTTTAGACTAGTCAAGTGCACTGGTGAGAAGGGGGAAAGAGCAGAACAAGGAGTTGAATCTGTAACTGTGAACAATCAATTGAGATAACTCACTACCTTCAGATCAGTCCAAAAAAAAATTTTTTTTTAACGGAAAACAGTATGGGTGAGAATGTGGAGAAGTTCAAACTCTATACATTGCTGCTGGGGATATAAAATAAGGCAGCTACTGTGGAAAAAGTTTGGTGGTTCCTCAGGAAGTTAAAGAATTACCATATGACACAGCAATTCTGCTACTGAAGCAGTGACGTCGGCTGGGGTAATTACGTGAGGTTCCTCGTCTAGTGCCAAGCAGATTAAGAACACGAATACACACAAGGAGTGAGTTTAGGAGAGGAGGTTTAGTAGGCAAATGAAAGAGAAAGGAGAACGACTCTCTCTTGTGAGAGGGGCGCTCTGTCCCACAGCAGAGTGCACCCGATTTTATAGACAGGCTTGAGGAGGCAGTGTCTGATTTACACAGGGCCCAAAGATTGGTTGGACCCGGTGTGATGTTTACATAACACAAGGAGAAGCTGGCTTCCCCACCCTAATCTTATTATGCAAATGAGGTCTTTGCCTGATCAGCCCCATGTTGCTGGCTCTTTATGGCACACCTGGCTGGCAAAGAGAAGGGAAGATGGAGCCTCCATTTCGAACATGCCTAGTCCCAGGTAGACTTTATCTATTGGCACAACTGCTGGCATTCACCAGTGTAAGCTCCCAGCTTGCTTGTCTATGTTTGCAGCTTGATTTTACAGGCTGTTACAAAATAAAATGATTTGGGAGCTGTTTTTCGTTAAAAGGAAAACCTTACCAAGGACTCCTGTACCCTCACTATCTGCCTGAATAATTTCTTTTTAACTCCTGTATCACTACTAGGTATATTACCAAAATAAACAGGTATTCAAACAAATGCTTGTACAGCAGCAGTATTTACAGTAGCCAAAAGCTGGAAACAATTCACATGTCCATCAATGGATGGATGGATGGATGGATGGATAAACAAATGTATCATTCAGCCATAAAAGGGAAAGAAGTACTAATAAATGCTACGTGGATAAACCTTAAAATATGGTAAATTGTGGGGCTCAGTGGCTCACGCCTGTAATCCCAGCACTTTGGGAGGCCGAGGCGGGTGACTCACGAGGTCAAGAGATTGAGACCATCCTGGCCCAACATGGTGAAACCCCATCTCTACTAAAAATACAAAAATTAGCTGGACATGGTGGCAAGCTCCTGTAGTCCCAGCTACTCAGGAGGCTGAGGCAGGAGAATCGCTTGAACCCAGGAGATGGAGGTTGCAGTGAGCCCAGATCATGCCACTGCACTCCAGCCTGGGCGACAGTGCAAGACTCAGTCTCAAAAAAGAAAAGAAAAGAAATAAATGAATGGCTACTCCATAGACAGAGCCCTGAGGGCTGCTAGTTGTCCATTTTTGTGGTTATTTCTTGATTATATGCTAAACAAGGGGTGGATTATTCATGCTTCCCTTTTTTGGTAACTTCCTGAGGTTGCCATGGCATATGTAAGTTGTCATGGTGCCAGTGGGAGTGTAGTAGAGAGGACCAACCGCTGACCTTGTAATCTGCAGGCCTGAGCCACCCAAAGTGCTCACAGGCAGGAGCCACCATGAAGGCCCACTTACCAAATTGTTTTCTTTTGTGAGATGGAGTCTTGCTCTGTCTCCAGGCTGGAGTGCAGTGGTGCAATCTCAGCTCACTGCAACCTGCGTCTCCTGGGTTTAAGCAATTCTCCTGCCTCAGCCTCCCGAGTAGCTGGGACTACAGGCACGCGCCACCACACCCAGCTAATTTTTGTATATATATTTTTTCTTTCCTTTTTTTTCTTTCTTTTTTTTTAGAGAGAGGGTTTCACCATGTTGGCCAGGCTAGTCTTGAACTCCTGACCTCAGGTGATCTTCCTGCCTTGGCCTTCCAAAGAGCTGGGATTACAGGCATGAGCACTGCACCCGGCCTAATTTTTATATTTTTCATAGAGATGGGTTTTCACCATGTTGGCCAGGCTGGTCTCGAACTCCTGACCTCGTGATCCACCCGCCTCAGGCTCCCAAAGTGCTGGGATTACAGGCGTGAGCCACTGTGCCCAGCCAGCATTTCCTTCATCTGGCGTTCATCAGTATCATTTGTAATATCCTTTATAATAAACCTGTAAATATAAGTAAAGTGTTTTTCTGAGTTCTGGGAGCCACTTTAGCAAATTAGTTGAACCCAAGGAGAGGTTAGTGGGAATCTTGATTTATAGCCAGTTAGAAGTACAGGTAAAACAACTTGGGGCTTATGATTGGCATTGGAAATAGGGGCAAGCTTGTGGGACTGAGCCCTCACCTGTGGGACGGACGCTGTCTCCAGGTGGATAGTATGACAGTTGAGTGGAATCAGAGGACACCCAGCTAGTGTCCACTGCAGAATGGATTGGTTACTACTGGGGAGAAATTCCTACACACGTTTTGGTTACCAAAAGTCACAGAATGGTGAATATACTAAATACCATTGAAATGTACACTTTAGAATCGTTGCTTTTATATGAATTCACCTGACTTTAAAAAACCAAATAAATACGAAGAAGCAGCTTTTCCATGAATGTCATGAAGCTCCTGGGAGGGGCCCTAACAGTATATTCATGGGATCATATCTTATTTATTTATTTATTTATTGAGAAGGAGTTTCACTCTTTTTTTTTTTCTTTTTTTTTAAGACGAGGTTTCACCATGTTGGTCAGGCTGGTCTTGAACTCCCAACCTCAGGTGACCCACCTGCCTTGGCCTCCAAAATGATTGGATTACAGATGTGAGCCACCAGGTCCGGCTGCAGTTTCACTGTTATTGCCCAGGCAGGAGTGCAATGGTGTGATCTCAGCTCACCGCAACCACTGCCTCCCCAGTTCAAGCGATTCTCCTGCCTCAGCCTCCTTAGTAGCTGGGATTACAGGCATGTGCCACCACGCCTGGCTAATTTTTTGTGTTTTTAGTAGAGACAAGTGTTTCTCCATGTTGGTCAGGCTGGTCTTGAACTCACAACCTCAGGTGATCCACCCGCCTTGGCCTTCCAAAGTGCTGGGATTACAGGTGTGAGCCACTGTGCCTGGCTCTTATTTATTTATTTATTTTGGTGCTGTGACTCGGATTTTTTTTTTTTGATGGAGTCCTGCTCTGTCACCTAGGTTGGAGTGCAGTGGCATAATCTCAGTTCACTACAGCCTCCACTCCCAGGTTCAAGCACTTCTCCTGCCTCAGCCTCCTAAGTACCTGGGATTACAGGTGCTCACCACCACGTCCAGCTAATTTTTGTATTTTTTTTTTTTTTAGTAGAGATGGGGTTTTGCCATGCTGGCCAGGCTGGTCTTGAACTCCTGTCCTCAAGTGATCTTCCCAACTCGGCCTCCCAGATTACTGGGATTACAGGTGTGAGCCACCACGCCCAGCCGGATCATACTTAATTTTATAATTTTAACTCTTTATTTTCTTAAAGAGGGCCAGTGTGGTAGACAGTATAAGCACCCCTCCCAAAGATGTTTGTGTCCTAATCCTCAAAAACTGTGAATATGTTGTGTAATATGACAAAGGGGAATTCAGATTACAGATAGAATTAAAGGTTGCTAATCAGCTGGCCTCAAAATAGGGAGATTATCCTGGATTGTCTGAGTGAGCCCAGTGTAATCAAGAGTCCTTAAAATGGAAGAAGGTGACAGAGAGGAGGTCAGAGTGAAGCAGTCTAAGAAGGACTAATCTGTTGTTGCTGGTTTTGAAGATGGAGGAAGGAGCCACAACTCAAGGAATGCAGATGGCTTCTAAAGCAGGAAAAGACAAGGAAACGGCTTTCTTCCCAGAGCCTCCAGAAGGGAGCACAGCTGTCTTGACCCTTTAGTTTTAGCCCAGTGAGTCCTGTCTGGACCCTCTAACTACAGAGCTATAAGAGAAATTTGTGTTGTCTAAAGCTACAAAGTTCGTAGTAATCTGTTATAGCAGTGATAGGAAACTGATACAGCCACCATAGACGTGCATACTTGAGGCCCTGAGAGACTTTGTCTTCCACTGACAGGGAATATGGTTTTTATTTATTTATTTATTTATTTATTTATTTATTTATTTATTTTTGAGACGGAGTTTCGCTCTTGTTTACCCAGGCTGGAGTGCAATGTCGCGATCATGGCTCACCGCAACCTCCTCCTCCTGGGTTCAGGCAATTCTCCTGCCTCAGCCTCCCGAGTAGCTGGGATTACAGGCACGCACCACCATGCCCAGCTAATTTTTTGTATCTTTAGTAGAGACGGGGTTTCACCATGTTGACCAGGATGGTCTTGATCTCTTGACCTTGTGATCCACCCGCCTCGGCCTCCCAAAGTGCTGGGATTACAGGCTTGAGCCACCGCGCCCGGCCTATTTATTTATTTTTTGAGACAGAGTTTTGCTCTTGTTGCCCAGGCTGGAGTGCAATGGCACAATTTCAGCTCACTGAAAACTTTGCCTCCCGGGTTCAAGTGATTCTCCTGCCTCAGCCTCCTGAGTAGCTGGGATTACAGGCATGCACCACCATGCCCGGCTAATTTTGTTTTGTTAGTGGAGACGGGGTTTCTCCATTTTGGTCAGGCTGGTCTCAAAATCTCGACCTCAGGTGATCCACCCGCCTCAGCCTCCCAAAGTGCTGAGGTTACAGGCGTGAGCCACCACACCCGGTCACACCTGGTCCCTGGGAGTATTGTTATAAAGAGTACAGGCTTTGAAGTTGGAAGACCTGGTCTCGTAACTTACTCGCTGTGTGACTGTGGGCAAATCACTGAACTCTTCCAGGCCTGAGTTTATTCACAGGTACATTGGAGATAATACCTACAAACCTGATCTATTGTGAGGATCAAAGGAGAAGGTGATTTGTAAAACTTGGAAAGTGCTCTAAAAATGTTCATGTGTCATGTTATTTTAAGCTGTTAATAAAGACTATTAGAGTGACTAAGTGACTCCAAGCTTATTAGCTGGAAAAATAGAAGTAGGAGAGCCACTTTTCTGGGACATGCCTATAGTCCCAGTTATTTGGGAGACTGAGGCAGGGAGAATTGCTTGAGAGTCCAGCCTGGATAACACTGAGACACCTGTCTCTAAAAAATGAAAAAAAAGTAGGAGGGTAAGAAAAAGAAAACAGTTTTGATGAGTTAGCCAAGTTGATTAAAAGAAAGCATATATAATTCTTACTGTTTCTCCAGATGTCTTCCTGATTTTTTTTTTCTTTTTTGAGACGGAGTTTCGCTCTTGTTGCCCAGGCTGGAGTGCAATGGCAAGATCTTGGCTCACCACAACTTGTGCCTTCCGGGTTCAAGCAATTCTCCTCCCTCAGCCTACTGAGTAGCTGGGACTACAGGAACGCGCCACCACGCCTGACTAATTTTGTATTTTTACGGGGTTTCTCCATGTTGGTCAGGCTGGTCTTTGACTCCTGACCTCAGGTGATCTGCCCACCTTGGCCTCCCAAAGTGCTGGGATTATAGGAGTGAGTCACCTCACCTGCCCATTTTCCTGATTTTAAGCCAATGCAAAAATAGGAATTTTAAAGCTGAAAGGGGCTTGAAAATTATGTAACCAAATGCTTCTCCTTCCCCTATACATTTTGTGATGTAAAAGCTGAAACCCAAACAGACTGAAAGATTTTATAAAGGCCACTCAGCTAATGAATGATTTAACTAGGTGAATAAACAACTCTCAGGGCTTCTATGAAATACAATCTTTAAAATAAAAAGTATTTCTTCACGGAAATCTTTACTGCAATCCAAAGAGTACAATGCCCTCTAGTGGCTTTCTGTTTTCTCTTATAAATACCCATTATTTCACATTTCTGCTTTCAAGGTTCTATTTGGAGATGCCACATTGGGGAAATACCCTACAATTATTTGCAGACCCCAGAGAGGAAGACTTATTAAGCTTTCAAGTAACTTAAGAGTTTTAACAAAAAATCAGAGACAAGGATGAGAACCACATTAAAGATAAAGGGGGAGGGAGAATTTTATAAATCCAAAATTGGAAAGTTATGGTGAATACATTTCCCAAATATTTAATCAGGAAAATAAATTTCCACTGGATTTTTTTTTTTAAAGATGAGGTTTCACCATGTTGGTCAGGCTGGTCTTGAACTCCCAACCTCAGGTGATCTGCCCACCTTGGCCTCCAAAGTGCTTGGATTACAGGGGTGAGCCATCGTGCCCAGCCTTATTTCCACTGGATTTTTGCTGACAAATTCAGCTGTCTCACTTCCATACCCTCATTTAATTTTTCTCCCGACATTTCTCTGAGTTTGGAACTAGAAAGATGCTCTTAACCAATAATAAAACAAAAAGTGTTCTTTTCTTTTTTTTTAGGCTCACACCTTTAATCCCAGCACCTTGGGAGGCCGAGATGGGCAGATTAACAGAGGTTGGGAGCTCCAGAACAGCCTGACCAACATGGAGAAACCCTGTCTCTACTAAAAATACACAATTAGCCAAGCATGGTGGCACATGCCTGTAATCCCAGCTACTCGGAGGCTGAGGCAGGAGAATCACTTGAACCCAGGAGGTGGAGGTTGCTGTGAGCCGAGATCGTGCCATTGTACTCCGGCCTGGGCAATGAGAGCAAAACTCTGTCTCCAAAAAAAGTAAATAAAAATAAATAAATCAGTAAGTAAGTAAGTAAGTAAATCTAATGATCTGATTTTAAAATGTGAAAAACTCCATCTCAAAAAAAAATATGGTTTATCTGCTTATAACTGCTATAGCTATATGATCAACATTAGTAATTTATGCTTTCAAAAATATGTATGTTATACTATTACATTTATTGTTATTCCCTTTTAAAAATGTAAATAGGCCGGGCGCGGCGGCTCACGCCTATAATCCCAGCACTTTGGGAGGCTGAGGCAGGTGGATCACTAGGTCAAGAGATTGAGACCATCCTGGTCAACATGGTGAAACCCCGTCTCTACTAAAAATGACAAAAAATAGCTGGGTATGGTGGCGCGTGCCTGTAATCCCAGCTACTCAGGAGGCTGAGGCAGGAGAATTGCCTGAACCCAGGAGGCGGAGGTTGCAGTGAGCCGAGATTGCGCCATTGCACTCCAGCTTGGGTAACAAGAGCGAAACTGGTCTCAAAAAAGAATAAAATAAAATAAAAATGTAAATAAATACCTTTTAAATACTTTTTAAATTTACTTTTTCCAGAATCATAGTTCTGGGATTTCGAACTTTCAGGATTTCAACACTTGAGATTATGCGTTTTAGTATTATGATCAGCTTTCTGTCCCTTAAGAATGAAAACAAGCAAGCATGTACACTCCCAGTACTTTGACCCAGTATTTTAATGGAGATTCTCATGAGTTCAATAAAGGAAAAAATAATAATAATAATAATTTAAAGACATTAAGATTGGAGGCGGGGCACGGTGACTCATGCCTGTTATCCCAGCGCTTTGGGATACCAAGGTGGGTGGAAAGTCCATCTCAAAAAAAAAAAAAAGAGAGAGAGAGATTGGAAAGGAAGAAGTAAAATTATATTAACAAACAACATGGTCATCTTTACAAAAAATCATTTAGAATCTACAAAAAGGCTAATTAAACTAATAATTAAGCTTAGCAAGTTTATAAGAAACAATAAACAAAAATCGATTATATTTTTATATAAAATTAGCAGACATTTTGAACTAAATAATAAAATCAGTATTATTTTCTTTTTTTATTTTTCTTTTTGAAACAGAGTGTCACTCTGTCAGCCAGGCTGAAGTGCAGTGGTGTGATCTCGGCTCACTTCAACCTCCATCTCCCGGGCTGAAGTAATTCTCCTGCCTCAGCCTCCCAAGTAGCTGGGATTACAGACACCTGCCACCACACCTGGCTAATTTTTGTATCTTTAGTAGAGAACAGGTTTCACCATGTTGGCCAGGCTGGTCTTGAAATTCGGACCTCAGCTTATCCGTCTGCCTCGGGCCCCCAGAGTGCTGGGATTACAGGCATGAGCCACTGCACACGGCCAAAATCAGTACTATTCTCAATAGCACCAAAACATACTTAAAATTTAGGAATAATTCCGGGTGCTGTGGCTCATGCCTGTAATCCCAACACTTTGGGAGGCTAAGGCAGATGGATCACCTTAGGTTAGGAGTTCAAGACCAACCTGACCAACATGGAGAAACCCTGTCTCTACTAAAAATACAAAATTAGCCAGGCATGGTGGCTCGTGCCTGTAATCCCAGCTACTCGGGAGGCTGAGGCAGAAGAATTGCTTGAACCCGGGAGGTGGAGGTTGCTGTGAGCTGAGATCGTGCCGTTGCACTCCAGCCTGGGCAACAAGAGCGAAATTGAATCTCAAAAAAAAAAAAATAGGAATAATTATGACAAAAGATTTGTAAGACCTATACACTGAAAGCTATATAACATTTCTGAGAGAAATAAGAATCCTAAACAAAGGGAGAGATAATATCATGTTCATTAATTGGAAAATTCAGTATTATTGAGAACTCAGTTCTCTCCAAATTATCTATGGAGTTGTGATATTATGATATCTACATATTGATTTTCATTCACGGTTCCTGGCTCATAACTCCTGTAGCTCTTGTTGTAATGTTCGGGTGCTTTAGGGCTCAGAAGCAGGCCTCAGGAAACAGAATCTCTCTCTGATTTTCTATTGCTGTCCTTCCGTAGCTCAAAGGCAGGACTGTCATCTTTCCCTGCCTTTCTGTAAAGAAATTCCCTGACCTACCTTGTCTGATTATAGGTCATAAAACCCCCACTTTAGAAAGGGTCCTGCTCCAAACCCTGAAGGAAGGAATGCTGCACACAGAGGCCAAGAAGAATCTGAACCAACAGGCCTTGCTGGGTTTCCCCACTCAGTCTATCAGTGTTAGATCCCACCCTTTTTATCTAATCACGTTTCCACACGGTTGTTAGTCATGCCTATCTGATGAAATCTTTTTTTTGAGACGGAGTTACCCAGGCTGGAGTGTAATGGCGCAATCTTGGCTCACCGCAACCTCTGCCTCCTGGGTTCAGGCAATTCTCCTGCCTCAGCCTCCTGAGTAGCTGGGATTACAGGCACGTGCCACCACGCCCAGCTAATTTTTTGTATTTTTAGTAGAGACGGAGTTTCACCATGTTGACCAGGATGGTCTCGATCTCTTGACCTCGTGATCCACCTGCCTCAGCCTCCCAAAGTGCTGGGATTATCTTCTTAAAAGGCCCAAGAATGGCTGATCCAAGATGGCTGATCTTTCAGGATTGTAGCTCCCAGTGAAAGCGCAGAGAACGAGAGGACGCCACACTTTCAGATGAATTTTCGTCGCTCACGGACCAGAAGATTCCCAGTGGAGGGGCCCCACGGGTCGCCAGCGCGACTCTTGTGGCTGGCACAGTGGTTTTGCTGGCGCCTCGGTGTGGCAGCTCTTCGTGCAGAGTAAACGGAGGAGATTCCTGGGCAGAAGAGCACCATCAGTCTTACCGCTGCTGTTTTCGCAGGTGCAGTGGGTTGCTTGGACTCCAGTGCTGGGAATCAATAAACTGGGTCCACTCAGAAACTCAACTAGAAAGGCAGTAATTGTAAAGACCACAGATGGATAAATTTATAACAAAGGGAAGAAACCAGCCTAAAAAGGCTGAGAATACCCAAAATCAGAACCCCTCTCCCTCTACAGCGGATTACAGTTCCTCATCAGCAACGGAGCAAGCCCTGATGGAAAAGGACTGTGTGCCATTAACAGAAGCAGGCTTCAGAAGGTGGATGATAAGAAACTTCTGGGAGTTAAAAGAACTTGTTCTAACCCAATGTAAAGAAACTAAGAACTTTGAAAAAAGGTTTGACGAAATGCTAACAAGACATTATAGACAATATAGAGAGGAATATAAATGAACTAACGGAGTTGAAAAACACAACACAAAAACAGTAAAATATGCACAAGTTTGAATAGCTGAATTGATCAAGCAGAAGAAGGATATCAGAGGTCGAAGACCTACTTAATGAAATAAAACGAGAAAATAAGAATAGAGAAAAAAGGATAAAAAGGAATGAGCAAAGTCTCCAAGAAATATGGGACTATGTGAAAAGACCTAATTTACGTTTGA
>CM052659.1:103870502-103894073 GCA_028533165.1 Leontopithecus rosalia
GGTGTCTGCACTAAGTTCGGCATCAATATGGTGACCTCTCAGGAGTGGGAGACCACCAGGTTGCTTAAGGAGGGGTGAACTGCCCAGGTCGGAAATGGAGCAGGTCAAAACTCCCATGCTGATCAGTAGTGGGATCACGCCTGTGATTCGCCACTGCACTCCAGCCTGGGCAACACAGCGACACCACGTCTCTTTTTTAAAAAAAGAAGAGTTTGAGGCCTGGGATGCCTTGAGGCTTCTAAAAGACAACCTGGGATTCCAAATCTGACAGCTACAATTTTGCACAAAGCCTTCTTCAGTGTTCTCCACTCATCACCCCCTTCCTTTCTCCCTGCTTCCCTTGTCTTCCTCTCATCTCCTCTCCTGGCAAGTTGGTTGGCAGGAAGCCTCAGCTCCTCACAATGGGAACTCTCCAGAGGGCTGCTTAAATGTCCTCTTGACATGTCAGCAGAGATCCCCCAGAGTGAGAGATCCGGGACACAGTGAGAAGGAAGCCTCCAAGCCTCTCATGTCCTAATCTCTAAAATCACTGTAGGGGGAAAGTTAACATCTTTATCTAGCATCACTCTAGGTTTGTGGCAGAGACCCCTGTAACAAAATATAATACAAGAGAAAAGCATACAAATATATTTAATAAGTTTTACATCATACGAGAGACTTAAGGAAATGAAGACCCAAAGAAACAGAAAAAACTGTATTTTTATGCTTAGGTTCATGAAAAGTGGACTATCATATAGTATGACTGGACAAAGGCGGGTACGATCTAATGGTAACAAACTGGAGAGAACTGAACAAGGCCTGTTTATTCTCAGCTTCTTGGCATCTCTGCATCTTCAGTCTTCTCTAATGGGCATAGGAAGGAGGTCCTGGAAATAGGGTCTTAGGAGCTTATTTTGTAGGAATTCTTTTAGGGCCTGCTTCAGGGGAGAAAGTCAGGGGAAAGTCAGAGAAACCTTCCCTGTGACACCTTCCCCACAGTGTTAACAAGAATTACATTCTAGGCTTTAGGTAAAAGTACAGATAAGCTTTAGTCCGGTTGCCCTATGACGCATTTCCCTGTAGCCTCTTATGGAGCATGTTGGCCAGGATATAAACCATGAATTTCCTCATTGTTCTTGTAGATAGCATCTTGGACGTTTGGAGCCTGACGACTTTTCATTTGAGGTGTTTTTCGGAACAACTAGTGTGAATGAGTCCAAAGACCACACCAAGGAAGCAAGTCAGCCTGAGAAGCCAGTTTCTTCACCTCCATCCTGCGACGTCACCCTTCGCTCTTTGAGCAATCAATACCTTGGCCCACTCCCTGTCCAAACCCCTTAAGGTTCCCAGACCCAAATTTTTTCTTTTTTTTTAGACAGAGTCTCACTCAGTCGCCAGGTGCCAGGCTGGAGTGCAGGGGTGTGAGCTTGGCTCACTGCAACCTCTGTCTCCCAGGTTAAAGCAATGCTCCTTCCTCAGCCTCCCAAGTAACTGGGACTAACTACAGGTGCATGCCACCATGCCCAGCTAATTTTTTTTTTTTTAAGTAGAGATGGGATTTCACCATGTTGGCCAGGGCGGTCTCAATCTTGACCTCATGAACCGCCCGCCTCAGCCTCCCAAAGTGCTGGGATTACAGGCGTGAGCCACCGTGCCCGGCCCAACCCAAAGTCTTTGAAGAGGTGGTTTTGAGTTTTCTCATCTTCTCATTTGGTGGCCTTAGAATAAAACCTCCTTTTCTGCTGCAACACTGCGTCTCGGCACACTGACTTGCACATCAGGCAACACACCCGTGCGCATGCTGTTCATCCATTCCTTCAGCGTGCATTCTTTCATATGTCAAGGCATCATATTTGGGGTAGTGCATCCTGCACTCCATCTAGAACACATGCCACATCCCTTCTGCTACGTTCTACTGGTCAAAGCAAGTTACAAGAGCAGGCCAGATCCAAAGGTTGAGGAAACAGACCCCCACCTCTGAGAAGCAGCAAATAATTTGTGATCATGTTTAATCTACCACAAAGAGTTTGGCCAGGATTGGAGAAGGATGCCCACACATTTGTCCTGTATCTTACTGAACTGCAGTTTTGAAGGAGCCCCACACTGTCTACCCCCTTTAGGAGGAGATCAGCAAAAGCTTTAAATGTTCACCCTGAGCTCTCAGTTTCTCTTGTTTTTCCTTTTCCCATCTCTCTCTCTCCCCACCCCACTCCCCCCAACCCATCTTCTGTATTTCAGCTACAGCCAAGCTGTAGCTTCTCCTGTCTGGCCCCCCAACTCAGGGACCCATTCTTCTCCCCACTTCAGGCCCCATAGGCCTCCTCAACTCCCCCACTGGGAAGAAGAAGCCAGCTCTAAGTGAGTTGAGTGGAGAATTGGGAAAGCTTCTGGAGTCCCCAGTAGCAAAACGAAATGGGATAACAAAACAGTTACGGTAAAACCTGAATGATGGCATGGAGAGGCTGGTGGGGGCGCTTCTGAGAAGTGGGATGCAAGAGAACTGAAAATACAAAGTTGCCCCTATCTTCCCTGACTCAAGGGACCTGTGACTGTAGGCAATTGAGGCTAGTTTTCTTGCCAAGGTGATAGCATGTAATAGCCCATAATTACCCACAAAGACTTCAGGGAGGCTCAGCCTAGGTAGGAGCCCAGGCATTTCAAGATAATGTCTTTTCTTCCCTTTGTATTCTGAGTGCGTTAGCTCCCTGCAAGGATTGAAAGGTGCTTATTAACACAAGTGCCCTTGTTAAATAGTTTGGTTCTGACTTAGTGCTATTCATTAGACACTCAAGTTAATATGGGTAAGAGTCCTGCTTCTGGGCCAAGAAGAGAGAAAGATCCAGAAAACCCACTTGTCCTAAAAAGGTATCTCTGGTGTCCAGAAAGGACAGAGGATGCTTCATTCTTTCTTTCTTTCTTTCTTTTCTTTTTTTTTTTTTTTTGAGACAGAGTCTCTCTCTGTCACCTAGGCTGGAGTGCAATGGTGTGACCTCGGCTCAATGCAACCTCCGCCTCCCAGGTTCAAATGATTCTCCTGCCTCAGTCTCCTGAGTACCTGGGATCACAGGCATGCACTGCCACGCCGGGCTAATTTTTGTATTTTTAGTAGAGATGAGGTTTTACCATGTTGGTCAGGCTGGTCTTGAACTCCTGACCTCATAATCCACCCACCTCAGCCTCCCAAAGTGCTGGGATTACAGGGGTGAGCCACCACGGTCGACCATGGATGCTTCATTCTTATGCTGCTTGGATAAACTGAGGGAAGGGGAGAAGCAGGAGGCAAACCCTGGTGGAGGCTGCTGGAAGGAGACAGCTCCCAGGGCACCACCACCCCAAGCTGAGCCTCCTCCGCTTTCCCTTCTGTGATGTGGGGCTTCAAAACAGAGTATTGGCATGAGAAAGGATTAGAGATGAATGCCCACATTTTGGCCTTGTAAGAAAAAACTGTGAGGCTTTGAAATTAAATAGGAGTCATGGGCCAAGTGTGGTGGCTCACGCCTGTAATCCCAGCACTTTGGGAGGCTGAGGTGGGTGGATCATGAGGTCAGGAGTTCGAGACCAGCCTGACCAACACGGAGAAACCCTGTCTCTACTAAAAATACAACATTTGCCGGGTGCGATGGTGCATGCTTGTCATCCCAGTTTGAACCCAGGAGGTGGAGATTGCAGTGAGCCGAGAACACGCTTCGGCACTCCAGCCTGGGCGACAGAGTGAGACACCATATCAAAAAAAAAAAAAAAAAAGGCCGGTTGTGGTGGCTCACCCCTGTAATCCCACTTCACTACAGCCTGGGTGACAATGCGAGATTCTGTCTCAAAAAAAAAAAAGTAGCTACTGAATTTAATCAGAGCTGAATTAACCCACCACCATAGCAGAAGGATCACCTGAGGTCAGGAATTTGAGAACAGCCTGGCAACATGGTGAAACCCCGTTTCCACTAAAAATACAAGATTTAGCTGGACACGGTGGAACGTGCCTGTAGTCCCAGCTTCCTGAGTGGCTGAGCCAGGAGAATCTCTTGAACCCAGGTGGCAGAAGTTGCAGGGAGCCAAGATTGCACTACTCACTCCAGCCTGGGCAACAGAGCAAGACCCTGTCTCCAAAAAAAAATAATAAATTTAGTGACTCACTTCTTACAAATAGAATAAAATAGAAGTGATGCTCTGTGTGTGTATGTGTGTTTGTGTGTGTATGTGTGAGAGAGAGACAGACGGAGAGGGAGAGACACCGTCATAAAACAGCACAGTGGCTTCCATCTTGGTGATACTTTCTTGGATTTCTTACTCTGAGAGAAGCCAGCTGCTCTGAGGATACTCAGGCAGCCCTGTGGAGAGGCCCTTTGTGTGAGGAATTGAGGCCTCCAGCCCATAGCCATGTGTAGTGAATTCCAGGGATTTCAGAGCTTTTTTTTTTTTTTTAAGTGTCCCTGTCATTTCAGAGCTTATCAAGGAAAAAGATATGCAGGCAACCAGCATATTAAAAAAGAAAGGCTTGGCCAGGTGTGGTAGCTCATGCCTGTAATCCCAGCACTTTGGGATGCCAAGGTGGGCGGATCACAAGTTCAGGAGATCAAGACTATCCTGGCCAGCATGGTAAAGCCCCGTCTCTACTAAAATACAAAAAAAAAAAAAAAAAGCAGGCGTAGTGGTACAAGCCTGTAATCCCAGCTACATGGGAGGCTGAGGCAGGGGAATTGCTTGAACCCGGGAGGTGGAGGTTGCTTTGACTCAAGATCATGCCACTGCACTCCAGCCTGGCGTCAGAGTGACATTCTGTCTCAAAAAAAAAAAAAAAGCAAAACCAAAAAACTCTTAATATTACCGATCACTAGAGAAATGCAAATCAGAGTCACAATGAGATACCACCTCATACTAGTCAGAATGGCCACTATGAAAAGGTCAAAAAATAACAGATGCTGATGAGGTTGTAGAGAGTAGGGCAGCCTTATACACTGTTGGTGGGAGTGTAAATTAGTTCAACCACTGTGGAAAGCAGTGTGGCGATTCTTCAGAGAGTTAAAAGCAGAACTACCACTCAACCCAGCAATCCCATTACTGGGTATATACCCAGAGAAAGATAAAGCATTCTATCATAAAGACACATGCATTCGGATGTTCATTGCAGCACTGTTCACAATAGCAAAGAAATGGAACCAACCTAAATGCTCACCAATGACAGACTGGATAAAGAAAATGCAGTACATATATACCATGGAATAGCATGCAGCCATAAAAAGGAACATGATCATGTTTTTTGTGGGAATATGAATGGAGCTGTAGGCTATCATTCTTAGCAAATTTATGCAGGAACAGAAAACCAAATGCCACATGTTCTTACTGATAAGTGGGAGCTAAATGATGAGAACCTATGAACACAAGGAAATAACAGACACGCCTCTACTTTTTTAAATTTAATTTAATTTAATTTTTGAGACGGAGTTTCGCTCTTTTCACCCAGGCTGGAGTGCAATGGCACAGTCCTGGCTCACTGCAACCTCCGCCTCCTGGGTTCAAGCGATTCTCCTGCCTTAGTCTCCCGAGTAGCTGGAATTACAGGCACGCGACACCACGCCGGCTTATTTTGTATTTTTAGTAGAGACGGGGTTTCTCCATACTGGTCAGGCTGGTCTCAAACTCCTGACCTCAGGTGATCTGCTCACCTTGGCCTCCCAAAATGCTGGGATTACAGGTGTGTGCCACCACGCCTGTCTATTGAGGAGGGAGGTTGGGAAGAAGAAGAGCAGCAAAGGGCCGGGCACGGTGGCTCAAGCCTGTAATCCCAGCACTTTGGGAGGCCAAGGCGGGTGGATCACGAGGTCAAGAGATCAAGACCATCCTGGTCAAAATGGTGAAACCCCATCTCTACTAAAGATACAAAAAATTAGCTGGGCATGGTGGTGCGTGCCTATAATCCCAGCTACTCGGGAGGCTGAGTCAGGAGAATTGCCTGAACCCAGGAGGCGGAGGTTGCGGTGAGCCGAGATTGCTCCATTGCACTCCAGCCTGGGTAACAAGAGCGAAACTCCGGCTCAAAAAAAAAAAAAAAAGAGCAGCAAAGATGAGTATTAGGTACTGGGGGTTAATACCTGGGTGATATATAATAACGTAATAATATGTACAACAAACCCTGTGACACTCGTTTATCTATGTAACAAACCTTCACATGTACCCCAAAACCTAAAATAAAAAGTTTTTAAAAAAGAATAATATATGACCATGAGGTGGCAATAACACACCAGTTTTATGTGGCCGTGCTTTGGCAGGGTTGCCTACTGAGGAAGCCTTGAGACCTTCCGCAGGCAATGGCTGAGGCCACTGGGTAGAAGAGAAGCAAGGCGGGGGAGCTCCTGGGGGAGAGGCAGATTGGAGAGGATCCTTAATGCCCTCAGCAGCAGGGTGTGGAGTTTCAGAGTCAGAGAGCTCCAAAGGGCTGCTGTGGCTTAGGGCCTTTTAAGCACCAGAGTTTATTGTATCTGTGGCTAGTAAATGTGGGATGCTGTTTTGTAGGGTGTGTAAAACCCGAAGGCTGTCAATGACTAATAATCTGTTTATTTGGACTATGTTTAAAGCAACTGGGTGTATAAAAATTTGACCTTGGCACTGGTAAACTTTTGAGGCGATAATCCCAATTTGCTGTGAAGCAATAAAGAATATAGGGCCAATACACAGCTAACATACCTTTGGCTTATCACGTAAGAGCATGCCAGTCTTGGATTCTTTTTTCTTTCTTTCTTTCTTTTTATAGATGGGATTTCGCCATGTTGGCCAGGCTGGTCTCAAACTCCTGACCTCAGGTGATCCACCCACCTTGGCCTTCCAAAGTGTTAGGATTACAGGCGTGAGCAACCACACCCAGCCATGGCATCTTTTTTTTTTTTTTTTTTGAGACGGCGTTTCGCTGTTGTTACCCAGACTGGAGTGCGATGGCGCGATCTCGGCTCACCGCAACCTCCGCCTTCTGGGTTCAAGCAATTCTCCTGCCTCAGCCTCCTGAGTAGCTGGGACTACAGGTGCGCACCACCACGCCCAGCTAATTTTTGTATTTTTTAGTAGAGACAGGGTTTCACCTCGTTGACCAGGATGGTCTCGATATCTTGACCTCGTTATCCACCTGCCTCGGCCTCGCAAAGTGCTGGGATTATAGGTGTGAGCCACCGCACCCGGCCCCTTTTTTTTTTGAGACAGAGTCTTGCTCTGTCACCAGGAGCCAGGCAGGGTGCAGTGGCGTGAGCTTGGCTCGCTGCAACCTCCGTCTCCTGGGTTAAAGCAATGCTCCTTCCTCAGCCTCCCAAGTAGCTGGGACTAACTACAGGTGCATGCCACCATGCCCAGCTAATTTTTTTTCAGTAGAGACAGGGTTTCACCATGTTGGCCAGGGTGGTCTCAATCTCTTGACCTCATGAACCGCCCGCCTCAGCCTCCCAAAGTGCTGGGATTACAGGCGTGAGCCACTGCTCCTGGCCAGTCTTAGATTCTTTAGGCTCAATCAAGCCTTCGATGACTTGGCCCCGAAAGATAGCTTGATTGAAACCTCATAAGAGGCTCTGAGCCAGAAAACCCAGCAACTTAGAACCCAGATACCTGACCGTCAGCCACTGTGTGAGATAGTAAATGCTTGTTGTTTTCAGCTACTAGTAACACAAGTGTCTTGAGAAACAAAGCCAGTCGGGCGGCACTGAGGGCTGCCTTTGTGCTCCCTCCGGCCTCTGTCTGCCTTCCTCCATCATGACAATGTGTGCTCTTTCTCCCAGGAGACCGAGGATGCTGCTCTGAGACAGCCATGCAAGAACCTCAGTCAGCGTCAGCAACAGCTGATCTTCAATTTGCTTTCTGAATTATTTAGCCCTTCTTTGCTTCTATCCCAAACACAGTCCTTTTAAAATATTAATCTTTTAAATAGGCCTGGGCCTTGCCTTGGAAGACTGTGTTTCTCTCCTTTCTCTGCCCAAGGCTAGAAGTCTTAGAGAAGAGTTATCTCTGCCCTGAATGATTTTCTCTTTGGCTCTGGCTCCTGGTAATTAAATCTGGCTGGGTCTTAACCAGGGAAAGAAAAACCATTTTCACAATGAAATCAAAAGAGTTTCTTTCCTACAAATGCGGGCTTTTACTTGCCCAAGGTCACAGGGTTTGTGTCACAGCTGGTTACCTGAGACCCAGACCCTCTCCCCACTGCCCAGCCACCCCCGTGCCAGAAGGAGACAAATCTCGGCTGGGCGTGGTGGCTCATGCCTGTAATCCAAGCACTTTGGAGGCCAAGGTGGGCTGATCACCTTAGGTCGGGAGTTCAAGACCAGCCTGACCAACATGGTGAAACCCTGTCTTAAAAAAAATAAAAAATAAGCCGGGCACGGTGGCTCAAGCCTGTAATCCCAGCACTTTGAGAGGCCGAGGCGGGTGGATCACGAGGTCAAGAGATTGAGACCATCCTGGTCAACAAGGTGAAACCCCGTCTCTACTAAAAACACAAAAATTAGCTGGGCATGGTGGCGCGTGCCTGTAATCCCAGCTACTCCGGAGGCTGAGGCAGGAGAATTGCCTGAACCCAGGAGGCGGAGGTTGCGGTGAGCCAAGATCTCGCCATTGCACTCCAGCCTGGGTAACAAGAGCGAAACTCCATCTCAAAAAATAAAAAATAAAAAGGAGACAAATCTCATGCTGCTGTGAGACGTGTTCTGCCTCCCGAGACTGCTGTGTCCTTTACTTATGTCTCAGTTCTCCTGCCGCCCTGTGAAGTCCCTGAAAAGTCTGGGGATCCAGGATCCCAATGCAGCTGACAGACCAGGAGCGGGGTCCTGAGCTCTGCTGTTGTGCGGTGGCTCCCTGCTGGTCTCCATGTGCTCACCTGCAAGTTGAGAGGGTGGCACCATCTTTCAGGACCACAGAACTTTTGAGACGGAGTCTCTCTCTGTCGCCAGGCTAGAGTGCAGTGGTTCGATCTCGGCTCACTGAAACCTCCACCAAGTTGGAGTTTTTAAGTCTGAAAACCCATTTGGCCACTAGAAAGCCAAGATACACAGGTTATAGTACCCCTGGGACTGGCCCCCAGGACTTGATTTCTCACCCAGGGTTCAATCCCACAACTGGAGACTTTATGCCAGGCATAGAGGGAAGTGGGACTGTTAGCCTGGGAGCTAAGGGAGGCTCCTTCCTGCTTCTCCGCCTTCTCAGGTGCCCTTCCCCAGTCACCTCCACCTGGTGAACTCGGCCTTTCCTTCCTTCAGTGCAGAGCCGGCCCCTACCTCCTGCCCACCTGGCCTCTCAGAGCAGGGCAGGGTGGCCTATCCGATATCGCCTCTCCCTCACTCTTGCATCCTCTCCTACTCCTTTGGGGCGTTCCCCAGGTGTGTGAACTTACCGTTATTTCTGTCTCCCCTATTAGTCTGTTACTTCCAGACAGGGCAGGAAACTATAACCTCCAGGCAGGGCTGTATCGATGTTTTGACAATCCCTGATTTTCACAGCCTAAAGTTTCAGAACCCCTGGACTAATTCCCAAGCAAATCAGTAGCCTCTCCTTCCACCCAGGAGGCATCACTGCTCCAACTTAGCACGACCCCAGCTTGGGGGCTTGGAGTGCTGGAAGGGAGGCCACAGGGTCAAGATCAGGCTGGAGATGCCTCAGAAAGTACCTAGAGATGTCTGATCTGACCAGGCTGCTATCAGAAAAGGAGTGTCCAGGCCACTGGGTGATGGTCCTACTGTGCCCCAATGGCTCCATCGTCCACAGAGCGGTGCTGAACTTCGAATGTGGGACAAACGCACATCTCCAGGACTGTTGAGGCTGCTCACCTCCTCACTCTAGACCTGGTCTGTTCAGAACACAGGGACAGGGTCTGCACTATCCTGTCTTCCTCACAGCCTGGCACAGGCTGGGCACCCATAGGCCCTTTCTCTGTGGCTCTGCCTGGCAGAGGCTGACCAGTGTGAGAAGAGCCTTCTAGCAGTTGGAACTGCCTTGGCACCAAAAGTGCTGCTTGAGAGGGTGCGTCCCTGTCACTGACAGTGCTCAGGCTAAGGCAGCATTAGCTGGGTCAGGTGCTAAGCTGGGAGTGCTGTATTGGGAGGGAATTGCCTTTTGTTAATTGCCGATTGCTTAGCTTGGGTCCACAGCATTTCAATGGGTAAATGAAATCTCCCTGGTGGAATCTTAGATGGTAGGTGAGGAGGGTGGTTCCAGGGCATTGGATCCAGGCTAATGTTTCTGAAGTCACTGCTCACGAGTAGCTCCCTATTCTTCTAGCTGAGGTCATCTCAGCTGACCAGGCACTGAGGGGCCGTAGCCAGAGTCCTGGCAGAAGTGTCTGCTCCTCCACACCTCTTCTCTGCCCTTTTCTGATCAAGAGCCCAGGCTGGGGGTGGCACGCAGTGTGGGTGAGTAGGGAAGTGGAATCCTGGGTCAGATGTTCTCGCTTTTATTATAACAAGAAGTTCCAAGAGATATACACTCATTTCCATTCCCACCATGCAGGAGCTCTAACTAATTTTTCTTTTGTTGAATTTCCATTTGTCAAAAGACAAAATTACAACAAATTTAATTATAGATTGAATTGGCTTTTTTGTTGTTGTCGAGATGGAATCTCTCGGGTGCCCAGGCTGGAGTGCAGTGGTGCGATCTCGGCTCACTGCAACCTTCACCTCTCGGGTTCAAGCAATTCTTCTGCCCCAGCTTCCCAAGCAGCTGGGACTACAGAAGCGCACCAGCACGCCAAGCTAATTTTTGTATTTTTAGTAGCCACCATGTTGGCCGGGATGGTCTCGATCTCTTGACCTTGTGATCTGCCCACCTGGGCCTCCAAAAGTGCTGAGATTACAGGCGTGAGCCACTGCACCTGGCCCAAATTGGCTTTTATTAGCAATTCATGAATCAGGGAGCACCTCATTCTACAAAATAAAATGAATGTTCTGATGAGCTGAGCAGAGGAGGTTGGCTTTACGGCATGAAAAGAGCTAAGGAAAGCAGAAACAAAGAACAAAAAGCAGACTGGTTGTTCCTGACTTACTTTCCTTATGAAGGTTAAAGCAGAGGGAACTTCTTCATGATGCCCGCTGAAACCGACCTGTCTACGGGTTTGTCTCCTGATATCTTCCGGGTCAGATAGGTAATTTGGTGTTGGCTTGGTGGTGTGGAACTTCAACATGAGTAATTCCATTTTGGTTTGGTCTGTCGGGCCTACCGCAGGAGCACAGGTCAAACCAATGGCCGCCTACACATTTTAGTTAATAGTGGAAGGTAGTTCACATTCCCTACCTGTGGGTAAACAACTAATTAATGCTCTGTTAATTACTGGAGCTGAGGGAGATCAGAATTGTAATCCGCTTGGGAGCTCGGGTTTTCTTTTTTTTCCATTGTCTTCTCCTTTCTAAAAGAAGCAGCTTCAGAGTGGGGAGGGGGACAAGAAGAAAGGAAAGCCATGTTTCGTGAACATCTGCTAAGTGCAGCAGGCTTCTTTGTCAGGGCTCTCAGGAAATGCTTACAAAACAAGGCCTGTTACTCTCCTCTTTACTGAGGGAGGCCAGCTGGAAGTAATGGGCGTTCAGCCCTGACACTCGGAGGGCGGGCAGCCTGGAGGAGGGATGCCCAGGTGCCCCCGGGGAGCCAGGATCGGCCTACAGGCTGCAGGGCTGCTCTGGCCACACGGGGGCGACCCACATGGCCATATATGGGCTTGGGTGGTGGAATGAAGACCACCAACTGGCCTTCTGGGGAGGGAACATCCTGTGTGCCCACTCGCTGGCCCTTCTCTCCAGGTTTCTTTTTTTTGTTTTGCTTTGAGACAAAGTTTCGTTCTTGTTGCCCAGGCTGGAGTGCAATGGCGCCATCTCGGCTTACCGCACCGGCATCTCCCGGGTTCAAGCGATTCTCCTTTTTTTTTTTTCTGAGACTGAGTTTCGCTCTTGTTGCCCAGGCAGGAGTGCAATGGCGCCATCTCGACTCACCACATTCCGCCTCTCGGGTTCAAGTGATTATCCTGCCTCAGCCTCCTGAGTAGCTGGGATTACAGGAGTGAGCCATCATGCCCAGCTAATTTTGTATTTTTATTAGAGACGGGGTTTCTCCATGTTGGTCAGGCTGGTCTCAAACTCCCGATCTGAGGTGATCCGCCTTACTCGGTCTCTCAGAGTGCTGGGATTACAGGGGTGAGCCACTGTGCCCGGCCTCTCCAGGTTTCTTGAAGAAGGTCAGCATGAGATCCCTCTGGCACTGGAAACACAGCCGCTTTAGGCCCTGCGGAATGCATGCCTCTGTAACTCAGGGCACTCTGTGTTACAGGAGGGAGGATATTTGTTGTTGATGAGGGTGTGTGTAGTTTGTGTGTGCTGGGTTGGAAGTGACTGCATATAAGCGTGTGGGTGTAAGTGTGTGGGCTTCCCCAGGATTATAGTGTAGTGTGGAAGGGGTGGTAGGGAAGGACCTGTTCCTGGTTCCAGAGGGCGGTAGCTGCTGCTACAAGGAGGGAACCTGATGCAAGATCCAGCTCAGTGCTCTTTCAGGTCTGGGACCGAAACCTGTCTAGTTTCCCCATCAGAGGCAGTCCCAGGTCTGGAAGAGGAAGGATGGACTTTCCCCTTGCTGCTGCTGCTGGTGGCCACCTCCCCCTGCCCTGGACCAGCAGGACTTCATATCGGGGGCTTCTCTGAGGACCTGCCAAGTTCCAAGCCTTCCAGTAATGCCTCTTTGCCCAGCAAAGGTTAGGACCCACAGCAGTGGCCAAACCCTAGAGCTTGTCCAGTCTTGCCTCGAGGACCTGGTGTCACTGAGATTTGCCTGGGGGCACAGTCGAAGTCTTGTGACCCAAGAAATACCATTGGTCTCAGTTTAGACCAGAACCTTTTTTTTCCCCCTAAAAACTTCCTGGGGGCAGTGGCAGGGAGCCCAGGTTTAGGGGTGGGAGGGGCAGTTGCTATGAGCCTGGAGGCTTCTCCCTGCTGGCACCATGATCATCAGACAGCTGCTTCACATGAATAAGCTCTGCAGGCCGTACCCTGGCCTGGTGTCTCAGCCGGGGATTTGAAAGCATTAGGGTTGGTGGAAATTAAACCTAGGGTGGGAGCCTCAGGCCAGTAGGCTGACACCCTGGACAGTGTCCTGGAGCAGGCGGAAAAGGAAATCCTGAGGCTTCTCAGAGCCAGAGTGGGGAGGAGGGATAGCAAGCCCCAGGAATCCCTGGATTCTGAAACATGCTGGGGACAAGAGCAGGACTCTGCAGTGCCCAGGAGACCCCTAGCTAGGGAGAGGAAAGACGAGAAAGGATTCATGGGAGCTATGGACTCTCACACGGTCTTGGTTGGTTTCTCTGTCTCTGTACAGACTTTTTCCCTGCAGCACCTTCCCTGCAGCAGCCTGGCGTTGGCTCTGTGCTCCCTATTCTTCCCAGGAGCTTCAATTCCTGGGCCCAGACAAACAACCATGAGAGAAAAATATCCTGGCCGGGCGCAGTGGCTCACGCCTGTAATCCTAGCATTTGGGAAGCCGAGGTGGGTGGATCACCTGAGGTCAGGAGTTCAAGACCAGCCTGGCCATCGTGGTGAAACCCCAACTTAAAAAAAAAAGAGAGAGAGAAAAAAATATCCTTCTGGGACTGATTATTCCAGGGAGTAGTGCGACCTGTAGGGAGCCGGAGATTCTCAGGGAACAAAGCTTAATGACCATGTAACCATTAAGAAAAAAGCATTGCTATCAGGCCTGGGTTAGGCAAAATTTTGGTACAGCTGCCTGGCAGCCACATGACCTTAATGAACAAAAATTACTTAACTTCAGTTTCATCATCTACAAAATGGGAACAAAAATTACCTAGCAGAAGTGTGAACATATAGAAATTAGAAGGTAAAGTACCTGATCAACAGTGAACGTTGTTATCACATCCTTTTTAAATACACAGACCCTTCTCCTGCCAGATGGCTCCGGGCCTCTCACCTTTCTAAAAACTAGGCATCTTTTCTGGGCTCCAAAAAAAGCAGTCCTCCAGCCTGGCCAACATAGTGAAACCCCATCTCTACTGAAAATATAAAAATTAGCTGGATGTGGTGGCACACGCCTGTAGTCCCAGCTACTGGGGAGGCTGAGGCAGGAGAATTGCTTGAACCTGGGAGGCAGAGGTTGCAGTGAGCCGAGATCGCACCACTGCACTCCATCCTGGACAACAGAGCAAGACTCCATCTCAAAAAAAAAAAAAGAGAAAACAAAAGAAACACAGTCCTGGCCAGGCGTGGTGGCTCATGACTATAATCCCAGCACTTTGGGAGGCCGAGGCAGGTGGATCACGAGGCCAAGAGATCGAGACCATCCTGGTCAACGTGGTGACACCCCGTCTCTACTAAAAATACAAAAATTGGCTGGGCATGGTGGCGTGTGCCTGTGGTCCCAGCTGCTTGGGAGGCTGAGGCAGGAGAATTGCTTGAACCCAGGGGGGCAGAGGTTGCGGTGAGCCAAGATCGCGCCATTGCACTCCAGCCTGGGTAACGAGCAAAACTCCGTCTCAAAAAAAAAAAGAAACACAGTCCTATAATTTGCCTACTCTAGTGTGATTATGAATTGATAAAAAGTTAATGTCATCCAGACAGTAATGGATTAATGTCTCCCTCTTAACAGGAGACCTCTGGGATGATAACTTGATTCTTTTTTTTTTTTTTTTTTTGTCAGTTACGGCAGCACTTTTATTTTTCCTCACACAATGATGTGCTGCTGGGGCCTAATGTTCTCACATAACAGCAGAAAACCAAAATTTGTTGTCATCTTTTTCAAGAATCCAGAGTTGCGTACAAAAAAAACCTTACGTAAATTAAAAGGATGAATACATTTACAGGTATAAATGAAAACCGCTTCCAACTCAAGGCAAGTAACAGCCCACGGTGCTCTGGCAGGAAAACATCAGCTAAGAAGGGAAACCAGGTCCTATGGCGTGGACTTTCCCACCCTGGCAGACTGGCAGCCCTTGCCAGCCTCTAGAGCAATCCCAGAACACCAAGCCCTGACACATGAATACCCTGCACAGATAGGAGACTGCTGGTCATGCAGACTCACCAAGCCAGACTTGTCTGTCCCCAAGCACATTTTTACCTCAGCCACGAAGTGACCAAGCCACATGTACTAAAGGTTGAAATCAGAGATATGTACAGGGTATGAAACAAATAAGGGGAACAGTTAACTTGAATACAAGGTCAAAATCAGCAACAAGTTCTACAATCCAGTGCTGATATCAGATACAATATCTTGATTCTAAAGAGTGAATTTATTGGATGGCAGGCAGTGAATCCTGTGGGTAAAGGGCAAGGTGTGTCTCTCCTTTACTTCTGGATCTTACAGCAGTAGAAACAGAGCACTTCCGACTTTCTGAGCAGAAAGAGACTGAGTTGGCTGCCTGTTTCAGTAGGCGCTCAGAGGCTTTGTCTAAGGCCCTGGTGATGTCCCTTTCCTTTCATGGGGGTAAGAAGCCAGGAGTCGGCCTGGTGCAGTAGCTCATGCCTGTAATCCCAGCACTCTGGGAGGCTGACGTGGGTGGATCACCTGAGGTCTAGAGTTTAAGACCAGCCCGGCCAACATGGTGAAACCCCATCTCTACTAAAAATACAAAAATTAGCCAGGTGTGGTGGTGGGCGCCTGTATAATTCCAGCTACTTAGGAGGCTGAGGCAGGAGAATCACTTGAACCTGGGAGGCAGAGGTTGCAGTGAGCCAAGATCATGCCACTGCACTCCAGCCTGGGTGAGAGGGTGACACTCCATCTCAAAAAAAAAAGAAGTCAGGAATCAAGTTCCTCCAGCACTGGTGGGGGAGAGAAGGCATGAACATAGGCTAAGGGTCTACAAGATTTTCCCCTCTTCCCTATTCACCCTCAACCTCCCATCTCTACTTCAGAGCCCCTCAGTAATCCAGGTAACTCCCTTAGGTGAGGCTGGGAGAAGCCTGATTCATGGCATATAATAGGTGCTTACTATTCCACATAATAGGTGGAATGGAATTGAATGCAGGCCGTAAAGGTGATGGGAGGGAAGGGGCTTTCTGTGAACTTAGTCCAGGAACAGGGAGACTGTGGGTGGGTACCACCCCAGTATCAAGTGCCAGGAGCCGATGAAGGCCCTGCCCTATTGGGTGAGCCTACTGCCGAAACCTGGCAGCCACTCAGGTTCCTCCCTGCCCCCACACCCACACCCAACCTGTTCAATCAGCCTCCTCCTAAACTCCCTGGCATTGGCTCTGCCTATTTCCAGTCCTCCTCTAAGACATTATTCTTTCCAGCCCAGAAGGCTGAATTATAAATAAAATTCTTGCAGTCCTGCCCTCTTACAGACTGTTACACAAATCCCATCGAAGTGCAATTTCTGAAACCAAAATGATGATGATCCTTCTCTCTGCTTAAATATCTTCTGTGGGCCGGGCGCAGTGGCTCACGCCTGTAATCTCAGCACTTTGGAAGGCCAAGGCGGGTGGATCACTTGAGGTCAGGAGTTCTAGAACAACCTGGCCAACATTGTGAAACTCCGTCTCTACTAAAAATACAAAAATTAGCCAGGGGTGGTGGCACTCTGTGTGGCAGTAAAATCTCACCAGGCATGGTGGCACATGCTGGTAGTCCCAGATACTCAGGAGGCTGAGGCAGGAGAATCGTTTGAACCCAGGAGGCAGAGGTTGCAGTGAGTCAAGATCGAGCCTTTGGACTCCAGCTTGGGTGACAGAGCGAGACTCTGTCTGGAAAAAAAAGAGAAAACAAAAAAACCTTCTATGGCTTCCTGTTGCACACATGCTAAAGCTCAAATTTTTCTTTTTTAAAAAAAGACCACTATGGGGTGGGCACAGTGGCTCACACCTGTAATCCCAGTACTTTGGGAGGCCGAGGCCAGTGGATCATCTGAGGTCAGGTGTTCCAGAGCAGCCTGGCCAACATGATAAAACCCTGACTCTACTAAAAATACAAAAATTAGCTGGATGTGGTGGTGGGCACCTGTAATACCAGCTACTTAGTAGGCTGAGGCAGGAGAATCACTTGAACCCAGGAGGCAGAGGTTGCAGTGAGCCAAGATTGTGCCACTGCACTCCAGCCTGGGTGACAGAGGGAGACACTCCATCTAAAAAAAAAAAAAAAAAAGACCGCTATGTATTGAAATCAAATTCTTTAAAATGGTCAGGCACGGTGGCTCATGCCTGTAATCCCAGCACTTTGGGAGGCTGAGGCAGGTGGATCATGAGGTCAGGAGTTCAAGACCAGTCTGGGCAACACAGTGAAACCCTGTCTCTACTAAAATTAAAAAAAAAAAAAAATAGCTGGGCATGGTGGTGTGCGCCTGTAATCCCAGCTACTTGGGAGGCTGAGGCAAGAGAATCACTTGGACCCGGGAGGCAGAGGCAGAGTTTGCAGTGAGCTGAGATTGCGTCACTGCACTCTAGCCTGGGCGACATAGCAGGACTCCATCTCCAAAAAAAAACCAACCACCAAATTCTTTAAGATGATGCATAATGCCCTGAGACCTCCTACCTCCCTGTCTCTACTTTCCTGTCCAGCTGCATCTCTTACCCACCATCCTCACCATCACTGTATGCACTGGTCAGACTAAACTGTCCACTCCTGGCAAATGCCACATTCTCTCCATCATCCAGGGCTTTGTATATGTGTATGACCCCTCAAGGTGGAAATGAGCATTGGTACACACACTCCTTGTTTCCCGCTGCTTAATTTGGTCAATTTCCAGTTGTCCTTCTATACTTCCCTTCTACTGGAAAGTCTTTAATGACCTCGCCATCTTTTTTTTTTTTTTGATACGGAGTTTCGCTCTTGTTACCCAGGCTGGAGTGCAATGGCGCGATCTCGGCTCACCGCAACCTCCGCCTCCTGGGTTCAGGCAATTCTCCTGCCTCAGCCTCCTGAGTAGCTGGGATTACAGGCACAGGCCACCATGCCCAGCTAATTTTTTGTATTTTTAGTAGAGACGGGGTTTCACCATATTGACCAGGATGATCTCCATCTCTTGACATCGCGATCCACCCGCCTCGGCCTCCCAAAGTGCTGGGGTTACAGGCTTGAACCACCGCGCCCGGCTGACCTCTCCATCTTTGCATCCAAGATTGGCCTAGGTGCCCACCCGCCTCAGGCTCCCACAGCTTAAGTTCAGCGATTCTCTTGCCTCAGCCTCCCAATTACAGGCTTGAGCCACCATGCCCTACCGACTAGAAACCTTTTTTTTTTTTTTTTTTTTTGAGACAGAGTCTTGTTCCCTCACCAGGCTCCGGGCTAGAGTGCAGTGACGTGATCTCGGTTCACTGCAGCCTCCGCCTCCTGGGTTCCAGCAATTCTGCCTCAGCCTCCCGAGTAGCTGGGACTACAGGCACGTGCCACCATGCCCGGCTGATTTTTGTATTTTTAGTAGAGACGGGGTTTCACCATGTTGGCCAGGATGGTCTCGATCTCTTGACCTCGTGATCCACCCGCCTCGGCCTCCCAAAGTGCTGGGATTACAGTGGCGTGAGCCACTGCGCCCCGCTAGAAACCTTTTTAAGCCAGGCCAGTTCGTTTGTTTTTTGTTTTGTTTTGAGACGGAGTTTTGCTCTTGTTGCCCAGGCTGGAGTACAGTGGCTCGATCTCGGCTCACCGCAACCTCTTCCTCCCAGGTAGGATTGATTCTCCTACCTCAGCCTCCCAGGTAGCTGGGATTACAGGCATGTGCCATTACGCCTGGCTAATTTTTTTTGCATTTTTAGCAGAGACAGGGTTTCTCTATGTTGGTCAGGCTGGTCTCAAATTCCCGACCTCAGGTGATCCACCCACCTCGACCTCCCAAAGTATTGGGATTACAGGTGTGAGCCACAGTGGCAGCCTAGAAAACAAATATTAAAGAACCAAAAATGTTTTAAACAAAAAGGCATAAAAATTGTCTTTGTCAGTTTATTCAGTCTTATGTAATTAATTCTTGTCTGCATAGTGTTGGGTTAGCAGTGTCATGAACCCATCAGTTTCCTTAGAGTTTTGGAAATTCTTACCCACTCCAATGGCTTAATCTAATAGTTTCCAGAAATCTATGCTTGTCAGAGTCCTTTTCATGAATCTCTTTCAAGATGAAACATTTTAGGATTACAGTTGTTTGCAAAAGCTTTCAGGAAAGTAAAAGAGTAAAGAGTGAAATAGTTAACTTGCTGAGGATAATAAGACTTAAAATGGCCATGGTTAAAAAGCTTGTCTGGGCGGGGCGCGGTGGCTCACGCCTATAATCCCAGCACTTTGGGAGGCCAAGGTTAGCGGATTACCTGAGGTTGGGAGTTCGAGACTAGCCTGACCAACATGGAGAAACCCTGTCTCTTCTAAACATATAAAATTAGCTAGGCATGGTGGCACATGCCTGTAATCCCAGCTACTCGGAAGGCTGAGGCAGGAGAATCACTTGAACCCAGGAGGCAGAGGTTGCTGAACCCCCAAGGGCACACCATTGCACTGCAGCTTGGGTAACCCAACAAGACTCTATCTCAAAAAAAAAAATCTTATGTGAGTTTATTATAATGTAATTAACATAAATTCCATTATTTATGTGACATGCAATGTTTTAACATAATCAGAATTATGACTGTTATTATTATACCAGGATATATTAGATTTTTAGAAATTTCATACAATTTCTGGAATACTCATATCAATAATAAGTATAAGGTTTTAGCATCACTTATCATTTGAGAATGCTCCTCATATAATTTAATATCTAAAATAAGCCTAATCGTTTAATATCTCTCTCTTTTTTTTTTTTTTGACACAGTCACCCAGGCTGGAGTGCAGTGGTACAATCTCAGCTCACTGCAACCTCTGCCCTCTAAGGTCAAGCAATTCTCCTTCCTCAGACTCCCAAATAGCTGGGATTACAGGTGCCTGCCACCACGCACAGCTAATTTTTGTATTTTTAGTAGAGACAGTATTTTTAGTTTTGCCATATTGGCCAGGCTGGTCTTGAACTCCTAACCTCGTGATCCACCCGCCTTGGTATCCCAAAGTGCTAGGATTACAGATGTGAGCCATTTTAATGGCCCAATGGGTTTACCTTGCTGGCTGCTTAGATAGAGCTGATGTACTCTTGCAATAAAGAAAGAGTAATTCATGCAGAGCCAGCCTTGCTAAAGACTGGAGTTTTATTATTACTCAAATCAGTCTCCTCGATCATTTGGGGATCAGAGGTGTTTCTTTGTTTGTTTGTTTTTGAGACGGAGTTTTTTTTTTTTTTTTGAGACGGAGTTTCGCTGTTGTTACCCAGGCTGGAGTGCAATGGCGTTTATCTTGGCTCATCGAAACCTCCGCCTCCCGGGTTCAGGCAATTCTCCTACCTCAGCCTCCTGAGTAGCTGGGACTACAGGCTGTGCCACCATGCCCAGCTAATTTTTTATATTTTTAGTAGAGACGGGGTTTCACCATGTTGACCAGGATGGTCTCGATCTCTTGACCTCGTGATCCACCCGCCTTGGCCTCCCAAAGTGCTGGGATTACAAGCTTGGGCCACCGTGCCCGGCCTGAGACGGAGTTTTACTCTTGTTGCCCAGGCTAGAGAGTGCAATGGCTCGATTTCAGCTTACTGCAACCTCCACCTTCCAGGTTCAAGCAATTCTCCTGCCTCAGCCTTCCAAGTAACTAGAATTACAGGCATGCACCACCATGCCCGCCTAATTTTTTGTATTTTTAGTAGAGACAGAGTTTCACTGTGTTGGTCAGGCTGGTTTCCAACCCCTGACCTCAGGTGATCCACCCGCCTCAGCCTCCCAAAGTGCTGGGATTATAGGCGTGAGCCTGGCCACTGGGGGTGGGGATCAGAGTTTTTAAGGATAATTTGGCGGGTGGGGGAAGGCCAGTGAGTTGAGACTGTTGATTGGTTGGGTTGCAGCTGAAATCATAAGTTGAAGCTATCCTCTTGTGCCCACTTAGTTCCCGAGTGGGGGCTACAAGATCATTTGAGCCAGTTTATCAATTGGGTGATGGCAGCTGATCCATCGAAGCAATTTAGGGAGGGTCAGAATCTTAAAGCCTCCAGCTGTATGACTCCTAAAGCCATAATTTCTAATCTTGTGGCTAATGTTTTTTTCTTGCCTATGGACTAGACTGCCTTTGTAGGAAGGAACAACCACAGTTTAAGGTCAGAAGCAAGATGGAGTTGGTTAGTTAGATCTCTTTCACTGTCTCAGTAGTAATTTTGCAAAGGGCGGTTTCCGCATGGTGGCCTCAACTACTGAGCTGAGGTGGGAAGATCACGTGAGCCCAGGAAGTCAAGACTGCAGTGAGTCGTGTTCACACCACTGCACTCCAGCCTGGGTGAGGGTGAGCCTGTCTTAAAAAAGATCGAATTCTAGATTTGCATCAGTGTACCTTTGACATTAAGATTTATTTTTAAAAACTCATAGAATAAATTCAATTTCAGTTGATTTGACACACCAGATTCTCACTTTTGCTCTCTTGCTCTTCTCAACTTTCTGTCTATTCAGTTTTTGCCTTTATTCAATTTCTTCATTTTCTTTTCTTTTCTTTTTTTTTTGATCCAGGTTTGGGAAGTCAAATTTCTTCATTTTAAAACAACCTGTGGGTCCAGGCATGGTGGCTCATGCCTGTAATCCCAGCACTTTGGGAGGCCAAGGTGGGCAGATCATGAGGTCAGGAGTTTGAGACCAGCCTGACCAACGTGGCAAAATCGCATCTCGACTAAAAACACAAATAATAATAATAGCCAGGCATGGTGGAACACACCTGTGGTCCCAGGTATTCAGGAGGCTGAGGCAGAAGAATCGCTTGAACCTGGGAGGCGGAGGTTGCAGTGAGCTGAGATCATGCCACTGCATTCTAGCCTGAGCGATAGAATGAGATGTGTCTTGAAATGAAATAAAATAAAACAAACTTTGTGTACTTTAGGACAAAAATTCCTTTCGTTCTCCCTCAACCATTTTATTTTTTTTTGAGAGAAGCTCTTACTCTGTCACCCAGGCTGGAGTGCAGTGGCACGATCTCGGCTCATTGCAACCTCTGCCTCCTGGATTCAAGCGATTCTCCTGCCTCAGCCTCCCTGGTAGCTGGGATTCTCCTGCCTCAGCCTCCCTAGTAGGCACCCGCCACTGACCCTGGCTAATTGTTGTATTTTTAGTGGAGCTAGGGTTTCACCATTTTGACCAGGCTGGTCTTGAACCCCTGACTTCAGGTGATCCACCTGCCTCAGCCTTCCAAAGTGCTCGGATTACAGACTTGAGCCACTGCACCCAGCCTTCCCTCAACAATTAACAAAAAGTCCCATCTTTATATGTTATAATTTTTCCCCACTCTTCAAAAACTACACTTTTTTTTTAAAGACAGAATCCCGCTCTGTCGCCAGGCTGGAGTTCAGTGGCTTGATCTCAGCTCACTGCAACCTCTGCCTTCAAGCAGTTCTCCTGGTTCAAGCAGTTCTCCTGCCTCAGCCTCCCAAGTAGCTGGGACTGCAGGCATGAGCCACCATGCCAAGCTAATTTTTGTATTTTTAGTAGAGACAAGGTTTCACCATGTTGCCCAGGATGGTCTCGATCTCTTGACCTCGTGATCCATCTACCTTGGCCTCCCAAAGTGCTGGGATTACAGGCGTGAGCTATTGAGCTCAGCCCTTCACCTTATTTTTATTGTATATTTTGCATACAAAGTTGTTACCCTTATTATTTCTAGTAGTTTTAATTAGCATATATTAATTAGAATTCTTAACTCCCTTAATTTTTTTTTTGAATCGGGGGCTTGCTCTGTCACGCAGACTGGAGTGCAGTGGTACGATCTCAGCTCACTGTAACCTCCGCCTCCTAGATTCCAGTGATTCTTCTGCCTCAGTCTCCAGGGTAGCTGGGATTACAGGCGAATGCCATCACTTCCAGATAATTTTTCTATTTTTAGTAGACAGAGTTTCACCATGTTGGCCAGGCTGTGTCTCAAACTCCTGACCTCAGGTAATCTGCCTGCCTCAGCCTCCCAAAGTACCAGGATTACAGGCATGAGCCACCGCGCCATGGCCAACAGCCTTAATTTTTATAATTTATTTTTTTTTCCTGAGATGGAGTCTCACTCTGTCACCCAGGCTGGAGTGTAGTGGTGAGATCTTGGCTCATTGCAACCTCCACCTCCTGGGTTCAAGTAATTCTCCTGCCTTATCCTCTCGAGTAGCTGGGATTACAGGCGCCTGCTACCATGCCTGGCTGATTTTTGTATTTTTAGTAAAGATGGGGCTTTCACCATGTTGGCCAAGTTGGTCTTGAGCTCCTAGCCTCAAGCGACCCTCTCGCCCTGGCCTCCCAAAGTGCTGGGATTATAGGCGTAAACCACCGTGCCTGGCCTCCCTTAATTTTTAATGTAAATTAACTGTCACATACCAATATTTTGTAGATTGACACAGCTTTGCAACCTTTAGAAGTACGTTTTCTCATAGTGCAGCTTTTCAACTTGACAAAGAATAACGTATTTACTAGCAAACTCAAATATCCTTAGTTCTTCTATAGTCATAAGCCCAAAATAGATAAGATTAAACTTTATTCAATAATCAATGTTTCACCATTTTATCTTATTTGGAAATGATCTAGGTATTTAATTAGTATCTATTATTCAATTTTTTTTGTGGGGGGCGGGGAGGAAGGGAGG
>CM052659.1:103894573-103940820 GCA_028533165.1 Leontopithecus rosalia
TGCCCGGCCCAAGGAAATCTTCTAAAGGCTTGTGGGTAATCTAGTGGCACTAACCTGTTGCATGACCAGCTTATCCTTTTAGTAGTCATATATTTAGGGGACAGGTGCTCTGACAGCTTTTGGGTGTGCTTCCCATGTTCATCAATTAAGTTGTGGTTTGGCACCAGGATTACTTGGCCAACGTAGCCAATTATCTTTCCCCTCCTTAGTGTGCAAGAAAATGAAACAAAGAGGAGAGAACCCAAATCCCTGTAAATTTCTGAAAAATAATGTCTAACACCCCATGCAGTAACTGTCATTTGCTGCAATCACTGTCCGTTTTCTTTAAAACTGGGATTCTGGCCGGGCGCTGTGGCTCACGTCTATAATCCCGGCACTTTGGGAGGCTGAGGCGGGTGGATCACGAAGTCAAGAGATCGAGACCATCCTCGTCAACAAGGTGAAACCCCGTCTCTACTAAAAATACAAAAATTAGCTGGGCATGGTGGTGTGCACCTGTAGTCCCAGCTACTCAGGAGGCTGAGGCAGGAGAATTGCTTGAACCCAGGAGGTGGAGGTTGCGGTGAGTCGAGATCGCGCCATTGTACTCCAGTCTGGGTAACAACAGTGAAACTCTGTCTCAAAACCAAAAAACAAAAAACAAAAAAAACCCCGTGATTCTTTGGTAGCGATGCATCGATCACCAAAAGTCCTAGAGGTCATATGCTCTGCCACAGCACAGCCACAGCACAGCCCTTGGTACCCGAAAGCCAAAATGATCAGGAGCTCAAATACAAAGAGCTGGCCCTGGTAGGAACTAACTCATGACATTGGGAGCACTGTGAGGAAGGCAGGGGGCTCAGAAGGAGGAAGGAGCACCTCATCTGCATCCTTCAAGAGCCTCAGGGTCATCAGCAGTCTTCTTCAAGTCCCTTCACGGTCATAGAACTGTCAAAACACAACATTTCAGCAAATTTACTCTAAAGATCGAATTGGGTTTTATTAGCAATTCATAAATCAGGCAGCATTTTATCTTAAGAACAGGTAAGCGCTCTGCTAGGATGGCAAAACAGTTGGTTTTGGTCAGATAGCTAGAGCAGGAGTGAGGAAAAAGCATAACACCAGAAGCAGGTTGTTGACATCAGGTTACTTGCCTTGTGAGGGTTAAAGCAGGAGACTTCCTTAACATGCTGGCTCAGGCGGACTGGGCCTCTTCTGAATTGGTTGCTATGAATCTTCTGTTTTTAGGAAAAATTGGTCTAATGGGGAATTTTTCTGCTTCCTGCAGTTTCAGCTTGATTGCATGACACAGCATAGTGACTCCATTTCGATTTGTTCTGTTGGGGCCAAAACAACAGCTTCCCATACATTTTATGTAACGCCTTTAAAATAAATGGGTAAATGTAAGTAAAGCGTTTCCCTTAATTCTGTGAGCCACTCTAGCAAGTGATTGAACCCAAGAAAGGGGTCATGAAAACTTCTAATCTGTAACTAAATTGAACAGAAGTTGTGAGTAGTCTCAGGGTCTGCTATTTGCAGTTGGCATGTGAATGTGTGGAACTGACTCCTTCATCTGTGTGATCTGACACTATACCTAGTTACTTAGCATCAGAGTTGAGTTTAGTTGTAAGACTCTCAGTTGGTGTCTTCAGAAAATTGGAGAATTGCTTGATCTGGAGAAAAATCCTTACACATTTGATCACAGGAATATTTTATGTTGAGTATGAGTGTAGAGAAAAATAATTTGCTTTTCCTATACAGTAGCTCACAGGCCCACTAAAATCTGTTTTCTGCTCTTCATCAGACCTGGGCTTGGAAAACACTCTGCCTTGGTTCACTTGAGTTTCCAAAATTTGGCCTGTGGACTTTTAGGGTCCCCATCAAGCTATGTTGTAAGCACTTATTTCCTTTTCATGCCACCAACAGACTGAAAGCTTCTTAAAACTAGAGACCAGGCTTATTCAGCTTTTTATCCTCTTAACCTAGCCCAGGGCCTGGCACACAGTCTGTGTTTAACAATGCTTGACTGTCAGTTCTACCATGGTGCCTACATAGCTCTCTCTGGATGCTTTTCCCCAGGAGAAACGCAGCATTACCTTTCTCTACCTGGTTGAAATGTCACCTCCTGCAGAAGCTTCCCCAGACCCTAAAATCAAATGGTATATCTCACCTCGTGTGCGGGTCCCTCTCATCTCAAGAAGCTCACAGTTTGGTACGGATTTCGAAGAGCAAACTAACATGTATGAAGCACTGCAGTGCTAGGAAAGATTGTAAGAGACTTTTAAATGGGCAAAGAATTACTGAGTGTCCTTTCAATGGAATGGTGTATGTTATTTAGAGTTCCAGGTTATCTGATTCTATGCTGCAAAAGTGCTGGACTGTTTTACAACTCTGTAGAAAAAAAAAAAAAAAAAAAAGAAAAGAAAAATAAAAAAAAGAAATAAAAGCAAAAAAAAAAAAACCAACTCTGTAGAAATGGAAGTTAATGGGAAGGGCAGATGATGGACAGATGTTTTCTGTCTAGAGCCCGATGCAGGATATAAATAATGTCTCTTCATGGCAATCCAAATACATTAATTTTGTCCAGTACAGAACAAATCTTTGTTAAGTGTAACCGCCAAAGGGGTTCACCTCGCCTGCTGCCTAGACAGAACCAATTCATCAAGACAGGGGAATTGAAATAGAGAAAGAGTAATTCACGAAGAGCTGGCTGTGCTGGGGACTGGAGTTATATTATTACTCATATCAGTCTCCCCAAGCATTCAGGAAGCAGAATTTTTATTTATTTATTAATTTATCGAGATGGAGCCTCACTCTATTGCCCAGGCCCTAGTGCAGTGGGGCGATCTCAGCTCCCTGCAACCTCTGCTTCCTGAGTTCAAGTGATTCTCCTGCCTCAGCCTCCCTCATAGCTGGGAGGTGTGCACCACCACACCTGGCTAATTTTTGTATTTTTATTAGAGATGAGGTTTCACCATATTGGTCAGGCTCAAACTCCTGACCTTGTGATCCATCCGCCTTGGCCTCCCAAATTGTTGGGATTACAGGTGTGAGCCACCTCGCCCAGCCACAGAATAATTATTATTATTTGAGACAGAGTTTTGCTCTTGTCACCCAGACTGGAGTGCAATGGCATGATCTCGGCTCACCACAACCTCCACCTCCCAGGTTCAAGCGATTCTCCTGCCTTAGCCTCCCGAGTAGCTGCGATTACAGGCATGTGCCACCACACCCAGCTAATTTTGTAATTTCAGAAGAGACAGGGTTTCTTCATGTTGATCAGGCTGGTCTCGAACTCCTGACCTCAGGTGATCCACTCACCTTGGCCTCCCAAAGTGCTGGGATTACAGGCATGAGCCACTGCACCGGCAGGGGAGCAGAATTTTGAAGGATAACTTGGTGGGTGGGGGAAAACCAGTGAGCCAGGAGTGCTGATTTGTCAGAGATTAAATCACAGGGAGTTGGAGCTGTTTTCTTGCACTAAGTCAGTTCCTGGGTAAGGGCTACAAGACCAGATGAGCCAGTTTATTGATCTGGGTGGTGCCAGCTGATCCATCAAGTGCAGGGTCTGCAAAATATCTCAAGCACTGATCTTAGGAGCAGTTTAGGGAGGGTCAGAATCTTGTAGCCTTTAGCTGCATGACTCCTAAACCATAATTTTTTAATTTCTTTTTTTTTTTCCCTTTTTTGAGATGGAGTTTCTCTGTTGTTGCCCAGACTGGGGTGCAACAGCTAGATCTCGGCTCACCACAACCTCTGCCTCCCAGGTTCAAGTGATTCTCCTGCCTCAGCCTCTGGAGTAGCTAGGAATTCAGGCATGTGCCACCACACCTGGCTAATTTTTCATTTTTAGTACAGATGGGGTTGCTCTATGTTGCTCAGGCTGGTTTCGAACTCCCGAGTTTCAGTTGATCTGCCCGCCTTGGCCTCCCAAAGTGCTGGGATTACAGGTGTGAGCCACTGTGCCACCTGGCCCTCCTAAACTATGATTTCTAATCTTGTAGCTAATGTTAGCCCTACAAAGGCAATCTAGTCCTCAGGCAAAAAGGAGGTCTACTTTGGGAAAGGGCTGTCTTTGTTTAAACTATCAACTAAGTTTCTCCCAAAGTTAGTTTGGCCTACACCCAGGAATGAACAAGGACAGCTTGGAGGTTAGAAGCAAAATGGAGTCTGTTAAGTTAGATCTCTTTCACTGTCTCAGTCATAATTTTGCAAAGGCAGTTTTATAAGTACAATTCCATTTGAAACAGTTACAATCTTGCCGCTCACGCCTGTAATCCTAGCTCACGCCTAACTCCTTTGGGAGTCTGAGGTGGGTGGATCACCTGAGGTCAGAAGTTCAAGACCAGCCTGGCCATCATGGAGAAACCCCATCTTAAAAAAAAAAAAATCCTGCTAGTTTCCTCCTTAATTCATGATTTAAATAAACGTATGTTCATTCTCTATCTGTATGAGTCATGCTTTTACCATTTTGAAAACTATCCTTTAACAGTAGTTCTATGAAAGAGAGCAATAATTAATATACTGTGAGCATTTATTCCATGTCAGGCACTACGCTAAGGGTTTTACAGATTTTACTTCATTTAATCCTTATGGCGACTCTGTAAGTTAAGTTCTATTCTTAGTTCCATTTTACAGATGTGGAAACCAAGACCTAGAGGCTAAGTAACTTGCCTAATGACCCAGAGCTAGTAAGTGGCCTGAGATTTGAGCCCTGAGATTTGAAAGATTTGCACTGTAATTGCACTTCAGCCATGAGGGCAATTGAAATAAAATTGTGGGGCTGGGCATGGTGGCTCACGCCTGTAATCCCAGCACTTTGGGAGGTTGAGGCAGGTGGATTACAAGGTCAGGAGTTCAAGACCAGCCTGGCCAACATGGTGAAACCCCATCTCTACTAAAAATACAAAAAAAAAAAAAATAGCCAAGGTGGTGGCTCACGCCTGTAATCCCAACTACTCGGGAGGCTGAGGCAGGAGAATTGTTTGAACCGGGAGGTAGAGGTTGCAGTGAGCCAAGATCTCGCTGCTGTACTCCAGCCTGAGCAACAGAGCAAGACTCTGTCTCGGGAAAAATAAAAAAGAAAGAAAGAAAGAACATTGTGGAATCAGGTAAGGCTTCCTGGAGAAGGAACAGGAACCAAATTTCAAAGGATAAGGAGTTGGTGCAGAGGGGAAAAAAGGAAGGGGCTTCCAGGTCAGATCAGCACCAGGAAATTCAGTTGGCCTGGAGACCAGGGTATGGGCTGAGGACTTGTAAGAGATAAGGCTGAAGGGAACTGATCAAGGAGAGCCCCGGAAGTCCAGAAGTCCAGGAGTTTGAACTTTATTCTCAAACTAAAGGATTTTAAGCAGAAAAAAATGACATGATTAGATTGAGTTTTATTATTTTTATCTTTATTGCTTTTGTTTGTAGTTATAAAAGAGTATAGGCCTTTTTTTTTTTTTTTGTAAATTAAAAAAAAGCACTGAGAGATTTGGCCCTTAAAATTATTTTGGCAGCACTATTGACGTTGGATCCAAAGTGGTGACTGGGAAGAATTAGGGAGGACCGGGTGAGGTGGCTCACACCAGTAATCCCAGCACTTTGGGAGGCCAAGGCAGGCGGATCACAAGGTCAGGAGTCCAAGACTAGCCTGACCAACATGGTGAAACCCCGTCTCTACTAAAAGTACAAAAATTAGCCCCCGGGGGTGGTGGCATACGCCTGTAATCCCAGCTGCTAGGGAGGCTGAGGCAGGAGAATCGCTTGAACCCGGGAGGCAGAGGTTGCAATGAGGTGAGATTGCGACATTGCACTTTAGCCTGGATGACAGAGCAAGATTCCATCTCAAAAAAAAAAAAGAGTCAGGAAAGCTGTTGGAAACTAAGCCAACAGCAAGGAAAAAGAAGAGGAGATAGAAAGGAGAAACTGTAAACTAGCTGAATCTACAGGATTTGGCAACTGTGGCATGTAGCCGGGTAGGAGAGTGGGAAGGAGGGGCTGGTGCACAGGGAGAGCCCCCTCAAAGCACCTAGCTCAGAAAACCTTCTACTGCAGGCCTGGTCACTCATTCTTAGCATGTAAGAAGTGAGATAGTACTTGAAATTTAAAGTGAAAAGCATTGATATCTAAAGTTTGTACAACTCCCATTCTAAAAAGCATATACAAATAGAGCCTGAGCAAAAGCGCCCAGGCCCTTTTCTTTTGGCATCAGGGTGGTTAAAAGAGAGAGAGAGAGAGAAAAAAAAAGCAGTGTGGAGAAAGGAAAAGAAAGATAAATCACAAAAACTACAACCATTATAAGCCTTCTGTTGATAATTACGCACATACAGATTGTCAGCACACCAGGTGACTTTTAATCCCGGTCCAGTTCTCCTCCTGGCCCTCTTAATGGCTTCTGGCCACTTCCTCTTGGGATCTGGCCAGAGTAAGCTCAGGAAATGCAAAGTTTTAATTCTGGAATCAGTAAAGCATATTAGGAAAGGAAATCCACAAGTGAAAAAAAAGAAACCATGCATTTCAAAGCTAAGGAACAGAATTACAGATTGCAAATTTGTGGGGACAGGAACCATTTTATTCACTTTGGTGCTGAACTCGGGGATTGGTTTGGCTATTATTCACCCTTGGGTTCACTCGGGATTTGGTCTCTTCCATTCTTGTATGATTCCAAAGCTTCCATCCAGCACAACCTTCAGCTCTAGGAGCTAAACTGTCTGTAGTCCCGCTTTGTGCTTGCTGACAGCAGGGGGTGATGAGCCATCAAGATGAAGGCCCAGATAAAGAGTCAGTATTTGTAATTACACTCACTTCCCTAGGATTGTGCAGGATCAGATGATAGAATATATTGGAAAGGCCTTTGTGAAATTGGATGAGCTATACAATCAGCTGTTCTTTATGCATTGTTCTGGTTGATGACCTAACTGATACTCGCTATACTGCCTTGCAGAATGTTCAAGGAGATTCAGGTTTTTACACTGACTATGCACTAATATACTAATATTACTATGCACTCAGCAGTTTACTGTATACTTTCACACTTATAACTCACAATAATTTTATCATGTTTATCAAAGATCAGATAGATGATTAACTTGCTCAAAAAGATACTTTTTGATCTTTTTGTGCTCTCTCAAGATTGGATTAGAGGTTTCTCCATGTATTACCCCACCACAGCAGTTACTGCGTATCTTCCCCACTAGACTAGAAGCTGTGGGTTCTAAGAACTATATTTTGTTCACTGCTATATGCCCTCTATCCAGTTAATGGAGCCAGGCACATAGAAGATGCTACCAAAAAAAAAAAATAGTTTGGATGAATGAATGAATGAATGAATGAAGGCTGATTTTACATCCATTGCTCTATTCTGAAAACTACTGTTTTCTTTACAACTTACTGTTCATCATCTATTTTCCCCTACTAGAATGTAAGATGCCTATGAAAACATATTATTTCATTTTGTTCACTGCTGGATTCTCAAAGCCTGGGACAATGCCTGGGATATACTATATGTCCAATAAATACCTGTTGGTGAATGAACAAATGATAGCCATGTGGACAAGCAAATTACACCTCTTTTGTGTCCTCACTGTATTTCTTCTTTCTGATGCTGATCTCAGTAAGATAATGCTCAAGAACAATCCAACACTGTTATGTGGGTGAGTGGCTGAGAGCGGAATGCTCTGGCTTTCTGAGGTAAATATTCACTTGCAGCTGAATGCTTATCAGAGAACCATAGGAATGCTGTCTCCAACAGCACTGCCTGCAGGAAGGAGGCACTGGTGGCCTATGGACTCTACACTTCATAGCTTTGGTCCAGCACCAGCAAGAGTGATGCAAGACCATCGTGCTTTTGAGTTCTGTCATACTAATCTCTTTCACCAGGATGCAACTCTTGAGAAGCAGAAAAAGTAACTGGCTTGTAATAACCATTAGCTTGATTTTCTTAGGAACCAAGTGTCTCTTGCCAGAATTCTTCTAGATCAAATGCTTAGTTTTTGCTTTCTGTAAACCAGTATTATGTGGTCCATTGTTTTCTTTTCTTTTCTTTGTGAAACAGAGTCTCACTTTGTAGCCAGGTGCCAGGCTGGAGTACAGGGGTGCAATCTCAGCCTCCTGGGTTCAAGCAGTTCTGCCTCAGCCTCCCAAGTAGCTGGGACTACAGGTGCCCGCCACCACACCCAGCTAATTTTTGTATTTTTAGTAGAGACAGGGTTTCACCATGTTGACCAGGATGGTCTCGATCTCTTGACCTCATGATCCACCCATCTCAGCCTCCCAAAGTGCTGGGATTACAGGTTTGAGCCACCGCGCCTGGCCAAAATGTGCATTTTCTTTTTCCCTGTGCTTGTGTATATATGTATTAGGCATATTTAGGTACACATATCATACTATTTTTTTTTTTGGAGATGGCATTTTGCTTTTGTTGCCCAGGCTGGAGTACAATGGTGCGATCTTGGTTCACCGCAACCTCTGCCTCCCGGGTTCAAGTGATTCTCCTGCCTCAGCCTCCTGAGTAGCTGGGATGACAAACATGCACCACCATGACCAGCTAATTTTGTATTTTTAGTAGAGATGGGGTTTCTCCATGTTGGTCAGACTAGTATCAAACTCTTGACTTCGGGTGATCTGCCTGTCTCAGCCTCCCAAACTGCTGGGATTACAGGTGTGAGCCACCTTGTCTGGCCCAGTATATGTTTTTTCACTCAACATCATGCCATATTTATATCACAGGGACTCGTAACCATCCATCTAACTACTTATTGAGGCAAGGTGCAGTGGCTCATGCCTGCAATCCCAACACTTTGAAAGGTTCAGGCAAAAGGACGGCTTGAGCTCAAGAGTTGGAGACCAGCTTAAGCAACATAGTGAGATCCATCTATAAAAGGTATAGTTATGGGCCAGGCGCGGTGGCTCACGCCTGTAATCCCAGCACTTTGGGAGGCCGAGTTGGGTGGATCACGAGGTCAAGAGATCGAGACCATCCTGGTCAACACGGTGAAACCACGTCTCTACTAAAAATACAAAAAATTAGCTGGGCATGGTGGTGCGTGCTTGTAATCCCAGCTACTCAGGAGGCTGAGACAGGAGAATTGCCTGAACCCAGGAGGTGGAGGTTGCAGTGAGCCGAGATCGCACCATTGCACTCCAGCCTGGGTAACAAGAGGGAAACTCCGTCTGAACAACAACAACAACAACAACAAAAGTTATAGTTATGAGGTCAGGAGTTTGACATCAGCCTGGCCAACACGGTGAAACCTGTCTCTACTAAAAAAGTACCAAAATTAGCCACATGTGGTGGCGTGTTCCTGTAATCCCAGCTACTCCAGAGGCTGAGACAGGAGAATTGCTTGAACCCTGGAGGTGGGGGTTTTAGTGAGTTGAGATTGTACCACTGCACTCCAGCCTGGGCAACAGAGCAAGACACTGTCTCAAAAAAAAAAAGAAACCAAAAAGAAAAAAACAAAGTTATAGTTAGTCACAACTACTCAGCTACTTGAGAAGCTGTGGTGGGTAGGCTGCTTGACCCTGAAAGGTGGAGGCTACAGTGAGAAGTGACTGATGGTGCCACCTCACTCTAGCCTGGGCAACAGAGTGAGACCCTGTCTTAAAAAAACAAAACAGAACAAAACACTAATAAACACTAATAACCAACATAAGAATTTTTCAAAGAAATTGATAATTTCAAAGAGAGGCAAAAACTTTCTTAGACAAATTTCAAAATCTTAAATTTTTTAGGAAAAAGGAGTTCCTTGTGCTTGATACATATTACAGTTCCCAAAATGGTATACTAATTTACTCAGCCACCAACTGGTAATAGTTTATCATTAACTGTCATGATGTAGTAGGAAAAGTAGATATTTCATCAGCCTTTCCATTTGCATTTGAAGACATTGGCAGGGATAAAGAACTTTAGCCAAGTTTGTTTACTAGTTTTATTTCTTCTCTTATAGAATCATTAGTTATTGAGGGGAAAAGCTTATCTGCTGCTAGTACAGTATCTCTTCCCTATAGAGGGAGGGTGGTATTAGAGTAGAAAGACTAAGGACCTTGATATTCAAATCCATCTTATGCAAAAAGCTGCTATTATATGCGCAACCCATTTGGTGAAGTGTTAGTTTCATCTATTCTTTTACCAAAGACTAATACATTGGTAAGACTAAAAGAAGCTGGCCAGGTGTAGTGGCTCACACCTGTAATCCCAGCACTTTGGGAGGCCGAGGCAGGTGGATCATGAGGTCAAGAGATCAAGGCCATCCTGGGCAACATGGTGACACCCCATCTCTACTAAAAATACAAAAATTAGCTGGGCATGGTAGTGTGCGCCTATAGTACTCAGTTCAAGAGGCAGGAGAATCACTTGAACCCAGGACGAGGGGGTTGCAGTGAGCGGATGTCATTCCACTGCAGTCCAGCCTGGCAAGAGTGAGACTCTGTCAAAAAAAAAAAAAAGGAGAAGCTGATCAAAAAGGAGGATTTAATTGTTTAGCTAATATTCTTAAGAGTCACTATGAAACCATTCTCTGCAAGTAAGAGTCCACTTTAGGAATTATCAGCCTTTTTCTCCCCCTAAGCATGAACTTTCTATAGTCAAGTGCATGCACTTATTAACCTTCTTGATAACCCTAGGGGTTGGTACTAATTATTATTAACAGGTTTTATTAGGAAAAAACCCTGACGCTTATGGAGGGTAACTTGTCTGAGCCTCAATTTGAACCCAGGGAGCACCCCTTGTTAACCAACCAGTAAGATGTGATTCCTTTTGCTATCTATCTCCTTTGGGCAAGTCAAGAGTAAAAGCAAAGAGTAAAGATGCTTTTCAGTTGAGGAGAAAAATATTCTATGCCCTACTGCTTCCAACTGCTCACATTTGAATGACTTTGCCACAGTGGCCCAGGGAGGAAAAAAGGGTGACTGAATCTAAAACCCTAAAGCTAGAACACATTTCAGGTAGTGATGTATGTGAACTGCCACCTCTCCCCGCCCAGATTCTTTTAAAGTCTGAAGCAACGTGGCTCGATTGCTTATTTAGGCAAGGCAGGCAAGCTTGGGTTGTCATTTCCCATCAGGTGCTGAAAGAATGGTCATAGTTACACAAGTCTATCATTAACCTCTTTCATCATGTCTTCCAAGCAGTGCCTGACATGATTATTAAAACAAACCATGTTGGCCGGGCGATGTAGCTCATGCCTGTAATCCCAGCACTTTGGGAGGCTGAGGCGGGCGGATCACAAGGTCAGGAGATCGAGACCAGCCTGGTCAACAAGGTGAAATGCTGTCTCTACTAAAAATACAAAAATTAGCCAGGCATGGTGGCAGGTGCCTGTAATCCCAGCTGCTCGGGAGGCTGACTCAGGAGAATCGCTTGAACCCAGGAGGTGGAGGTTGCAGTGAGCCAAGATTGCGCCACTGCACTCCAGCCTGAGCAACAGAGCAAGACTTTGTCTCGAGAAAAGAAAAAAAAGGATGATAAAAGGTTAATAGTAAATATTCACGTTTGCAACATGGTTTTTTTTTTTTTTTGAGATGGAGTTTCACTCGTTACCCAGGCTGGAGTGCAATGGCGCAATCTCGGCTCACCGCAACCTCCGTCTCCTGAGTGCAGGCAATTCTCCTGCCTCAGCTTCCTGAGTAGCTGGGATTACAGGCACGTGCCACCATGCCCAGCTAATTTTTTGTATTTTTAGTAGAGACAGGGTTTCACCATGTTGACCAGGATGGTCTCGATCTCTTGACCTCGTGATCCACCCAACTCAGCCTCCCAAAGTGCTGGGGTTACAGGCATGAGCCACCGTACCCAGCCCTGTTTTTCTTTTTTTTTTGAATTGCAGTCTTGCTCTGTCACCTAGGTTGGAATGCAATGGTGCCATTTTGGCTCACTTTAACCTCTGCCTCCCGGGTTCAAGTGATTCTCTTGCCTCAGCCTCCCGAGTAGCTGGGATTACAGGCACGTGCCACCACACCCAGATAATTTTTGTATTTTTAGTAGAGACAGTTTCACCAACATTGGCCAGGATAGTCTTGATCTCTTGAGATGATCAGCCCACTTCAGCCCCGCAAAGTGCTGGGATTACAGGTGTGAGCCACTGCACCCGGCCATCCTTTCCTCATCTAAGCAAAAGTGTGTGTGAGGGGATGGCGGTGAGGGGCATACCTGCACTGATAATTAGACTTACTGTACTGTGAACCATTTCCCAGGGAAGGTAAAACCCAGGTGTTTAGGTTTTTCATACAAACATGCAACCAATATACAATGATTATCTCTATTCTCGGTATTGCAGAGTGTGGGTCAGAGAAAGGAAAAGATAAGCAGGTGCTTTATGTATCCATCTATTTTCCCAAAGCAGCCACTGAAACCATGTTAACTGAAATAAAACGGGTGCAGTCAGTCTGCAAATGGAGTAAAGGACAACACACTAGATCAGAAAGCCCAGGTGCTTCCAGTGTTGACCTGCAACAGAGATGCTAAGATGATTGCTAATAAGGAGGAAATATACAGTGGTTTATTAAGTGTGCAATAGTATTATGTCTAAAGATACCTTTTTTTTGAGACGGAGTCTCGCTCTGTCATCCACGTTGGAGTGCAGCAGCACAATCTCGGCTCAATGCAACCTCCGCCTCCTGGGTTCGAGCAATGCTCCTGTCTTAGCCTCCCAAGTAGCTGGGATTACAGAGGCCTGCCATCATGCCTGGCTACTTTTTGCATTTTTAGTAGAGATGGGTATCGCCATTTTAGCCAGGTTGGTCTCAAACTCCTGACCTCAAGCCATCTGCCCACCTTGGCCTCCCAAAGTGTTACGATTACAGGTGTGAGCCACTGCACATGGTTGAAAAATATTCGTATATATTCCTTAATTTAAAAATGTTTTATTGCTAAAAAATGCTAAAAAGTGAGCACATGCTGTTTGAAAAATGGTGCCAAAACCAAATTAGTAAATTAAAAAAAAAAGTTTTAAAAAGCAGTATCTCTGAAGCCCAATAAAATGAGGAATGCCTGGTACTAACTTTTTTTTTTTTTTTTTTGAGACGGGGTCTTGTTCTTTCGCCCAGGCTGGAATGCAGTTAACTTCGCTCACTGCAACCTCTGTCTCCTGGGTCCAAGTGATTCTCCTGCCTCAGCCTCCCGAGTAGCTGGGACTATAGGTGTGCTCCACCATGCCCGTGTAATTTTTGTATTGTTAGTAGAGCTAGGGTTTCACCATATTGGCCAAGTGGGTCTCGAACCCCTGACCTCAAGTGATCCACCCACCTTGGCCTCCCAAAGTGCTAGGATTACAGGCCATATTAACTTTTGCTTCCGAATACAGCAACTTCAGAACCCTTCTGATAAGTGATGGTTAATCTGCATCACAAACCCTCACTCCACTAACGAGTTAACTGTGGAACAGAGATTAAACAGAGAGTGCTGTGTGGATATAACTGCAGCAATAAAGATGAGGGAAAATGATTCTTTACACTTGCTTTACTTTTATTTTTTAGATTTCCTTTACTTACATTCCTTATTCCCTCACAAACATAATCCTCATTTTTATAGAAGGGAAGAGAGGTACATAGAGATTATAGATTTGGATCCAAAGAAAATGACAGAGTCCAGACTGGGGCCAAGCCTGCCAATACTCTCAGCAGGAGTTTTCTCCTCTAACACTCTCCTCTATTTGCCATGATGCCCCATACAAAGGGAGTTTTTCATTGTTTCCCTAAGGTTAACTGCTCTGGATGCTCTCAGTTCAAATAATATAGTTTTAAAATTCCCCTCCTCCTTGCATTACAGCAAAGAAGAGGAAAGGAGAAATTCAAATTAAAACCAATCATATATACAAATATCAAGGCTCATAAGCTGGATGATTTAATTCAATCAATTTAACAAGGCCCGAAGTGAAACCTGTAATGAAAATGAAGACACAGCAATATATTCCTCAAGAAAATAGACATTTGGAAAGAAAAATATTTCTTAAAAAAAGTTTATTTGGAAAAGTCAGCCTCTTACACAAGGTTTTGTATCTATACTTTTACTCTGCCAATTACAGTGGTATTTTAAATGAATTGAATATATTGAATATATCTTTCTGCCTCGATTTAAGTGATATAAGGTTAAAAAAATATTTACAGTTTTCATTCTGGTCCATCTTCCCTCCTTATCCTTATACTGAACCCATTTATCTGCTTTTCAAGTAAATGAAAAGGTTCACAAAATTTTTAGGTTTGTGTGGAGAGAATGCATGCAATAATTCTAAGCGTAACAATTTTCTTTAAGGCCTTCTCTGAAAAAAGAGAAGGAATCACTTATTAAAACTAAGCACACTTAGCAACTTCTCTCCCAATTTAATCTTTATTGGTTTGCCTGGTGCCAAATTTTTCTGGCCCTTTTAAATTTGCAAACATAAAAAAGAAAAGAAAAGAAAAAAAACCCAACACCAAATACACACACCTATCTCACACACAGCTCTAAGCTAGAAGCAGGTATAAATGGGACCACTGTGAATCAAAGGGGAAAAACTCCAGGAAAAAAAAAATTCCAATAGTCTCACAGTTTAACTGAGGTTTTGGAAAAACCTAAGTGAATTCAGCTGATGTTTGAAATATCCGTCTACATTTAATTAGATGTGTTGTATTTACCAAGGAGGCATAAATATGTAGTTCTGTAGATTTTAATACTAACTTTTCCAGTGAGAAAAATAATACCAGGTGATTTCAAAAAGAACAATGATCTATAACCACTCAAAATGCATCTTTGAACAGGGGAGAAAAAGTAGCTAATTTAATGAAAATAATCTTTTAAGCACTTTACTTGGCTTCTAATAAGCATCCTAAGAAAAGGTACCTGAGAAGGGTTGACAAGTAGACCATGTCTAGAACAGCCAAGATGTTTCCAAAGTTTTATGCTTTGAATTCCTAAATATATAGCTAGCAGAAACATATGCCAAAAATCTACTGATGCTAGAAAAATATTTGTCAGCATTTTATAAAATCTCTAACTTTCAACCAATATTTCTGTTCATAAATCTTCCAGTGAAAATGTCTGAAATATATCACATATAACAACGAAGCAAGATTAACTTTAAATTTTAGATTTGCCTCAAACTTAGTTGTTACTTTTCCTTTTAACACAACACTCAAAATAGATGAATTCAGCAAAAATGGTTTAAGAAGTTAAGGCTCTCTAAGGACTAAAACTTAAGGCACATACTATAATCTTTATGACACTGTTAAAAGCCAAGACTAAAACAAAACAAAACAAAACAAAACAAAACACAACGAAACCTACTTCTTTCCTGCATCCTTTGCCACCAACCACTCCCTCCTCAAAGCATATGGCATTTTAAATTCAGGCTGTTGGTAAGGAGTGAAACAAAAATCCCGTAAATGAACAACTGGTATGACTTCCACACAAGTGTCCACTGTTTGCATTGAGCACCACTGGTAGATTACAGGCCAGTAGAATATTTTCGTATGTCCTGGGTCATGAACTGTTCCATTTACCCTTCAGCTCTGTGGATTCAGACTGGACTTTCCTCCTCCTTGGGGCCTCCTTCTGTGCCTTTCTGGCCCGGAGATTCTGCTTCTTTGGTAACTTCCTTTGGCTTCTCAGAAACATCTATGCTGGTCTCTTCCTCTTTACTTTTCTTTTTCTGATTTTCTGCTTTCCGTTCTTTTGCCAAAAGTCGGTAATTGATGGACATGCCAATGAAGAGATAGATACCTGCAATAATCAGGACTACGCCACATGCCCAGTATGTGTATTTGTAGTCTCCGTATTTGTCATTGAGCTTACCTAAACATGTAAAACAACAAAAAAAGTTATGTTTCTAAGAGTAAACAGGTTCCCCCCCAGCTCAAGCAAAGCTTAAGGATCCATTCAGAAAGACATCAATCCATTTTTAAAGAATCCCAAAATGATGAATTAGTATAAGGAACTGCTAAAAATTTTCTGATCCTCTGTTTATATCTCATTGCTTTTAAGTGGCCTTTGCATATTCCGTTATTTTTAGTAACTTGAAAATAGTTAACTCTCAGCAAACTGGAACTGGAAGAGACACAGGGATCACCGAGAGTCAATTCTTTTAATACACTGTAGAAATAACTGTTGCTAAGAGGCTTCCGAGTCTTGTCCAATGCCATAGGGCTGTTCCATTTAGCCAGACCAATGCTCTTTCTCTCTTAGCATTTCCCAGACTATTCCTAGATAACATCCATGGATATACAAAACAATAAGGACAGTGCTAAAAATTTAACAGCAATATCTTACAGCCATTCTAAGTGCTTAATCCTTATAACAGGCAGATTCTACTATCATCCTCATTGGACAGATTTAAAAACTAAATTAGATACGTTAGCTAATTTGTCCATGGTCACAAAACTAATAAGTGAAATGACTTGGCTTTAAACCTAGAAAGCCTTACTGAAGTCTGCACCCTTAAGCATGTGCTACAAGGACACTGCTCTACAGTTTCAAAGGTCAAAGGAATTGGTAAATGGTGTATTATTTTCTCAAAAAGGCTTTGTGAGGTCTGGGAGTAAAGAACCCTATTTAACTTAATGTTTCCAAATTTTATTTTGGTCATGAAACTTTTATTGTAAAATGTATTAGCATCTCATTGAACTGCTATCTCTGGGAAAATCCTACTTTACACTTAAACAGGACTTAATACAACCAATTGAAATATGATTCCATATGGCTTTCTAACTCAGGGCATCATTCATTCAGCAATATTCATTGAACCTTTATCATATATCAGGCATGGGCTCAGCTAGGCCTTGACGATAAGGGCGAGTAGAGTAGATAACATCCATGGATGTACAAAACAATAAGGACAGTCTCTGGTACACTGTGAGCTTACATGGCAGTTATTATTATACTACTGCTACTGAAATAAACTTTTTTTCCCTTGCTTTTTGTTGTTTTTCCAAAATTCCTGGGCTGGGTGTGGTGGCTCATGCCTGTAATCCCAGTACTTTGGGAGGCCAAGGCGGGTGATCATCTGAGGTCAGGAGTTAGAGATCAGCCTGGGCAACACAGCAAAACCCATCTCTACTAAAAACATAAAAATCGGCCGAGCATGGTGTCACACACCTGTAATTTCAGCTACTGGGAGGCTGAGGTTGCAGTGAGCTGAAATTGTGCCACTGCACTCTAGCCTAGGCGACAGAGCGAGATACTGCCTTAAAAAAAGGAAAAAACACTGACAATTCTAACAATAGCTGATCCACCTTTTGGCTTGATGGTTTAATTTAATTAGATTCTGTATTTGAGCACTTACTGCCAAGCATTGTGGCAGCACCAAGGGTACAGAAATGAGAAAGACTTGCTCTTACTCAAACAGCTCACTAATGTTTGCTTTCTGTCAGCTTTCCCATCTTATGTGCTTGTTTTATAACAGAGCAGCATTAGTAAGGAGACATACTATACCTAAAAGTGGTGGCCCCAGGAGGACAGGACAGCATTCCACAATGGTCACCAATCCCACAGCGCTGGAGAACCTCTGGGGTCCGACAAGGTCCATCAGTGTTTCAAACAATACGGAGCTGAGCCACCCAAAGGCAAATCCAAAGAATCCCGCATAGACACACAATCCAACATAGGTCGTGGATAAAGGTGCTAGCATATGACACACTCCATTTGCAACAACAGAAGCTGCAAAGAAATACTGAATTCGAGGTCTTACTAGCTTTGTGTTCGCTAAAAGTCCCATAGATGGTCTGGCTACCATGTCAACAAAAGCCAGAACGGGAAGAAGGAAGGCAGACTGCTCTCTAGAATAATGCTGACTCTTCCCGTAACTATTAAGATAGACCAAAGGTGCAAAGAGTCCAAAAAACATGATCACATTTCCAGAGAGGTATAGTAAAAAGCCTCTGTGGGTGAATAGGGTTAAGTCCATGAACTGATTGATTGTTTGGAAGACGGATCGTTTCTCCTTTTTGGGGTATCCTCCAATGAGATCTGTATTTGTATCACCCTGTTCTTTTTTTGCATCGGATTTTCCAGCTTTTTGGTGGGATTCTTTAGGCTTATCTTTCCCTGCCTTGGTTGGCTTGGGTCCGATTGGTCGCATGAGGGCTCCAGCTACACAGCAGTTTAGTAGTAAGCCCCCAAGAATCAGAAAGCTTCCTCTCCAGCCAAAGAGACCGAAGAAAACCTCATTGAGGGGGGCCAGGGTAGAGAGGAACACAGGGCTGCCTGCCATGGCCAGTCCGTTGGCTAATGGTCGCTTCTTGTAGAAATACTTCCCAATCATGGTCAGAGCTGGATTCAAGTTGAAGGCAAGCCCAAGACCTGTGAAAAGGAAAAATAAATAAATATGTAATAAGAGGTATAACTAATGGAAAGCATAGGAGATAAAAATCCTCATTACTAGAGGACATGTTATGTAGTGGTTTAACACGAGTTCTAAAACAGACATCGGTTCAAATCTCACCATCAGTGCTTACTGGCTGCATAATCTGACATAATACCCTCCTATGACTGCTTCCTAATATGTAAAACGGGCACAGGGCATTGCTGTGAGGAAGAAAACATTTGTTAAATACTCAGTACAGTGCCCAGCATGTAGTAAACACCCAATACATGTGATTTTTATTATTGTTGTTTTTATTATTTGAAGGTGAAAATTGTCTATTTTGTCAAATCTAACAAAATCACTTGAAGAATTATTATAACCATATAAGATCATTAAATCTACAGTAGAGATAAAACAAATTTACACTAGAAATTGCAGTGTTCATATCTATAATCCCAGTGCTTTGGGATGCCAAGGAGGGAGGACTGATTAAGGCCAAAAGTTCAAGACCAACCTGGGGAATATAGCAAGACCCGTCTCTAAAAAGGTAATTCAAAAATCAGCCGGGTACGGCAGTGTGTGCCTGTAGTCCTAGCTACTTGGGCAGCTGAAGCTGGAGTATCACTTGAACCTAGGAGTTTAAGGCTACAGTGAGCTATGATCATATAACAGTACTCCAGCCTGGGTTACAGCACAAGAACCTGTCTCAAAAACAAAAAAGAAAGCAAGAACATAGAATGCAAAATGATCCCTTTCACTATAGCACCAAAAACTTAAAAACAGGCAATTTCTAATGCTGACATTATGAAACTTTCCTAAGAGATCAGAGAATTTAAAATACACACAAAGTTTTGGGAAAATAAAACACAACATTATTAAGATGTCAAGGTTCCTGAAATGAATATACTAATTTAATGCAATCCAATGAAAATGTGGGTGAATTTTATTGTTCAGATTAAGGCAAAATGATTCTAAAAGATACTTACGGTGCTCACTTTGGCAGCACATATATTAAAATTAGAACGATACAGAGAAGATTAGCATGGCCCCTGTGCAAGGATGACACGCAAATTCATGAAGCATTCCATATTAAAAAAAAAAAAAAGATACCTAGAGAACACATACAGAGCTACTAGGAAATTTTTGGTGGTGCAGAGGAAAAAGTGGGACCAACCAGAATAAATTTTTAAATGGCTTTACAAAACTGCAATCATTAGAACAGCGTGGCCCTGTTTTAGGAATCAGTAAACACTGATCAGTGCAAGTGCAGAAACACTACAAAAAGTCCAGGAACAGAGTCGAAATATATAGAAACATTTAATGTAAGATAATGACATGGAAAGATGTTCATTTTATATATATATATATATATTTTTTTTTTTTTTGAGGCAGAGTCTCACTCTGTCACCCACCCTGGAGTGCGATGGTACACTCTCAGCTCACTGCAATCTCCGCCTTCCAGGTTTCAGCAATTCTGCCTCAGCCTCCTGAGTAGCTGGAATTACAGGTGCCATCCACCTGCCTCGGCCTCCCAAAGTGTTGAGATTACAGGTGTGAGCCACCTCATCTGGCCAATAAGTGCAAAAAAAACCTGGCTATAAAATATTCATAATTTGATCCTTTTTTGCTCTAAAAAAAGGTGCATCTGTGCATAGAAAAACACATGAAAGGATATACATAGAAATGTTAATAGTGATATTCTTTGGACTGTGAGGTTATGGGTAACTTTTATTCATTAAGTTCATCAATAGTTCATTATCTTAATTTACTAATTTTTTCTGTTTTTTTTTTTTTTTTTTTTTTTTTTTTTGCTTTGTTGCCCAGGCTGGAGTGCAGTGGTGTGATCTCAACTCACTGCAACCTCTGCCTCTTGGGTTCAAGCAATTCTCCTGTCTCAGTCTCATGAGTAGCTGGGGATTATAGGTGCCCACCACCATGCCTGGTTAATTTTTATATTTTTAATAGAGATGGTTTCACCATGTTGCCAGGCTGGTCTTGAACTCTGGGCCTCAAGTGGTTCACCTGCCTGGCCTCCCAAAGTGCTAGGATTACAAGCATAATCCACTGTGCCTAGCCAATTTAGTGATTTTTTAAATGGGGGAGGAATTATGAAGTGTATCCACTAATCCTCAGAAATATCTACTAAAAGTTTTTCTAGTGCTCTTATCTGTAGTTCTTCAAAATGATAATAATTTCTATAAGAAAAGAATTTCACTTCAGAGATCTGAAAGATGAATGCAGATAAAAAATACAAAATAGCCAGCAATAAATTAATGCTTGAAATGAATCAGTAGTAACTCACCTCCAACGACTCCAATACAGAAGTACAGTTCCTCTACGGTGTTACAAAAAGAAGCCGCAATCAAGCCACAGCCTGACAAGCAGCCACCAATAATTATAACTATACGACTTCCATATTTATTCACCAGGATACTGCTGATAGGACCTAAAAGACAACCAAAAATGTAGTAATATAAAGGAAACTGCTCCCTCACATCTATACAAGTATGAATGACAATGAATGACAAATCTGCCAAAATATACAAGCAGCAATGATAATATTGTTGTCTATAATTATTTCTGAGTCATATGTACTAAAATAAAGATGCTAGAAAACATAATAAATTGTGCATGTTCTACATCTAAAAATACTGGATGGAATTTTCTTAAAATGCAACCAAAGTTATCCTTAATATTTCTCTTTTAAGGCAGGGCAGGCTGAAAACATCTTGCCAATGGATGTTCACAAGGTTTTTGATGTATCTGGATATGATTAATATAGATATGTAGAAAATGGCCAGGAGCAGTGGCTCACACCTATAATCCCAACTCTTTGGGAGGCTGAGGCAGGTGGATCACACGAGATCAGGAGTTCAAGACTAGTCTGGCCAATATAGTGAAACCTCGTCTCTACTAAAAATACAAAAATAAGCTGGACACGGTGGCGCATTCCTGTAATCCTAGCTTGGGAGGCTGAGGCAGGAGAATGGCTTGAACCTAGGAGGTGGAGGTTTCAGTAAGCCAAGATCATGCCACTGCACTCCAGCCTGGGTGACGGAGTGAGACTCTGTCTCAAAAAACAAACAAACAAAAAAACCAAAACACCTATGTAGAAAGTATTCTCTGTTTTAAATTTCACACAGGCAGTGATAGGAGATGTATAAACATATCTAAATAGGTTTTAGACTTGTATATTATCATAAATGTGGTTTGTATTGTATTTTTCTTTAAAGAAAAAAGACAAAAACGTGGCTGGCCAAGGTGGCTCACACCTGTAATCTCAGCACTTTGGGAGGCCAAGGCGGGTGGATTGCCTGAGCTCAGGAGTTTGAGACCAGCCTGGGCAACACAGTGAAACCCCATCTCTATTAAAAAGAAAAAAGACAAAAGACAAAAATGCATGATCATTTTTTCCATGTTTAAGTAGTTTTGCTTAGGTCATCTTGATTAAAAAAGAAAAAGTGTTTCGTTTCTAGTTACATCTAAATTCAGATACTAAACCAGGTATAGTGGTGCATGCCTGTAGTCCTAGCTACTCAGGAGGCTGAGGCAGAAGAATCACTTGAACCCAGGAGGCAGAGGTTGCAGTGAGCCAATATTGTGCCACTCCAGCCTGGGCAACAGAATGAGGCTCATGTCTCAAAAAACAAACAAAAATCACCTCAAATACATCTTTCAGAATTACTTGGTTCTATGCCTATATTAAGTTTCATGGTAGTACAACTGTGAAAAAAATACTTGCAGATAACATTAAATCAGGTAACAGTCAATATAACCTTGGGTGTAACAAGAATAGGAAATAGAGTATTATCAAAGAAAACCAGTGTAAATTTCCTTAGCTAACTACATGGACATAAAAATCAGCTTTTCTTATATGTAAGAAAAGGAACCTAATGAAAAGCATGATAAGAAACAAGAAGATATTTTATGCATTTCATCTATCAGTTTTTTGTTTGTTTGTTTTTTGTGACCAGTCTCCCTCTGTGGTTAGAGTGCAGTGGTGCAATGACAGCTCACTGTAGCCTCAACCTCCTGGGCTCAAGTAATCCTGCCACCTCTGCCTCCAAAAGTGCTGGGATTAACCATGCCCTACCCATGTATCAGTTTTTGAAAAGAGAAATCAAATGTCAAGTGGCCTCTTTTTTTTTTTAATTTAAATTTGAATCAAGGTCTTGTTCTGTCACCCAGGCTAGAGGGCAGTGTTATGACCACGGCTCACTGTGCCCTCAATTCAATCTGCCTGTCCAGCCTCCCAAGTAGCTGAAACCTCAGGGAGCATGCCACCGTGCTGGGTTAATTTTTGTATTTTCTTTTTTTTTTTTTGAGACGGAGTCTTGCTCTGTCGCCCGATCTCGGCTCACTGCAACCTCCGCCTTCTGGGTTCAAGTGATTCTTCTGCCTCAGCCTCCCAAGTAGCTGGGACTACAGGCACGTGCCACTAAACCTGGCTAATTTTTGCATTTTTAGTAGAGGTGAGGTTTCACCACATTGGCCAAGCTGGTCTTGAACTCCTGACCTCATGATCCACCCACCTTGGCCTCCCAAAATGCTGGAATTACATGTGTGAGCCACTGTGACAGCCAATTTTTGTACTTTTTATAGAGACAGAGTTTTACCATGTTGCCCAGGTTGGTCTTGTAATTCTGGGCTCAGGTGATCCACCTGCCTAGGCCTCCCAAAGTGCTGGAATTACAGGTGTGAGCCACCGTGCCTGGCTTTCTCTTCTTACTTGCTATAAACAGGTATAATTTGTAATCTGCCTTTTCCAAATTTAGAAATCTTAATTACAAGAAAGTGGTATCCAAACCTAGAGTGTATTTCTAAAATTACATATTGAATATACATATTCAGAATATACTAATAATCACATATTGGCCTATTCTAGTTCCATAAATACTATGAAAAATTCTTCAGTTATTTATAGTTTAGTATTACTATTCAGAGTTGTGGTATAGTATACTAATATTAAAATGATAGGCTGTAGCCCCAGGGCATCCTATTTTAAGTTATAGTTCCACCATATATTATTGTCTTTGTTTCTCAGAGGTTGTTATTATCCTTATAGGATTGTTGAAAGAATAAAAAATTAACTAACATATGTGAAGTGTTTAGTAGGTCCTCAATAAATATTGGCAGTGATCATGATACTAATACTGAACATGCTTATCTATGCTTTCACATGACACAGACAGAGGGTGCTCTCTATCTCCATCCATATAGATACAGAGGCATGTCTGTATATATACATATGATAAGCATGTTAAGAAGGAATTAAAGTTTTTTTTTCTTTTTTCTTTTTTTTTTTCCCTCTAGAGGTTGCCCAAGGAATTAAAGCTTTTGATTATTCATGTATTTCAGAGGACCAGGTCTCTCTAAGGTGCTAGATCAAGAACAGGCTGCCTCCGCCAGGCCCAATGGCTCGCACCTGTAATCCTAGCACTTTGGGAGGCTGAGGTGGGCATATCACCTGAGGTCAGGAGTTCGAGACAAGCCTGGCCAACATGGCAAAACCCCATCTCTACTAAAAACACAAAAATTAGTCAGCTGTGGTGGTGGACACCTATAATTCCAGCTACTCAGGAGGCTGAGGTTGCAGTGAGCCAAGATCACACCACTGCACTCCAGCCTGGGCAAAAGTGTGGTTCTGTCTCAAAAAAACAAAAAACAAACAAAAAAAAAAAAACTGGCTGCCAGGAGAGATTTCAGGCTTAACCCAAGATGTGCTTAAAGCAGTTTTTACTGCTACCTTCTAAGTTCTTGCTATGGTCTGAATGTTGCTAACCCCCCAGAATTCGTATGCTGTCAGTACCTTTTAAAAAGTGGACTGAGAGAGTTTGTCTTCCCTTCTGTCACATGAGGACACAGTCAGAAGGCATCACTAGTTATCACTAGTTATCTAGTTTGTTGGCACTTTGATCTTGGACTTCCCAGCCTCCACTGTGAGCAATACATTTCTATTGTTTATAAATTATCCAGTCAAAGGTACTTTGTTACAGCAGCCGGGACAGACTAAGACAATCAATTCATGAAAATATTAGATCACAGCTAATTTGAAAATAATTTGAGCCAGGCATTGTTGCTCACATCTGTAATCCTAGCACTTTGGGAGGCCAAGGCAAGGCAGATCGATTGAGTACAGGAGTTTGAAACCAGCCTCGGCAACGTGACAAAACCCCATCTCTACAAAAAATAAGAAAGTTAGCCAGGTGTGGTGGTACCCACCAGTAGTCCTAGCTACTCAGAAGCTGAGGTAGGGGGATTGCTTGAGCACAGGTGGCAGAGGTTGCAATGAGCAGAGATTGTACCATTGTACTCAAGCCTGGGCAATACACTGCCTCAAAAAGAAAAGAAAGAAAATAATTTGAATTTATAGCTTGTGTAAGATGAAAGAATTGCATACTGAAAGAATACTTATAAAATATTTTTAGGCCAGGTGCAGTGGCTCACACCTGTAATCCCAGCACTTTGGGAGGCTGAGGCAGGTGGATCACCTGAGGTCAGGGGTTTGAGACCAGCCTGGCCAACATAGTGAAACACAGTCTCTACTAAAAATACAAAAATTAGGAGGGCGTAGTGGTGCACGCCTGTAGTCCCAGCTACTTGGGAGGCTGAGAAGAATTGCTTGAACCAAGGAGGCAGAAGTTGCAGTTAGCAGAGATCATGCCACTGCAGTCCAACTGGTCGACAGAGTGCGACTCTGTCTCAAAAAGAAAAAAAAGTTTAAGTTAGTCATAAGATTTTGTACAGTCAGAATTACAAAGATAAATACCAGGACAGGCATGGTGACTCATCCTAGCTCTTTGGGAGGCCAAGGTGGGCAGATTGTTTGAGCCCAGGAGTTCAAGATCAGCCTGGGCAACATTGCAATACCCCATCTCTATAAAAAAGTACAAAATACAAAAATTAGCCGGTGTGGTGGTGCGAGCCTGTAGTCCCAGCTACTTGGCAAGGTGAGGTGGGAGAATCGACTGCCTGAGCCCAGGGAGGCTGAGGTCACAGTTGGCAGTGATTCTGGCGCTGCACTCCAGCCTGGGTGAGAGTGAGAAACCCTGTCTGAGGAAAAAACAAACAAACAAAGATCGCTATCACGATATCACCACACTGTTGACTCTGTGTGATAGAAGTTAATACTGTGGAAGTTTAAGTTTTTGAAATATTTAAAATTCCAAACCACAAGTGTTAAGATGACCATTGTGGAACTAAAAATATATAAATTTATGCTTTCAGGTTTTAAAAAAAATGGAAAAACAAACCAAAAGTAGGCAGCTAAGATCTCTTCCCCCCAAAATATACTTTAACAACCACCACTGTATATCTCTGACCCAAAGCACTAAAAAAGAAAACAAATCAACCATTTCTCAAAACATATTAGTGTTCAGATGTGGTCCAAGTGAACAAGTTAAAGGATTATGACAGTTGTCTAAAAGTGATGAAACTATTAGGGGATACACTACTTAGAAGTGAAACAAAACAAAATAACCTATTTAGTAAAAATTCTGCAAGAAGGCTCATGATAGGCATTTTGTCCTTTAGTGTTATTTCAGGAAGGATGGCCCTAATTAGCTATCATTAAAATAGGAAGGAGTAAGGTTTACAGGCCTATTATAAACTCAAAAAAATGTGCTAGTTATCTCATTAATTGAGTAAGGACAAAGAAGGAACTGTTTCCTCAAAGAAAAGTGTCATGTGCAATTAATTAAACTGACATCATTTACTTTTGATGCAAAACACAAGTGGCTCTCTAGCTCTCTGGTAGCACAGAATTGCAACATGTAAACTTCAGTGGTACTACAGAAGTTTGTAGTCAACTTAAGAACACACTGAACATCTGGAGTACCTCTGTAAATGTATATACCAATTTCTTCAAGCCATCATAGTCAAAACCTGATTATAATCCTGACAGAATGGAGTTCTAAACCTGCAAAATTATTGGCTCTCAGAAGCTAATGCCCAAAGTACCTTTTGATTTCTCTGAACTTATATATATTTTATATATATATATTATATATTACATATGTATAATATATATTATATACATTATATATATAATATATTATATTATATACATTATATATAAAATATATTATATTATATACATTATATATATATATATATATATATAATATATATATATAAAAGCTACAACTTAGCAGTTAGGTTCTTTAATTTAATAGACAAAATAGGCCAATGTTTAAAATGTAAAAGGCACAAAAAGATAAACAGTGGAAAAATGACTGGGCGCCGTGGCTCACACCTGTAATCCCAGCACTTTGGGAGGCTGAGGCAGGCGAATCATGAGGTCAAGAGATCATGACCATCCTGGTCAACATGAGGAGACCACCCCCCACCCCATCTCTACTAAAAATACAAAAATTAGCTGGGCGTGGGTGGCAGGCGCCTGTAGTCCCAGCTACTTGGGAGGTTGAGGCGGAGGAATCCTTGAACCTGGAAGGCAGAGTTTGCAGTGAACTGAAATCGCACCACTGCACTCCAGCCTGGTGACAGAGTGAGACACTCCGTCTCAAAACACCCAAAACCAAAAACAAAAAACAGTGAAAACATAAGCCTTTCTACTCCTCTTCCCAGCCACCCAGTTTCTCTCTCTCCATGGCAGCCAGTTACCTGTTTCTTCCGTACACTTTAATTATAGGTTTAATGAAACTATTATTTTAACTGCTTATTCCTGTTTCATAATCACATATTGTCTCAAAAGGATTATAAACTTCTCAAAGGAAGGGATCAGTGTTTCTGTCACTCACAACACCTAGCCCAGTGCTGAATATATTCCTAGAACTTGATAAATATTGGTTGAATCTGCCACCACCTTAGCAGCCTAAGGCTAAAGTTATTTATAGCTGAAACCTAGAATCCTTATATTGGCTAGAAACAGTATTTTAAATCATGTTAAGTAAGCAACTCTCTCTATATATTTCCTTTACAATATGCCAAAGAAAACAAAAGAGAAGGAAATGATAAAACTTAAGTTTAGGATGCAGCTGACATACTTTTAGGACTCATAACATCACAAGTAATACAGAGGAGGTTTTAGTTAATTCTAACATCATATACAGATTTTACCTGAGACTCTGAACCATGCCATTCAGGCTAGTCTGATTTATTTTGATTCTCCCAACATCAGTTTTTTAAAATCTCTATTTGATCTCTATTTGTTTACATTTCAAGAGTCTAGCAGAGACAACAATAACCACAAAAAAAGTTGTGCATACATCATTTTTATAACAGTCTTTTAAGTTCAGTGATACTTCAGTTGAAGCAAATCAGGGTCCCTCTCAATTTCTCATTTCTGTTTTGGAATACCATAGTGCACTATAGCAAGAGTAGTTGTTATCAGGAATGAAAAATATGATTCTAAACACCAAACTTTAAGAAATAACATTTCAAAACATCCACGGAATAAGTTTTTTTTTTTAAGTTACCTAATACACAGACTCTGACTGCTTCATGAAAATTAAAAGAGTAGGCCTTAATGGGTACTTACCTCCACCATACATGACAGCCAACATTATGGAGGATATCCATGACACTTGGCTGCTGGTAGCATGGAACAGACTTTCAATCTCTTTGAAGAAGACAGTAATAGATTTGGGAAATGCGTAAGAGAAGCCGATGGAAATGAAAGCTCCAACTACCACTGCCCAGCCCCAGCCTCCATCTGGGGGAGTGTATCCAACTGGACCTCCAACTGCTGGTGGCATTTCGAGTGTAGATAAATTCCAAAATGGAGGTCAAATCCAAATATCTGAAAGATAAAAAATTAAAATAATATGTCAAAATAAGGTACACCTACAAAACTCTTTTGTGAAATAAGAAATATAGCCAAGTGTGGCCGATCATGCCTGTAATCTCAGCTACTTGGGAGGTTAAGGCAGGAGGATCATTTGAGGCCAGGAGTTCACGGTGCCTGGGCCACACAGAGCCTGTGTCTGAGAAATTTTTTTTTTTTTTTGAGGCGGAGTCTCATAATGATTGCCTGGGCTGGAGCGCACTGCTCTAATCTCAGCTCACTGCAACCTCCGCCTCCCAGGTTAAAGCAATTCTCCTTGCATAGCCTCCCAAGTAGCTGGGATTACAGGTGCCCACCACTATGCCTGGCTAATTTTTTTTTTTTTTTAGAAGAGATGAGGTTTTCCCATTTTGGCCAGGCTGGTCTTGAACTCCTGACCTCATGATCTGGCCACCTCAGGCTCCCAAAGTGCTGGGATTACAAGCGTGAGTCACCGTGTCTGGCCAGGAAATTTTTTTTAAATCTAGGTATGGCAGAGCATGCCTGTAGTCCTAGCTACTCAGGAGGCTGAGGCAGAAGGATCACTTGGACCCAGGAGTTTGAGACCAGCCTGGGCAACATAGGTAGATCCCAACTCTACAAAAAAAATTTAAAAAGTTAGCCAGACTGCGGTGTATGGTGCCTGTGGTCCCAGTTACTCAGGAGGCTGATATGGGAGGATCAGTTGAGCCTGGGAGGTAGTGGCTGCAGTGAGCTGTGATTGCACCACTGCACTGTGGCTTGGGCAAAAGAGCCAAGAACCTGTCTCAATCAATCAATAGATAAACAAGACCTGATGAACTTCCAGGTTGGTCAGTGCATCCATGTGCAGGGAGGACAGCATACCCCAACTCCACAGGGGAAAACGCTCCTGGACCCGGGGACCCTTCCAGACCTTGTCCTATGTACTTCCTCATCTGGCTGTTCATATGTATCCTTTACAGTATTCTTTATAATAAACTGGCAAGCATACGTGTTTCCCTGAGTTCTGTGAGCCTTTCTAGCAAATTAAACCCAAGGAGATGGTAGTGGTAACTGGATTTGTAGCTGGTCAGTCACAAGTACAGGTGACAGCCTACTACTTATGTATATTGGTATGTGAAGTGAAGGCCCCAGTCTTGTGCAACTGAGCCCTTAACCTGGTATTTAACTCCAGGTAGTCTAAGTCAAAATTGAATTGAATCATGGGACACCAAGTTGATGTATCCTACAGAATTGCTTGGTATATGCAGGGGAAAAAAACCCCACACATCTGGTTAAGTAGTGTTCTGTGATGTGTTGAGGTTTGACTGTGTAAGAGAAAAAAAGTGTTTTTCTCCTTCAGATCTTTACAACTAGCTCTCAAGTAAATGAATTTTTTTTTAATGTTACATGTCTAATAGACATTATTTTAAAGACATTATCAGAAAAAGTATTAGAGTCATGGTATTACCCTTAATTTTTTGTAACTTAAAGGAAAATAGCTTCTCACCACTTAAATCATAATTGAAATAAATCCTTTTCAATAAATCCATTAACATCATAATTCCTTAAATTACTATAGATAACTAAATGCCCCATTTGACTTAACTGCAACTTGCTTGCAAAATTCACATAACACATAACCCACAAGGACTTTAGGTAACCTTTGTAAGTTTTTTACCTTTTCTAAAATGTATTCTTCCATACTTAATTTTTACATTCTCTTATTTATGGCTGACTTAAGTACCAGGAAGTGAGTGTCTGACTCACTAGATATGTACTCATTTACAAAAATAAGACAATTCTGAACACACAAAATTTTCACTTAACAGGCTGGGGAACGATCTGAAAAGTTTCCTTTTATCTAATAGCTTTGCTTCAAGGTATTTTTCCCCATTATATGACAAGAAACTCCTAAACAACAGCTGGTCAATACAGTTAAAATCAGCAATTGAAATATGATGTCAAAAGATGGCAGTTTTAGGCCAGGCACAGTGGCTCATGCCTGTAATCGCAGCACTTTGGGAGGCCGAGGTGGGTGGATCACCTGAGGTCTAGAGTTTGAGACCAGCCCGACCAATATGGTGAAACCCCATCTCTACTAAAAGTACAAAACTTAGCAAGCCATGGTGGCATGCAACTGTAGTCCCATATATGAGAGAGGCTGAGATAGGAGAATCGCTTGAACCCGGGAGGTGGAGGTTGCAGTAAGCCAAGATTGTGCCACTGCACTCCAGCCTGAGAGACAGAGTGAGACTCTGTCTCAAGAAAAAAAAAAAAAAGAAAGAAAGAAAAAAATGGTAGTTTTAAATCAAAGATAACCCCTTCTCGAATTCACTTAGTACTAATGAATAATGAATGGCATGGTTAGAAAATGTAATTTCCTGTTACATCCTTAGTCTATAACACAAACCCTTCTTCATAATATTAGTACTATGAAGGTGAAGATGTCTGAAGGAATATAACGAAACAACTATAAAAAAAGTTTAGGCTGGGCGCGGTGGCTCATGCCTGTAATCCCAACACTTTGGGAGGCTGAGGCGGGTGGTCATGAGGTCAGGAGTTTGAGATCACCTTGGCCAACACGGTGAAACCCCATCTCTACTAAAAATACAAAAAAATACTTGACTAAGCGAGACAGAATTTTGCTCTTGTTGCCCAAGCTGGAGTGCAATGGCATGATCTCAGTTCACTGCAACCTCTGCAAAAGATTTGAACAGTTGCGATGCATGAATGACAAACAAGCACCTGTAAAGACACTCAACATCGTTGGTCATTTAAAAATGCAAATTAAAATCACATGAGATACTAATACATATCTACTAAAATTAAGATCGATAATTCCAAGAATTTGTGGGAATATAAAGCCAATGGAACTCTCATATTGCTGATGGTACAGTCCCTTGGAACACATTTTGGCAGTTCCTTTAAAGTTATACATGCATTTAATATATGAGCCAGCCATTACAGCCTGAGGTATTACCCAAGAGAAGTGAAAACATACATCCTCACAAAGATTTATATGAAAATTCTCTAGGAGCTTGATGTATAATAGCCAAAAACCGAAAACAACCCAATGTCCATCAACAAATGAATGGATAAACAATGGTATAGCCATATAATAGAATACTACTCAGCAATAAAAAGGGACAAACTACCGATGCATGCAATAACAAGGATGAATTTCAAAAGCATTCCGTTAAGTAGAAAAAAAAGCATTGTATCCTATATAGTCACATTTATGTTAAACTGTAGAAAAGGCAAAATTCTAGCACAGGTTGTGCATCTCTAATCTGAAAATACAAAATTTTCCAAAATCTGAGATTTTCTGAACACCAGACATGATGCTCAAAGAAAATGTTCATTTGAACATTTTCAATTTTGCATTTCTGGATTAGGGATGTTTAACTGCTTAAGTAACTAAAATATTCCAAAATCTGAAATCCAAAACACATCTCATCCCAAGCATTTTAGTTAGATAAGGGATACTTGAACTGTGATAGAAAACAAATCAGTCGCCACCAGGGGTTTGGGAGAGAAGACTGACTGCAAAAGAGCATGCAATAACTTTTAGGGTCATGGAAATGCTTTATTATCATGATGATGACAGTTACTCAAACTGTACATTTAAGTTAGTGAATTTTATTATGTCAATTATACCTCAATAAAGCTGATCAAAAACTAAAAAGTCCAAGGACAGTGACAAGGGGGAACTTGTTTTATGGCACAGGGAGACAATATAGAAGCCAAAGGAGAGGGCAGGCAAACTTCTTTGTCTTGGTTATCTGGATGGTTAAAAGAAAAAGAAGACAAAGATGAGGATAAAGAAAAGGAGACAAGAAGAGGACAGACAGAAGACTCTTTTCTGAGAATTCACAACTCAGGTCAGTGTGAGCTCATGCTTGGCAGGAAATTATCTGTAGGAAACCTTTGTTGCTCTTCCAGAGATACATTATATTTGATTTTGCTAGCAAAGATTTCCCACAAAGGCCTGCCGAACATAAGCTCACAATTGTGAACATATCAAGAACCAATTAACCGTGAGTAAAAGTAAAGCCAATTGAACACAGTCAGATTAGACACTCAGGAATTATAGGTATAGGAATATAAATATTTAATTGACTACAGACATGAAATGGGCATTTAAAACATTAGAAAAAATTGTGTCTTTCTCTAAAAAAGATCCATCAAAGAAGATTAATTGATTTGAAATAGAACTAAAAATGGAAAGTAAAGTTGGACAGCCATGGTTGCTCATGCCTGTAATCCCAGCACTTTGGGAGGCTAAAGTAGGTGGATCACCTAATGTCAGGAGTTCAAGACCATCCTGGCCAACATGGTGAAACTCCATCTCTACAAAAAGTACAAAAATTAGCCAGGCATGGTGGCTTGTGTCTGTAATTCCAGCTACTTCGGAGGCTGAGGCAGAATAATCTTTTGAAGCTGGGAGGCAGAGGTTCCAGTGAGCTGAGATTGCACCATTGCACTCCAGCCTGGAGTAACAGAGCAAGACTCTGTCTCAAAAAATATAAATAAATAAATAAATAAATAAAGTCAATGAAATTAATAACAGGTTAGCTAGAAGACTGGACATAGCTACATACAGAGTCAGTAAACCTTAAGAAGAGGTTTGAAGAGATTAGTCAGAATTCAGGGGAGAGCTTCATTCTAAAGCTATGAGAGAAAGGTTTTATAATGGGAGGATCTGACATTTATCTAATGGCACTTCAGCCTGGGCGACAGAGTGAGACTGTCTCAAAAAAAAAAAATAGTTAAGCTGATTCAATTTATGGGAAATAGCTGGCCAGTCCTCATTTTCAAACCAATCAAGTAAAAGATCTCTCTCTCTCTCTTTTTCTGCTCCCCCACTTCTCTCTCTCTTTCTTTTGACAAGTCTTGCTCTGTACCCAGGCTTGAGTGCAAATCTTGGCTTACTCACTACAATCTCAGCTCACTCACTGCAACCTCTGCCTCCCAGTTTCAAGCAATTCTCCTGCCTCAGCCTCCTGAGCAGCTGGGACTATAGGCATGTGCCACAACGCCCAGCCAATTTTTGTATTTTTAGTAGAGACTGGGTTTCATCCTATTGGCCAGGCTGGTCTTGAACTCGTGACCTCGTGATCTACCTGCCTTAGCCTCCCAAAGTGCTGGGATTACAGGAGTGAGCCACCATTCCCTGCGGCACACTTCATTTTAATTGAAATAAATGTGTTGATATACATCTCTGTGATAACTATCTCATTTTTCTAATAACGATTCTAACCTAGAAAATGGAGGTGACCGGGCATGATGGCTCACGCCTGTAATCCCAGCACTTTGGGAGGCCAAGGTGGGTGGATCACTTGAGGTCAGGAGTTTGAGAGCAGCCTGGTCAACATGGTGAAATCCCACCTCTACAAAAAATACAAAATTTAGCTGGGTGTGGTGGTAGGCGCCTGTAATCTCTGCTATTTGGGAGGCTGAGGCAGGAGAATTGCTTGAACCTGGAAGACAGAGGTTGCAGTAAACAATGATCGCACCATTGCACTCCAGTCTGGGTGACAGAGGAAGACCCTGTCTCAAAAAGAGAGAAGGCAGTAGTTTGTTGTCCAGATGAAATATTTCAATATTCTCCAGTATTTCCGACCTAATCCCTTTTCGGATTTCTAACATAGGATTCTTTCTAGGACTATGCATTCTGAAATTTTCCCTTCCTTTGAGATTTTTATTGCCTGGGACAGTGAAGCACAGTAAGAAATGGGATGAATAAAGGATACAACTTTCTTTTGTAGTGGGGGAAAGCCTTTTGGATAATTCAAGTTGGAAAAGAAAAAGTAGAGCTCAGGCATCCATTCTCAAGAGATAATTTTTAGTTAAGGTTATATCTCAACCTGAGGATGTGCAGAATAATTCCCTCAAAAATATAATAAAGTTTAAAAATTCAAGGTCTTTGTTCTAGGGCATTTCATCTACCTATGATTCAGGTGAGATAAAATATTTACAAGTTAAGGTTTCCTAAAATTTCTACTGGAATGAATGATTAAAAGCTATTTAACAGGTCAGCTCTGCTAACAGAAACAGCCTGAATTCTAAAATGATGTTAAATACAACTGCTGCTGGCGTTGATTTTATGAGTTTTTCTTCATCTAAGTATGAAAAAAGAATACTTGAAAAATTTCAAAGAACTACTAAAAAGATTAATTCATCTCAGAATATTTACACATATAGAACACCCACACACAGACAGTAGGGCTGTTTAACACATCACGCTCTGACTGGAACAGCTAATACGTGCTGGACGTGATTAAACTTTGAGTTTAGCTGCCAGCTATGATTTGTCCCAATTAAGGCAGTTACAATTTTTAGTCACTAAGCTTGCCTCATCAAGTTAATACCTTATTCCATAGTGCCATAATTAGATTTAAAGCTTCAAGAAGCTTTAAAATGGTTTAAAAGGAAATAAGAAAGTATAAGAAATAAGAGTATCCAAAATCATTTTGAAAAACAGACCACATCAAAAAACCAGACACAGATTCAACACAATTCTGCCACTGCCTGACAAATGGCTATCCCTGTTAACTTAAAAATTCTGATGTGAACAGAAAAAAAAAGTCAGTTAATATCATTATCTAAGCATATTATTTCCTTTTAAACTCGCAAATCTCAGCTACAAACAGAAGGGCTCATTCAGAAAGTAAATTATGAGAGCAGGCCGCCTTGCAGAGTAGGTCCCCTTGAGAAAAGAGAGCACATGCATTCTTTGTATGCTAAAGTCCAGAGGCTAAAAGGGACTAAAGTTTAAGATTTTAATCCTTACAATATGTGCACAGTAGCTTTCCTATCAGCTTAGCTATTATTGCCTAAGAGTGATGAGGAGGCTAAAAAAACAAAGTGATAGGGTGATGAGAAAAATTCTTCATCAATTCATCTTGTCTAAATGATGACAGAAAACAATAACCCTAACTTTTCTTGGCAATGATGGTGATAAGAATCACCTTTTAGATTTTCTGATCTTTGTTTCTCATTAACTCTTAGAAATTGTGCTAGTAAACTAATCTGGAAAGCCGAAGCTGTGCTCCATACCCGCCATGTCCTTGCCCCATTCCCAAAGAGAAGAGCTACATGGTGTTCTCGACACTTTTAACATTTAAAACAAAGCCACTGTCTCTTCCTAAAACGACAATGACCAGTTTGTAAATTTAAAAGCAGAAAGTATCTAAAACCAATAACCTTAAAATAATCTGTTACTAAGTGTAAACTAGATTTAGGTTTCAAATTCACATAGAAACATTCAAATCCAGAGATGCTGATTTACTGAAGCTATTGCTGCTGAAGTAGATAACCTGCTGCTCTCTATAACTAGCCCTAATCCAGCTGCATGGCTTACAGACCACCTGTCCGAAATTAACTTCCAAGATCCAAAGTCTAGGAAACCTGACTTTCATTTGCTTTCTTTTCCATTTTGAAAATGAATACATTGAAGAAACCAAAACAGTGAAGAAATCAAGGAGAAATCGCTAGTCAAAGAAATATAACTCCAAAAAAAAGAAAGAAAAAGAGAAAATAAAGAAAATCCTGCCACTTGCCACAGCATAGATGGACCTGGAGGAAATTTGTGAAGTGTAATAAGCCAGACCCAGAAAGACAAACTCTGAATGATCTCACTTACATGTGGAGTCTAAAACAGTCATAGAAGCAGAGAGTAAAATGGCAATTACCAGGCCCTGGGAAGGTATTGGTTAAAGGGTACAGAGTTTCCATAATACAACAAAACTAAGTTCTGGAGATATACTGTACAGTATAAGGCCTATGATTAACATTGTATTGAATTCTTTAAAATTTGCTAAAAGTGTAAACTTACGTTAAATCCTCTTAACAGGAAAAAACCACCAAAGAGAACAAAGGGAGCAGGAGGACATTTTTGGAGGTGATTAAATTTATGGTACTGATGGTGATGGTTTCACAGTTGTACTTTCTTGAGTTAACTTTCTGTTGTTCATTGGTATTTGCAAGGTTTCTTTTTTTTTTGGAGAGGAAGTTTTGCTCTTGTTGCCCAGGCTGGAGTGCAATGGTGTAATCTCGACTCACTGTAACCTCCGCCTCCTGGGTTCAAGCGATTCTCCTGCTTCAGCCTCTCGATTAGCTGGGATAATAGGCATGCACCATCATGCCTGGCTAATTTTTGTATTAGTAGAGATGGGGTTTCACCAAGTTGGCCAGTTGGTCTTGAACTCCTGACCTCAGGTGATCTACATGCCTTAGCATCTGAATGTGCTGGAATTACAGGCATGAGCCACTGTGCCCCAAATTTGTATTATTTCTTTCATCATTCTAAATAAAAACTCACCTTCATACTCTCTCCACTCCCTGCCCCTGCCCAGCCCCTCTGCACAAAAAGACAACAAATCTCAAAGTTTTTTGTTCCAGGGCAACCTTAAGCAAAATGCAGTTGGAAAGGGGAATATTTTAATGACATTTTCAGATAATTGAGGATATTCCTCTTTGATACTATACCAAAACTTGATAGGTGATTTTTTTTTTTTTTCAATAGGGTCTTGCTCTATTTTTTGCAATAGTGTCTTACTCCAGCCAGGCTGGAGCGCAGTGGTGCAATCACTGCTCACTGTAGCCTCCACCTCCTGGGCTCAAGTAATCCTCCAACCTCAGCCTCCCAGTAGCTGGGATTACAGGCGCATGATACCGTGCCTGGCTAATTTTTGTATTTTTTGTAGAGATGAAGTTTTGCCATGTTTCCCAGGCTGGTTTGAACTCTTGGGCTGGGCTCAAGTGATTCTCTGGCCTCAGCCTCCCGAAGTGCTGGGATTACAGGTGTGAGCCACTGCCCAGCTGATAGTTTCAAGATGATTAGTTACAAACAAAATCTAAAAACTTCAATCTTGAAAGAGTCCAAAAAACCACACTTTGAGAATGGCTGTTTTTTTAAATCATTAATTCAATTTGAACAGGAAAAGTGACTAAATTGATACCTAATGGCTTATTCAGACTGCATATCATCTTGGTGTATTAAAGTGAATCAGAATCAGGTTAGACAGTTCTTTTTTTCAGCACTACAGTATATTCTGGTGTATAACAGGGATGTATTAATTATAGAAAAAAGCTGATATATACGTACACAGGAAGGGATGGTCAGAGATGGTGCAGAATACACTACTATTTTTCACTGTACATCATTTAGGTTCTACTTAAATAATATGTATTTGCTACCTTGATAAAAATTATGGGCCAGGTGCAGTGGCTCATAATCACAGGCTCAGTGGCCTGTAATCCCAGCACTTTGGGAGGCCAAGGCAGGCAGATCATGAGGTCGGAAGATGGAGACCATCCTGGCTAACACAGTGAAACCCCATCTCTACTAAAAATACAAAAAAATTAGCAAGGTGCGGTAGCAGGCACCTGTAATCCCAGCTACTCTGGAGGCTGAAGCAGGAGATTCGCTTGAACCCGGGAGGCGGAGGTTGCAGTGAGCTTAAGACTGCACCACTGCACTCCAGCCTAGATGACAGAGCAAGACTCTGTCTCAAAAAAAAAAAAAAACCCTTTCCTTTACAAGTTCTTTGGACAAAATCATGTCCTTTGCAGCAACATGGATGCAGATAGAGGCCATTATCCTAAGCAAACTGACACAGTAAACTAAATACTGTTCTCACTTACAAGTGAGAGCTAAACATTGGGTATACATGGAGATAAAGATGGGAATAGATACTGGGAAATACAAGATGGGGTAGAAGGGCAAAGGGTTGAAAACTACCTATTGGGCTCTTCCACAGGAGGCCTACACACTGCTGCTTGTGCTGCCACTATGTCTCCAGTGATCCCTGAAAAGTTCCAGCATATTTTGCAAGTACTCAACACCAACATCGATGGGCGGTGGAAAATCAAGGGTGTGGGCCAAAGATACGCTCATGTGGTGTTGAGGAAAGCAAGACATTGACCTCACCAAGAGGGCAGGAGAACTCACTGAGGATGAGGTGGAACATGTGATCACTATTATGCAGAATTCATGCCAGTACAAGATCCTAGACTGGTTCTTGAACAGACAGAGGGATGTAAAGGATGGAAAACAGCCAGGTCCTAGCCAATGGTCTGCACAACAAGCTCCGTGAAGACCTGGAGCAACTGAAGAAGATTCGGGCCCACGGGTGGCTGCGCCACTTCTGGGGCCTTCATGTCCAAGGCCAGCATACCAAGACCACTGGCCGCTGTGGCCACACCATGGGTGTGTCCAAGAAGAAATAAGTCTGTAGAACTTGTCTGTTAATAAATAGTTTATATACCAAAGGAAAAAAAATAAACTACCTATTGGGTTCTATGCTCACTTCCTGGGTGATGGGTTCAATTGTATTCCAAACCTCAGCATCATGCAATATACCTTTGTAAAAAACCTGCACATCATGTATCCCCAGAATCTAAAATAAACGTTGAATAAATTACTAAATAATAATGTCATATAAAAAGAGTTCTTTGGCTTATCAAGTTTATTCCCTGTAGACCTCTTCACAATTTCGTGTAGTCCTAAATACCGTATATATTCTTGGAGAGCATTCTCCAAACCAGAAATTTGTTCAAAGTTTTTCCTAACAAGAATGCACATAGTGCATACTTGTCAGGAGCTTACAGGACCGTAAAACAGATGAAAGTTAACATTTCTAACTATCCTCATCTCTACTGTGATCTAGAAAAGCCTTGTTTATTTCAAGTAAATATAGCACATGCTAAATTTGTGGTATGTGATGAAATGGAGACTGTTTATTAGATCTCAGGGCCCTTTCACCACCTAAAACAAGACAGAAGGAGGTGTTGGAGGTTGAGAGGGGGTTTTTCTAGCATAAACAATATCCCTTAATTTCTAGCCTTTTGGACACCTTTCTGTGGCCACTGCAGTCTTATGTACATAGTATTCAAATATAACACTTTTTTTTTGAGATGGAGTTTCACTCTGGTTGCCCAGGCTAGAGTGCAATGGCACGACCTCAGCTCACTGCAACCTCTGTCTCCTGGTGCAAGTGATTCTCCTGCCTCAGCCTTCCAAGTAGCTGGGATTACAGGAACGCACCACCATGCCAGGCTAATTTTTGTATTTTTAATAGAGATGGGTTTTACCATGTTGTCCAGGCTGGTCTCAAATTCTTGACCACATGATCCACCCGCCTCAGCCTCACAAAGTGTTGGGATTATGGGCATGAGCCACCATGACATTTTTCTACCTTGTAAATGACTTTTGGTGAAGGATCTTGCTAAATAGTAGTCCAACTAGAGTCAGCTGACCAAAGCCTCAATGCTGAACTTTTTTGAAAGGGCATAAACACAGCCAGGTGCGGTGGCTCAGGCCTGTAATCATAGCATTTTGGGAGGTCAAGGAGGGTGGATCACCTGAGGTCAGGAGATCGAGACCATCCTGGCCAACATGGTGAAACCTCACCTCTATTAAAAATACAAAAATTAGCTGGGCATGGTGGCACACACCTGTAGTCCCAGCTACTTGTGAGGCTGAGGCAGGAGAATTGCTTGAACCCAGGAGGCGGAGGTTGCAGTGAGCCGAGATCGTTCCACCGCACTCCAGCCTGGCAATAGAGCAAGACTTCGTCTCAAAAAAAAGAAAAGGCATAAACAAAAGTTACAAGTAACATGAAGGCATGTGGACATAAAGAACCAGCCTTGTCGGGTGTGGTGGCGCGTGCCTGTAATCCCAGCTACTCGGGAGGCTGAGGCTTGAGGATCGCCTGAGTTCAGGAGTTCTGGGCTGTAGTGCGCTATGCTGATCGGGTGTCTGCACTAAGTTCGGCATCAATATGGTGACCTCCCAGGAGCGGGGGACCACGAGGTTGCCTAAGGAGGGGTGAACCGGCCCAGGTCAGAAACAGAGCAGGTCAAAACTCCTGTGCTGATGAGTAGGGACAGTGCCTGTGAATAGCCACTGCACTCCAGCCTGGGCAACCTAGTGAGACCCTGTCTCTTTAAAACAAACAAACAAACAAACAAACAAACAAACAAACAAAAAAACCGCCTTAAGATATTTCCCAGAGAATGGGATTTAGTGCCACTACCAAATAACATGTATTTTAAATATTTCTGGCTTGTCAGGTAAAACGGGTTTAAGTTTTCCTAGACAACTTCCTGTCAATCAATGTTTCAGCTAACTAGCAGTTAGAGCTACTTTTGCTATATCATGAACAAAACCAGTCAAACTATTTCAATGAAAAATAAAGGGGCGGGGGGAAAGATGTGGCTTTCTATTTGCAAATTCAACTAAATTTCATTAAGAAGATACAATATGCCCAAGTAAAAAAAATCAATCTTCACTTGTATTTCCATTTTACTGGGCATATGTTGATATATAATTCCAATTAATTTGACTTGACTTTAATATTCTACAACACCCTATGATGCTACTATTATGACCCCAATCTTAATCTTGTACAGTAGTTGTTTTAGATATGAGGAAGATTAAAGTAGTATGGAGAACTGATGAAACTGAACCTATTTGTAAATGGGCAAACTAACATGCAAACTTAAAGGTAATGGACATATATATTATATTGTATATTATATATACATTTGTGTGTGTGTATTTACTTATTTAGTCCTCTTTTGTCAATCTCAGCTAGTGTCATGTTCAATAAACTGAATCTAGTAGCCAACATTCTTAATTTTCCTTGTAAGAAAATAACTTACATCATCTGTTCAACCAAATAAGCATGATTTTATTTCGGGAGAAGGGGCTATAAGATAGGTGGGGAGTATAAAATTGTACTGATGTAGGGAGAAGTACCACATTGGTACAATATCTTTCAAAAGTAAGTGACCCATCTGAAGACTTAAAGAATAGATAAGGGTTTTAGTATGTTAAATAATCTGCATTCTAAATTGAAAACAGGAATTTTCAAAATAAGAAAAAGAAATTTCTACTTAACTTTTGAAGTTTGATTTGCAAACTATAAGCACAAACAAATTCCAATAAAAACATTTTTCCCTTTAATAATTCAACTTGAAGCTCAAGCCTGGATGAAAAATTATGAAATACCTGTAAAAATGTTTAGTATAAAAAGGTTTCCAGAAACTAGTAACTACTTTTACTTCAGCTGACAAACAGGAAAACATGCAAACAAAATAGAACAATGAAACCTAAGTTAGCATTTTTTATTACTAGGGTTATAGCTCTAATTCTAGGAATAAGTAAACTTTTAGAAAACCACAGCATAAAACAGTTCACATTGTTACTAGTGAATTACTACCTCAAATAAAAATAAAAATAAATAAATCCCACCAACAATTAAATGCACCATCTTAGGTGAAAAGTAATAATCTTATAATAGCAGATTCTCTATTCTCAACCGTAACAACTGCCTAAGCACCACTGCATTCCTTGGCCATTTCACCTTTCGTGTGGTGAAAGCACAAACTATGTTATAAGTTTCTTTATGAACTCTACAATCCCAAAGAACAAGGTGGATCACCTGAGGTTGGGAGTTCAAGACCAGCCAGACCAACATGGAGAAACCCCATTTCTACCAAAACTACAAAATTAGCCGGGCGTGGTGGTGCATGCCTGTATTCCCAGCTACTTAGGAGGGGGAGGCAGGAGAATCGCTTGAACCCGGGAGGCAGAGGTTGCAGTGAGCTGAGATTGTGCCATTGCACTCTAGCCTGGGTGACAAGAGCAAAACTCTGTCTCAAATTAAAAAAAAAAAAGCCAGGCACGGTGACTCACACCTGTCATCCCAGCACTTTGGGAGGCTAAGGCAGGCTGATCACCTAACATTGGGCGTTCAAGACCAGCCTGGCCAAAATGATAAAACCCCCTCTCTACTAAAAATACAAAAAATTAGCCAGGTGTGGTGGCAGGCACTCAGGAGGCTGAGGCAGGAGAATTGCTTGAACCCAGGAGGTGGAGGTTGCAGTGAGCTGAGCTTGTGCCACTGTACTCCAGCCTAGGCAACAAGAGTGAAACTCCACCTCCAAAAAAAAAAGAAAAATCCCTATATCCCAAACAAATAGTAGTATTAGATGAACTTCAGGTAATCTAATTATTCCAGTTTTTGAGAATTAGATAAAAATATGAAACCAGAAAAAAAAAACACTTTCAGTGATGTAATGCTTTCTGGATCTAGTGCCCTCTACAGTGAAAGCAGAAAAGTTTTTTTGTTTTGTTTTTTTAAGAAAAAAAAATTATTGAGCACAACTTTTGGCACAATGAACTTATCAATCTTCTTTTCTGAGCTATTATTAAACCAGCAAATTTTGCCTTCTTTAAAAATGCTTCATTTATTCCTTCATCTGCTAGGGTAAAAAAAAAAACCAAATGCTTCACTTTTGCCTTCTTCTCACAGACTAAAAAACTGGCTACTGTCAGAGTTGAGAGTCCTGTATCCCTTTCACATATTAATTTATTTCTTGGTTGGACAGGAATTTCCAAATATAGACCATTTCACATTTTATAAAACAACATGAGAAGTCATGAAGAAAAGAAAGTTGGGGGATATGTCCATCAATTGTAGGTTTTGCTTGGAAAAATTCTAGATTATATTCTGAAATAAATAACCATGTGTTTTGTTTTCTACAGCAACCCAAAATATATTCAACAAGTCAGTATGTAAGTGGGCCATTTAAATTTACTAACATATAACCTAACCTGTTCCAGAATCTGAATAAACGTACTGGCTGGATTAAAGTTACAAACAAGTGAGTTGTCAGATTACATCATTTACGTTACTTTGAATATAAATGAGCATTTGAATATATTAATAATAGATGATATTTCTATTACAAGGTACTTCACTTCCAGTATCAGATGCTTAATAGGGAGAATAAGTGGATTATAATTAGTTAAGAAAAAGACAAACAACAAAGAAAGCTTTTCCTTTTCCTGCAAAAAGCTAAATTGAATTATTCACTCACAGAAATAATTAACATTATACTTAGTTTTACATTAAAAAAACTTTCAGGACTAGAGACAACAGAATAATAAAATATTTCATTTCAAAGTTTTATTCTCATTCTAAAAGTTTTTAAACAATACTTTAAAATATTTAAATCTCTAATCTCTTCTAACAACTTCTTATATACAACCGTAACTGTTTAAAAATTCCTTGAATGAGTCTGAACTTCATCATGATGCTACCTTTGACCTCCCCCATTATCTTCAATAAAGAACTAAGTTGTTTTGTTTTCTTGTTTGCTTCCCCAGTAACAGACAAATCACAAAAGAGGATTAAATTGAGTACTGTCTGTCTGGCACTAAAACATTATTCACCATTCTCTCCATGGAAATCTTTAGGAGAAAGGAGAAACATTTATGTGATCTGAAGAGAAACCAGAGTATACCATTCTCAAATGTTTATTTGCAAAGCTTTTGGGGAAATTATCTGCAGACATTAAAGATGTATCAAAGTCAATATTATTATCTCAAAACACAGCACAGTTAAATAGCCTTTTTAATTGCTAACAATGTAAATCTTAGACTACGCTGCCATTAAGATAACTCTTAGCTCTTTTATGAGAAATACACAATTTTCAAATGAGTGTTTTATTTTCCTGGAACCTACAGTAATTGTTAAACCACTATCCTTCCCTCTACTCCATCAAATTTTCTAGGTGAGAGTATCAACAACATTATCATACAACACAATAGAGTGAAGTAATAAAAATTAAAAAAAAAAAAAAAAGAATGTACATTCTAATTTCCAGGGCAGGTATTTAAAACTTTAGGTTCATCAACCTCTTTAAAGATTTTTCCAATTGAGCAAAATAAACACCTATATTAACAGTGACCTGTTGAAGATAAGATATGAAGCAATTTTAAGTACGTTTGAAGATGTGAACACATGAAGACACCAATGTTCCATTAAACTTATGGCACTTAAGAGAGAGCTCCTTTGGAAACATAAACATATACTTCTTGAATACAAAAAGAAATTATTATGCCTTAATTTGATTTATTCTCTCTTAGCACATACACAAGCATTTTCTTCCCTCTCATTTATGAGGTAGGAATTTATGATGATTAGTAAACAAAACTAAGTCATAACCAAATTAGGCTGGGCTAAGAGGTTAATGAAAAGATGTAATATTTTTCCCCCAAACTGGCTGACAGATAGACTCCCCCAAATTCAGTAGACCTTGGGGAATCAATATGCAGACCCAGGATAAAAATCTCTCCATACGGGAATAGAAGAGAAGGTCAGTAAAGTAAAAACATAAGCTTTGGTTCCCAAAACTCAGTAAGACCAATTATAAAGGCCCTGTTACTCTCCAAAATAGTCTAATACAAAAAAGCAGTGTACAGGCTTTCATTCTTCAATAGTCTTCAAAAGATTTGTATAGAAAGAGCAAAATTGGAAGGAAGATATTTTTCAACTAATGGTCAAATAGACAGCTTATAATATCAGTACATTTTGAGGAAATTCTCCTATACAAAGGCTCATTGTAATTAACTCAGATTCAACAGCATCATGAACTGTGATTAGCAACATGGTAGTGTAGATAACCAACAGAGCTGGATCTTACTCTGTAGCACAAATGGTCAGTGACACCCTTCAATGGCTCAGCCCATGCAGCCACCTCACTGGTTTAGTGGATGTGAATCCCTATCATTGTGTGTACTGTGATCCCAGAAGATTGTTATTGCTGAACAGGTGCAGTAGCTCATGCATGTAATCCCAGCACTTTGGGGTGCCAAGGCAGGAGGATGGCTTGAGGCCAGGAGTTTGAGACCAGCCTGGGCAACACAGTGAGACCCTATCACTAAAAAACAATTTTTTTCTTTTTTTTTTTTTGAGACGGAGTTTCACTCTTGTTACTCAGGCTGGAGTGCAATGGCGCGATCTCGGCTCACTGCAACCTCCACCTCCTGGGTTCAGGCAATTCTCCTGCCTCAGCCTCCCGAGTAGCTGGAATTACAGGCACGCACCACCATGCCCAGCTAATTTTTTGTATCTTTAGTAGAGACGGGGTTTCACCATGTTGACCAGGATGGTCTCGATCTATTGACCTCGTAATCCACCCGCCTCGGCCTCCCAAAGTGCTGGGATTACAGGCTTGAGCCACCGCGCCCGGCCTTAAAAAACAATTTTTTAAATAAATTAGTTGAGCATTATGGCCCATGCCGGTAGTCCTAGCTACTCAGGAGGCTGAGGTGGCTCTGCTTGAGCCCAGGAGCTAAGAGGCTGCAGTGAACCATGATGGTTTCATTGCACTCCAGCCTGGGCCACAGAGTGGTGAGACCCCGTATTTAAAAAAAAAAAACAAATGGTCATTGCATTTTAATCTCTTCTCAAAATGACACTAGGAACTAAACATGCCATCTATCTATACTGGTCCTTCTTTCATTCATTGTAAAAATCTCCTATAACACTCCCTCCCTGGAAACAAAAATATATAAACTAGGTAGCAGTATTACAAATGAAAAGTGGGGGGTTGGACAAGAAATAACAAAAGGGACAAGGGATTGGCACCAACTGCATGTGGTAGGGCAGGGGCCTTCTAGGAGGAATATTAAGATGATTCAGAGTTTTAAGCCTGGCTACCTTGAAGAATGGTAGAGTCAGAAGAAAAAAACTAGGCTTGGAGGATGAAGGAAAGTTCAGAACAGGCAGAGATAATGAGCTTTAACTGACATATTAAGTTTGAAATGCCCAAGAAGCAACTGGAAAAGCAGATCAGTAAGAATGTTCAACCCCTGTCCTTGAAGAACTTAAAATCTGGAATCCTTTTGTAGCGAGAGATTTGGATTTAGTAGTGATTCTTCTAGGTATTCCCTACAAGCTGTGGGAACAGCTAAGTCCTCCAAGAAAGAGCACAAAAAAACAAAAGAAACACCATCAATTTAAGGACAAAAATTTTAAATATTCCAAATAATAAATGTTGACATCGTGTGCTAAAAACACTTTTACAACTTACAACAGTGGCCTTTTAAGAGGATACACCTCGATACATTTAAATACATTTATAGAAAAAGATAGTATCTCAATAACATACCACACTGTATTAAAATATAAATTTTATACTGCTGATACTTAGAGACAAGGTCAAAAAAAAAAAAAAATATATATATATATATATATATATAAACTTTAATTTATCTTGTCCTTCCAAATTGTACCTCTCTTTATAGAGATATTCTAGTTAAATTAAAAAGAAATGGTAGAATTAAAGGCATAATTATTGGCACTTGCAAACCACTAGTGAAATAATGGAAAAAGGCTATTAATGTGGTAGAAAGAGGGATAACCAAATATATGCCTCCTGAAGGAAGTACACACCAATACCTA
>CM052659.1:103941320-103981003 GCA_028533165.1 Leontopithecus rosalia
GGAGTGTCTCTGATGTTCAGGACTTTTGAGAAATACCGAAAAAGTATGAGGCAAGGCCCCTGCCTGCAAAGAGCTTGCAAGTTTTGGAGGAGGGGGGAGACTGAGTCAGGCACAAATTAAGGAACATCAGTTGAGCACTTGCTGCTTGTCAGGACCCTGCCCTTCCCCTCGAGTCTTCCTCCCTTACCCTCCCCCTTAGTTCTCCTAAAAACCTTGGGAGGTAGGCCTTAGTTTGCAAATGAAGAGCCCGAGATTGAAGAAGAGTAGAGATTGGAGGATCAGGTCCTAAGAGGTCCCAGGTGCTTTCCAATAACAGTTCAGTATGTTAGAAGACAGTATGGCATTCATGGCCAAGTACTACTTGTGAGTAACACAGTAATTGCTTTTTACATTTGATAAACACAGAGAAAAGAAGTCACTGGGGCAGCCAGGACTTCTAAGAGCAGTGCTAGGGTGGCAGCAGCATTCAGGTAGATGGTAAGGAGAATTAAGTTAGAGAGACTGGAGAGTCTGGTTGAGATGTAAACTTATAAGGGCCTGTTCTATGGTATGTAGTGAGAAGTGGTTAAATAAGGAACCTCAAAAGAAGGCTTATAGAGCCCCATAGTGTGGTGATTCACACTATAGACCTGGGAGCCAGATTCAGTTCCAAATTTGAATTCAGGTAGATGGTAAGGAGAATTTTCTGTTCAGTTCCAAATTTGATTCTTGAACTTACTGAGGGCTCTATGCCCTCAGGCAAGTCATTTTACGGTTCCAAGCCTCTCGACTCTGTAAAACAAGGGTAATATCTACCTCAGGGTTATTATGATAATAAAATTAGTATTTATTTCAGCCCAGCACAGTGGCTCAAGCCTCTAATTTCAGCACTTTGGAAGGCTGAGGCAGGTGAATCACTTGAGGCCAGGAGTTGGAGACCAGCCTGGACATGGTAAAACCCTGCCAATTCTGTAACTATAAGAATGAGCAAGGCATAATGGCACACGCTTGTAGCCCTAGCCACTGGGGAGGCTGAGACAGGTGAATTGCCTGAACCTGTGAGGCAGAGGTTGCAGTGAGTTGAGATCTCACCACTGCATTCCAGCCTGGGCAACGGAGCAAGACTCCATCTCAAAAAACAAAAAAGTATTTATTTCAGTGTCTAGCATATATAAAACACTACATGAAACCTAACCCTAAAGATTAACCCTAGAGTCCCTTTCCTTGAATAGACCCTGAGAAGGGCCTTAACAATATGTTCACAGGATCATACTTTGTGTTGTATTGTAGTTTTGTACTCCTATCCTTGAAGATAGTCATCAAAATTATAGGTACCTCGGGCAATACAAAATCTGAGTCTGCCTTAATAGAAATTTTAGTGTTGTGAAAAGAAAACTTCAGAATCAGGAGACCTGGTCCCGGTTGGGTGCGGTGGCTCATGCCTGTATTTCCAGCACTCTTGAAGGCAAAGGAGGGTGGATCACCTGAGGTCAGGAGTTCAAGACCAGCTTAGCCAACATGGCCAAATCCCATCTCTACTAAAAAATGCAAAATTTAGCAGGGCATGGGGGCATGCTCCTGTTATCCCAGCTACTTGGGAGGCTCAAGTTAGAGAATCTCTTGAACTCAGGAGGTGGAGATTGCAGTGAGCCAAGATCGCACCACTGCACTCCAGCCTGGGCAACAGAGTGAGAATCCGTCTTACCAAAAAAAAAAAAAAGAAGACCTGTCTCATAACTGCTATCTGTGTTAATCTGGGCAATTAATTCACTGAACTTTCCTGGGCTTTAGTTGCCTCACCAGGTAAATTAAAAATAATACCTACCAGTTTGAACTGTTGTGCCAATCAAATGACATAGTATCTGCAGAAGTAATGGGTAAAACTTGGAAAGTATTCTGTATTTATAATTAATGTCATAATGTGTCTAAAGTACACAAAAGGGAAAAGCCAAAAGCAACTTCAAGGCTCTTACCTGGAAGAATAGAATCAGGGTGGTGGGTGAGCTGGTGAAAATAATAGAAACAGGGTGATGGGTGAGCTGGTGAAAATAATAATACAAGTACAATTCTTGCTCTTCTGCCAGATTTTCTTCCTGATTTGAGGCACGCGATTTCGAAGAAATGAACTAGGAAGCATAGGATGAGAAATCAGAGTGGAGATGAAATTGGAGATGATCTAAGGCACCCCTGACTTTTTACAGAAATGGAAATTAAGGCCCAGGGATGCTAAAAGACTTTTCTTTTTCTCAGGTGGATTGAGATCAGGAGTTCAAGACCAGCCTGGCCAACATTGTGAAACCCCATCTCTACTAAAAATACAAAAATTAGCCGGAAGTGGTGGTGGGTGCCTGTAATCCCAGCTACTTGGGAGGCTGAGGCAGGAGAATCGCTTGAACATGAGAGGCGGAGGTTGCAGTGAGCCGAGATCGCGCCGTTTCACTCCAGCCTGGTCAAGAAGAGCAAAACTTCATCTCAAAAAAAAAAAAAAAGCCTTGCCCAACCCAGTGTTGTAAAGCATTTCCCCTGTGTTTTCTTTTAGTAATTTCTTAGTTTCAAGTTTTATATTGAAGTCTTTAATCCATTTTGAATTGATTTGTGTATATAGTGGAGACAGGGTCTGGTTTTAGTCTTCTGCACTTGACTTTCCATTTTTCCCAGCACCATTTATTGAAGAGACTGTCTTTTTTCCAGAGTATGTTCTTGGCACTTTTGTTGAAAAACAGTTGGCCATAGATGCATGAATTTTTTTCTGGGTTCTATTATGTTTCATTGGTCTCTGTGTTTGTGTTTATGCCAATACCGTGCTGTTGGTTACTATAACCTTGTAGTATATTTTGCAATCAAGTACTATGGTGCCTCAGCTTTGTTATTTTTGCTAAGGATTGGTTTGCCTTTAAGAGTCTTTTGTGGCTCCATATGAATTTAATGATTGTCTTTATTTCTGTGAAATATATCATTGGTATTTGATAGAGATTGTATTTAGTTTGTAGATTACTTTGGGTAGTATGGCTGTTTTAACAATATTAGTTCTCTCATGCACATGAGATGTCTTTTCATTCATTTGTGTCTTCTTCAATTTCTTTCATCAAGGTTTTATAGTTTTCAATTTAGAGATCTTTCACCTCTGTTTATTCCTAAGTATCTTATTTTTTTGGTAGCTATTGTAAATGGAATTATCTTCCTGATTTCTTTTAGAAATGACAACATTTCTTTTAAAATGACAATATTTTGTCATTAAGAACACTGCCCCCACTCATAATATATAATAATTTAATAGGGAATATGGAAAATGTGATTTGCTTTTGAACCATGTATGAAGAAAGGGTTTGCTAAGCAAATACCTAGAGTAAAGGAGATAATGCCAATCCTAAAAACATTCTTTCTTTCAAGCTGAGAGCCCTCTCATTCAGAACATCGCCATCTAATTTCATGTTATATGTCAAGTGTAGTCCTCTGCTTTCGAAGGCCTGCCTCTGGATCTAGGATTAATTTTGCCACCTTTAAAGAAAGACTAATTCAGTGTTGGTGAGATGCACTCTAAGCTTCTCCCTGACCTCTCTCCATTTCCCTTCAGCTCTCCTTGCTCTGTTTTGACCCATCACTTATCTTAACCAGCCTGTATCAGTTACACATCCTAATCAGTTACTTCTCTGGCACTCTACTGGCATGAGATGACTTGGTCAAAACAGTTTGCTATAAAACAAAGTGCTTGCAATAAAAATTTCTTCAACATGACAACAAGTCAAAAATTATTCTTTCCAATTGCTCGGGTTTTATATGTTTAGTCATTCTGGTTGCCAGAGATTTGCTTAACTGCCTCTTTGGGTCTTTGAGAATTTTTTTTGTGCACACACACACACACACACACACGTGCATTTCTTAAGGAATCATTGTACATAGTGTTTACTACTTTTTTTTTTTCTCTTGGAGACAGTCTCATTATGCTGTCCAGGCTGGAGTACAGTGGTGCAATCTCCACTCACTGCAACCTCCACCTCCCAGGTTCAAGCGATTCTCCTGCATCAGCCTCCTAAGTAGCTGGGATTACAGGCATGCACCATCACGCCTGGCTAATTTTTATATTTTTAGCAGATACAGGGTTTGACCGTGTTGGGCTGGTCTTGAACTCCTGACCTTGTGATCCACCCACCTCAGCCTCCCAAAGTGCTGGGATTACAGGCATGAGCCACTGTGCCCAGCTGCTGTTTACTACTTTTTAAATATTTGCAATGGCTTCATAATATGAAACGTACATTTTTTTCTTAATCATGTAAAAGTTTATTTAGATTAAAAAGCACAAAAGTTGGAAACATACCTAAAAAATTATGCTAAACTGACAGAACTGCTTTAAAACTTTAAAGGTGGCAAAACAATTTATATGGAAAACAAGCAGCTGAGAATATTTCTTTTTGACCTATTTATCTACAAATTTAATTTGTTTTCAACTGGATTGCCTGAGGCTCAATCTGTGTCAGTCTAATTCCAACTGTGGTCTGATATGGCTTGACTCCTGCTCCTTTTCTTTAGCAGCACAGTGGGGTAGTTTTGACCCATGCTCTTTGTAACCCACATCATCACTGTTTAGGATTTTCTCTAGGAAGCATTTTTCCTAGAGATGGTCCTACCTGTTTGCCAAACCTGTTTTCTTCCTTGACCCCTAGCTACTAAAAGTCCTAACCCTGAGTACTTTCCCCACCTCTCTCCTTTCCTCTCTCCCTTCCCTCCTTTCTTCTTTCTATCTCGAGTAAATTATTTTAGACAAATGGGATAGGGAGTTCAATAATAATAATAAATTATTAACAGCCAAGATGTATGGAATATTTACCATATGCCAGGCACTGCTCTAAGCACTTTATATGTATTAACACTCATTAACTCCTCAAAAAAATGCTATAAACTAGGAACTGTTACAATCTCCATTTTACAGACATATACAGATACAGAGGTTAAGTAACTTGCCCAGGGTCACATAATCAGTATTGTCTAGAGTCGTCAGAAAGTAGTCATCATGGCTGGGTGCAGTGGCTCACGCCTGTAATCCCAGTACTTTGGGAGGCCAAGGCAGGCCAATCACGAGGTCAGGAGTTTGAGACCAGCCTGGCCAACATAGTGAAACCCTGTCTCTACTAAAAATACACAAATTAGCCGGGTGTGTGGTAGGCACCTGTAGTCCCAGATACTTGAGAGGCAGGAGAATCCCTTGAACCCAGGAGGTGGAGGTTGCAATGAGCTGAGACTGCACCATTGCACTCCAGCCTGGGCAACAGAGTAAGACTCTGTCTCAAAAAAAAAAAAAAAAAGTAGTCATTATTTAGTTTGCACCAACAATACACAAGTAGAAATTGTCATTGTTAACTGAATACCATAGGAGACTAATCCATAGGATTTAAGGCCATCTTGACTTAGAAAAACCCTGTTCTGGGTTTCTTTTATGTTGGTAGAGCTAAACAACCATTATGAAAGCATGTGCCATGAAAGCTGCCTTTGAGACCAGAGATACACCACAGAGAACTACACCCTGCTTATCTGAATTTGTGGTAGTTATCAGTCTCCAGTCAGCTAAGTTGGGGTCAAAGATGATGGGACATGTTTCTGCTAACAGCCTAATTTTTTTTTTTTTGAGATAGATTTTTCACTCTTACGCCCAGGCTGAAGTGAAGTGGTGCAATCCCGGATCACTGCAACCTCTGCCCCCCAGGTTCCAGTAATTGTCCTGCGTCAGGCTCCTGAGTAGCTGGGATTACAGGTATATACCACCATGCCTGGCTAATTTTTGTATTTTTAGTAGAGGTGGGGTTTCACCATGTGGGCCAGGCTGGTCTCAAACTGTTGACTTCAGGTAAGCCACCACACCAGCCAACCAACAGCTTAATTTTAAGGTCACCTATTTCTAGGAAGTTCTGGATGTCCTGGTGCCCATATTCCATGCTGTAAGATCATTCACTGTGAGAATCTAAACTTTATAGCCCTCACCCAAAGCAGCCGCAGATAGTTGGAATTACTGGACAGCTGCACATCAAGCCTACTGTGACTTTGCAGAGGGGTTCATGCAGTAAAGGAGGCCTCTTACATCACAGTGACTGGCTTTATGTATCCATCTGCATGGGGAGCCAGACCTGAGTGTTCTACCTGGACCTTCATACTGCTGTATTGGTGAGCAAGATGAGGCTTAAATAAAGCATAAAACTCAATTTGTGGTAATCTCTGAGAACCCCAAACTGCCATGAAACCCTGCTCCACACAATATCTGTGACACCTGTGCTGAGGTGAGGTCCAGTAGCTACCAAACCTGCTTTTGAGCTGCATATTAGAGTGAAGCCTTCCTCCCTACCCTCCCTCTCTCTTACCTTTTGCACAAGTCATGGGCTCAGATATTATGCCCATTATTGTACTCTGATACAATTACTTTTTTTGCAGTCATGGAATAAGGCCATACCCTGTGGGTAAGGTATAAAGGTTTTCCTCTATATGGTAGATGTTCTCTTTATCAGTCATAAGAAAAAGAGAATCCTCACCCAGAAAAACTTGGAACACAGAACAGATGGAAGGTGGCACTTCTGGATATGCCTTTTATATCTGAACTTGGAGGAGTTAAGAATTGTTGAGGGCCCTTCTCACTGATTGGGGAAAATATCCTCTGCCACAGAGCTGCCTACTCCTGGAGAACAAAAAAAATGAAAGTAAACACTCACATTTTGTAAGTCTCTTCCCTGAACTTAGTCAGTCAAGTTTAATCTAAATCAAGGATTCAAACTGAGAAGCCTTTAAGGACTAGGAAAAAGTTAATTAGCCCAGTATAAGTCAATAAGAAGTGGTAAGTAGCATGGGGGAAAGGAGTCCCATACCCTTCTAGGCATCCAAATTCAAGCATCTACAATGTACTGCATAAAGCACTACTCTATACAGCACTAATAACAGCCCAAACTTGCTGGACATTACTACGTAATACATGATTTATTAATTCAGAAGAAAAATAGAATTCTTATTTACTTATTTTTTGAGACCGAGTTTCACTCTTGTTACCCAGGCTGGAGTGCAATGGCACGATCTCGGCTCACTGCAACCTCCGCCTCCTGGGTTCAGGCAATTCTGCCTCAGCCTCCTGAGTAGCTGGGATTATAGGCACGCGCCACCATGCCCAGCTAATTTTTTGTATTTTTAGTAGAGACAGGGTTTCACCATGTTGACCAGGATGGTCTCTATCTCTTGACGTTGTGATCCACCCACCTCGGCCTCCCAAAGTGCTGGGATTACAGGTGTGAGCCACCGCCCCCAGCCGAAAAATAGAATTTTTTTTTTTTTGAGACAGAGTTTCGCTCTTGTTACCCAGGCTGGAGTGCAATGGCGCGATCTCGGCGCACTGCAACCTCCACCTCCTGGGTTCAGGCAATTCTCCTGCCTCAGCCTCCTGAGTAGCTGGGATTACAGGCACGCACCACCATGCCCAGCTAATTTTTGTATATTTAGTAGAGACGGGGTTTCACCTTGTTGACCAGGATGGTCTCGATCTCTTGACCTCATGATCTACCCGCCTCAGCCTCCCAAAGTGCTGAGATTACAGGTGTGAGCCACCACGTGTGGCCTAGAATTCTTAAAACTCCTAACTTTTGGCTGAGCGCGGTCACTCACGCCTGTAATCCTAGCACTTTGGGAGGTCAAGGCATGCAGATTACAAGGTCAGGAGTTCAAGAATAGCCTAGCCAATATGGTGAAACACTGTACCTACTAAAAATACAAAAATTAGCCTGGTGCCTTTAGTCCCAGCTATTTGGGAGGCTGAGGCAGGAGAATCGCTTGAACCCAGGAGGTGGAGATGACAGTGATCCAAGATCGCGCCACTGCACTCCAGCCTAGGTGACAGAGCAAGACTTTGTCTAAAAAAAAAAATTCTCCTAACTTTATCTTTAATTATTATAAAAGAGGAACCAACAACAACAAAAAAATTATGTGGGAGTTAGACAATAAGGACCAGGGAGGCATATGTGGGATAGGGCAAACAAAACATGGCCGCCAGCAGACCCATCTGTTTCAGAATAGTCTCTGTTACAGTATTTAAGAAATAGGTAGAGCCAGGCACAGTGGCTCACACCAGTAATCCCAGCACTTTCGGAGGCAGAGGTGGGCAGATCATTTGAGATCAGGAGTTTGAGACCAGCCTGGCCAACATAATGAAACTCCATCTCTACTAAAAAAAAAAAAATACAAAAAGTAGTTGTGCATGGTAGCAGGAACCTATAATCCCAGCTACTGGGGAAGATGAGGCAAGAGAATCACTTGAACCCCTGAAGCGGAGGTTGTAGTGAGCCAAGGTCGTGCCACTGCAGTCCAGCCTGGACGACAGAGTAAGACTCCATCTCAAAAAAAAAAAAAAAAAGAAATAGGTAAAAAGCAGAATGCTTCCTTCCTGGTACCAAGGGTGATTTATGAAAGACCTCAAGGAAAAGTTGAATACCAGAATGAGGGTCATTTTGGCAGTCCCCTCCCTGTACGGAAATACTCCTTTCATTGTTACCTTTGGCAGATGAGGATTTGAGTTTAAGAGACCTAGTGGATTTACGTATAACTGCATAATTTTCACCTATCCAAGACCCATGGTTCCATTTTGTCACCATGGCCACAGTGACTGAAATGGCTCACTTCATCCTTTGCACTAAACAGCCTTCAACTCCACCCTGTACAGCTAAATGGACAAGTTCTTTTTTTTTCTAGTGTCTTAAATTAATGGCCTTAGTCTGAGGCCTTTAATTTTATACTGCTTTGGGAGAATCCTCTTTAAAGTCTTAGAGATGTACATATACCTCTTACTGTTTACCACCTCTACTAGCAAGAAAGAATCTGGAAATCTTGTCATAGAAGAATACTCTTCATTGTATGCCACCTAGCAGGACAGCTGGTCTACTCAGTTACCCCCAAACGAAAAGGCCAGTAACTCAACAAGCTCAGAATACACCATTCTGCTTGCAGCCATTGTCTTCACCACTACCCCATTTTCGCCCTGTACACACAGCTCATTACCTTGTCTCATGTACACTTGCTATAGTCACAACAGGAATTAGAATCTGGAGATGTTACATGCCAGACAAGAGGCCAACAAGAAGTACAAAACCATACAAGGCAAATGGGTAACATATCAGTGTGGCCATCCAAGCAGAGGATTAGGCATGGCCTTCATCTTATGTTCCCATTAGGCTCAGAAGGGCTAGATAGTGGAGTTTTGCTCCTCCTATTTTCAATTCAAAGATTAGTCAGTCTGGGAGCTTTCTAACTCTATCATATGTATTTCATTTGTTTCACTAGTTACTCATTTGATCAACCCAGGGAAGATTATATTATGAATGAAACACAGCCCAATAATGCTTTAGTCATAATATGGGAGTGTGTAATTCAGGCTACAGTGGCTCTACCAAGAGTATTTAACAGAATCCAGTGGAATGAAGGAAGTGTAGACTATAGGAGTTAGTGGGGGAAATCTCAGTCACTGGAACCATGCTTCTAAACAAAGGCCTTCCCCAAGAAACTAGGGTAATCTCATTCCATCTGCCAGAACTTAAAGGGGTATCACTAAATTATGCTTAGTCAAAATTGGGTAATTTGTAGCTTATAAATACTATAAAACTGAGATTTAAATCTAGGTCTACTTAATTTCTAGCTTAAGTGCTGGATTATTTTCATTCATTTATTTTGTTGAAAATCTCGAGGTCACAAGGAAGGATGGGGATGAAGAGAATAATGAGGCAGGAAAATGCAGAGCTGTTTCATAGTCCCAACCCTTTGTACATGCTGTTTCTTTATAAAAAGCACTCTTGGCCATGCGTGGTCACTCACGCCTGTAATTCCAGAACTTTGGGAGGCCAAGGTGGGTGGATCACTTGAGGTCAGGAGTTTGAGATTAGCCTGGCCAACATGGTGAAACCCCATCTCTACTAAAAATACAAAAAATTTAGCCAGCTGTGGTAGTGTGCCTGTAGTCCCAGCTACTTGGGAGACTGAGGCAGGAGAATTGTTTAAACCAGGGAGGCAGAGGTTGCAGTGAACCTAGATCGTGCACTCTAGCCTGGGTGACAAAGCAAGACTCCATCTCAAACACAATTAAAAACAAAAAACACTTCTTTCTTCCACCTGGTACTGTGTACAGAATTAAAGGGAGATGGAAGAGAGTTAGGTAGATTAGCAAGGGAGCAGTTTTAGTAATTCTATTATATGATTCAGATCTCTTCTTAATTCAGTTTTCCTGGTAATTAATGTAAATTAATAAGGTTTCATGATCATTATATTTACCAACCAGGTTCTTTCTGTATAATTATTGTTTACCTTCTAATAAATTGCTTAGAAAGGCTACCTACAAATCCAAATTATATACAAAATGTTTCATTTCCGATTTCCTTCCCAGGGATGCCTAATTATTTTGGAAAAATCATTGACAGCCAGGACCTATGGCTCATGGCTGTAATCTCAGCACTCCGGGAGGCCAAGGCGGGTGGATCACCTGAGGTCAGGAGTTCAATACAAGCCTGGCCAACATGGAAACCTGTCTCTACTAAAAATACAAAAATTAGCTGGGTGTTGCAGTGCACACCTATAGTCCCAGCTACTCAGAAGGCTGAGGCGATCACCTGAGGCCAGGAGTTCGAGACCAGCCCCACCAACGTGGAGAAACCCCATCTCTACTAAAAGTACAAAATTAGCCTGTAACCAGGCTGCTCAGGAACCTGAAGCAGGAGAATCACTTGAACCCAGGAGGCGGAGATTGTAGTGAGCCGAGATGGTACCACTACACACCAGCGTGGGTGACAGAGTGAGACTATGTCTCAGGAAAAAAAAAAAATCACTGGCTTATAAATTGAAATCCTTATCTTGCTCTACCTTCTCTGGAATACCTACATCTTCTGTGGTATTTTTTTAACATTACATATTCACAAGCTTTACCACTTCATGGAAAGGATTCCTCCTCTAGTATATTGGTGGATCTCTTGAAGCATTAAGAACCTCAAACAAAGAAAGAAAAAAAAAAAAAAAAAAAAGAACCTCAAACAAAAATGGACGTCATCTTTGTACTTTAAAATTAAAGCATTTCAGCCGGGAGCAATGGCTCATGCCTGTAGCCCCAATACTTTGGGAGGCCAAGGCAGTATGATTGCCTGTGTTCTGGAGTTCAAGACTAGTCTGGCCAACATAGCAAGACCCCATTTCTACAAAAAAATCAATTAACTGGATGTGGTGGCATATACCTGTAATACCAGCTTTGGGAGGTTCAGATGGGAGGATTGCTTGAACTTAGGGGGTTGAGGCTGCAACGAGCTATGATCATGCCACTGAATTCCACCCTAGGTGACAGAGCAAGACCCTGTCTCAAAAACAAATTTTTTTATAAATAAAAATTTAGGCATTCCAAACTCCTAATATGTTTTCTATGGTTAATAATTCATGCTGGCTGAGACAGGCAGCTCATTTAAGTTCAGGAGTTCAAGACCAGCCTGGCCAACATGAAACCCCATCTCTACTAAAATATAAAAATTATCTGGGTGTGGTGGCGTGCGCCTATAATTTCAGCTACTTAGGAGGCTGAGGCAGAGAATCTCTTGAACCCAGGAGGCAGAGGTTGCAGTGAGCCGAGATCTCGCCACTGTACTCCAGTCTGGGCAATAGAGCAAGACTCTATCTCAAAAAAAAAAAAAAAAACTATGGAATTTACATTCCTTTAAGCTAAAAAATAAGAAAAAAGAAATTAAAAAAAGAAAAGAATGCATGCTGGGATGTGCTCAGTGATTCATAAGGCAGGAAATCTCTTTAGCCAAGGAGTTTGAGATCAACCTGGGCAAGGTGGCAAGACCCTGTCTCTACAAAAATTTTAAAAATTAGCAGGGCATGGTGGCATACTTCTGTAATCCTAGCTACTTGGGAGGCTGAAGCAAGAGAATCACTTGAGCCCAGGAGTTTGAGATTACTCTGAGCTTTGATCACACCACTGCACTCCAGCCTGCGAGGCAGAGCAAGACCTTATCTCAAGAAAACAAATAAACAGAGAATTCAGGGCTGGGCACAGTGACTCACACCGGTAATCCCAGAACATTGGAAGGCCAATGCAGGCCATCACTTGAGGTTAGAAGTTCAAGACCAGCCTGTCCAACATGGTGAAACCCTGTCTCTACTAAAAATGGAAATATTAGCTGAGTGTGGTCACAGGTGCCTGTAATCCCAGGTACTCAGGAGGCTGAGGCAAGAAAATCACTTAAACCCATGAGGTGGAGGTTGCAGTGAGCCAAGATCATGCTACTGCACTCTAGCCTGGACTATAGGACAAGACTCCATCTGAAAAAAAAAAGTCAGGTGGGAGGATCCCTTGAGTCCAGGGGTTCAAGACCAGCCTGGGCAATACAGCAAGGCCTTGTCTCTTAAAAAAAAAAAAATGCAAAAGCCATAGAACCTTTTCCTAGGAGAGAATGCTAGGAGGAAAGAGGGAAACAGTATATTTTAAGGTAAATAAGAAAGGCCTAATGGTCCATGGATATATTTTTCTAGCTACATATTGGAGATAAGTTTAAATTTTGTGTTAGTTTTTGGATATGACTACCTGACAACGTGAAAAATTAACCTTTCTAAGACAATCTCTACTAGGAATTTGGACTTCTTTTTCAAGATTTTTGCCTACTCCCTTCAAAAAGATTGCAAAGCAATTTTAACTCATTGAAGAACATTTTCCACCTCTTGATTGTCCAGTACAAGTGTACTACAGTTCTTTTTTATCTATCCTCCCTTTGTTTTTATACACTGGAAGGTAGCCAGAAATAAAAGCATTCGGAAATGGAGCTACACATAGATGAAGGCAAAGGACATTCCTATGAAGGGTAGTCTGTAGGCAGCTGGTTATTTGTTTTTCTCTCAGCCTCTCTTGGCATTCTACCTTCATCTGGAAAAAAATTTTGCAAGAGTATACTTTACAGACCTGTCTCAAAGTACCCGACTTCCCTGGGCAATTTGATTCTCGCATTCAAAATATATGGGGAGTTTGGTTCAGTTAAATTTTTATGACACCAGAATTGATGAAAAGCAATAAATTATTACTGTGTAATTGGTGTCTGTTTATTATCTTAGGTATTAGTGATTTCTGTTTTTAACTTGTTTGGAAAACCATAGACTATAAACTTTTCGATCTTCGATGCAGTGCTCCAGCCGAACTAGCAAAGGACATTGCCTCAAAGAAATGGAATCCTTTTCCTGTCACAGTTTAACTTTCTTTTATTCTTCAAAATGTATCACTATAAATGTCTTACAAAAAGAGCTGTTTCTTCTCTTGGTATCATACGAATTGATTTGTATAGATGTATATGTATGGCTGTTAAATATTTGTTGGTACAAAGTGGCAAGTGTCAGTATCATAATGAGGATAATAAATAGCAGCTAACTCTAGCACATACTCTGTGCCAGGCACTGTTGTAAGCATTTTACATGGAGTTGCTCAATCTAAAACCATTTTTATCTCTTATGTCTATATTTATCCGGCAAAACTCTTAAGAATCTATGCTGCAACAAATTCCACAACTTAGCCTTCATCTCCCCAACAAATATAACTAGAATTCCAGTGTTTTCTCTTTATCAGTTTGTCTCCAGGAAGCCGTCAACTTTTTAGAACCATGCTAGTCCTCAAGACTTGATCTGAATATTCCACAGGTAGCTGCATTGTTTATTTTAGGACATAGAGCAGTAAACAAAAACCTAAGGGAACTTTGCCATTAGTATAAACCTTTGATGTCAGTTAGTTTCATTGAAGTATGACAGGCAATAAAAATGTTGACTTGAAGCCTACTCTACCTTTTACCATCTTTCAGAAAAATATTGATCAAAACTAGCTTCTCCAGCAAATATAGGCATATATAAAAATATACTTCTTTATCCTTTATGATGTAATAAAGACTAATGGCTTAGTTCAACTTAGAAATCTAACAAAGTGACAATAGGTTTTCTTCCCAATTCAGACATACTTCTTTTCTTTTCGGTTTTTTTTTTTTTGTACTTTAAGTTCTGGGGTACATGTGCAGATCTTGCAGGATTGTTGCATAGGTACATACATGCCATGGTGGTTTGCTGTCTCCATCCCCCATCACCTACATCAGGTATTTCTCCCAGTTATTCCTCCCCACCCCCCACTGTCCCTCCCCTAGTCCTCCACCTCCCATATTTCTATTGTTAAAAAGGCATTTAGTCTCATACATTTATGAAATTTCACTATTCCAGAAGGCTTTAGTAATCAAAATGTAGGTTTAAGACACTTATTCAGTCTTTTCACTTAATTTACCCATCTATTCATTTATTCATTCCATATTTATTGAATACCTACTATGTGCAGTGCAGTTACTCCAATCTTATCCAACATTGGAGTACTAATTAGTAAGATTTTTGTAATTCTATTTTTATATTATTCCTTTACATGGGACAAAATTCAAAAGGTACAATATACAAATGAAAAGGAAATCTTGCATCCCAGTTCCCTAGCCATTCATCTCGCCTCCTTAAACAAAAAACAAAAAAAAGAACAATTAAAAGAAAGTTAGCCTGGCACGGTGGCTCATGCCTATAATCCCAGGACTTTGGGAGGCCAAGGTGGGTGGATGACAAGGTCAGTAGTTTAAGACCCACCTGGCCAATGTTGTGAAACCTCATCTCTACTAATAATACAAAAATTAGCTGTGCATGGTGATGCATGCCTGTGCTCCCAGCTACTCAGGAGGCTGAGGCAGGAGAATAGCTTGAACCCGAGAGGCAGAGGTTGCAGTGAACTGAGATCCCACTATTGCACTGCAGCCTGGGCAACAGAGCAAGACTCTGTCTCAAAAAAAAAAAAAAGCGAGTTTAATAAATACAGGTTTTGAAAAGAATAAGGTATCAGAAAAAGGTAAAAGGGCAATAAATTGCCTGAAGATGTGCACTGTTATTTCACACATGGCTAGCACCTTACAAGTCTTTTGAATGGTCAGCTATCAACCATAACCCTATAACCTGCTTAGCTGGTAAGTCAGAGCCCAGCAAGGAGTTCCGTAGGTTTCCAGTTTTTCTGGATTAGTTTTGCTTCTACTAAAAAGTTCTAATGAAGGTAGCCACTTCCAAAGTATTTATCTTTTTTTTTTTTTTTTTGAGACAGATTTTCTCCCTTGTTTCCCAGGCTGGAGTGCAATGGCATGATCTCAACTCACTGCAACCTCCACCTCCTGGGTTCAAGGGATTCTCCTGCTTCAGGCTCCCAAGTAGCCTGGATTACAGGCATGTGCCACCATGCCCAGCTAATTTTGTACTTTTAGTAGAGATGGGGTTTCTCCACTTTGGTGGGCCTGCTCTCGAACTCCTGACCTCAGGTGATCACTTGCCTCAACCTCCCAAAGTGTTGGGATTACAGGCGTGAGCCACAACGCTGGGCAGTATTTCCTTTTATTTACCTAGCTAGTATACCAACGTTATCTGATGAGTCAAACTCTAAGGTTATACCAGTGAATGTAAATTTTTCTTTCTTTTTTTTAATTTAAAATTTGTTTTATTTTTAATTTTTTTATTTTTTAAAGATGGGGTTTCACCATGTTGGTCAGGCTGGTCTTGAACTCCCAACCTCAGGTGATCCGCCCGCCTTAGCCTCCAAAGTGCTTAGATTACAGGCGTGAGCCACTACCCCCGGCCCTATAATTTTTTTTTTTCTTTTTCTGCCACCACAGTTTTGATATTCAAATCCTTTTATATTTATTATGTAATATATTTAAAAATGTAATGCAGTATAATTACAGGTGCAGTGACTCACATCTGTAATTCCAGCACTTTGGGAGGCTGAAATGGGCTGATCACAAGGTCAAGAGATCAATACCATCCCAACCAACATGGTGAAACCCTGTCTCTACTAAAAATACAAAAATTAGCTGGGTGTGGTGGCAGGCACCTGTAATCCCAGCTACTCGGGAGGCTGAGGCACCAGAATTGCTTCAACCCAGAAGGTGGAGGTTGCATTGAGCCCAGATTGTGCCACTGCATTCTAGCTTGGGCAACAGAGTGAGACTCTGTCTCAAAAAAAAAAAAGGAATACTCACAATGTGCTAATGTTCTTCCAGTTTGTCCAATATTAACCTACCGATGTTTAAGATTTGTTGATATTTCAATTCGTAATATTAACCAACTACTAATCTTTTTTTTTTTTTAATTTTTATTGCATTTTAGGTTTGGGGGTACATGTGCAGAACATGCAAGATAGTTGCATAGGTACACACGTGGCAGTGTGTCTTTTATTAAAAATATTTTATTGTGAAATTATTGATGGAAAAGGTGTGCTGTAGTTCAGTTGTTTATCCTCGCAAACCTCATGTTGAAATTTGACCCTTAGTTAGAGGCAGGGCCTAATGGGAGGTGTTTAGGTCATAAGGGTGGATCTCTCATGAATGTCTTGATGCTGTCCTCCTGGTATGAGTAGATTCTTTTTTTGAGATGGAGTCTTGCTCGGTCACCCAGACTAGAGTGTAGTGGCGAGATCTCAGCTCACTGCAACCTCCACTTCCTGAGTTCAAGTGATTCTCTTGCCTCAGCCTCCTGAGTAGCTGGGATTAAAGGCATATGCCACCATGCCCGGCTAATTTTTGTATTTTTAGTAAAGACAGGATTTCACCATGTTGGCCAGGATGATCTCAATCTCTTGACCTCTTGATCTGCCCGCCTTGGCTTCCTAAAGTACTGTGATTATAGGCGTGAGCCACCATGCCTGGCATTTGTTTGTTTTTTGAGATGGAATTTGCCTCTGTCACTCAGGCTGGAATGCAGTGGCAAGATCTTGGCTCACGGCAACCTCCGCCTGCTGGCTATTCTCCTGCCTCAGCCTCTTAAGTAGCTGGGATTACAGGGGCCTGCCACCATGCCCAGCTAATTTTTTTGTGTGTATTTTTAGTAGAGACAGGGTTTCACTGTGCTGGCCAAGCTGGTCTTGAACTCCAACCTCAGGTGATCCTCCCATCTCAGCCTCCTAAAGTGCTGGGATTACAGGCATGAGACACTACATCAGGCCTGAACATACATATTGACAAGAGTTTCTCTAAATTATAAAACCTAGTACTTCATGGGTTTTTCACATGATATACTGGCAACAATTTCTTTAAATTATAAAACCCATCATCTCAAAGTTGTCTGGAAACCAGCACTCATACATGGTTAGATTAATTTTAGCTATGAGAATTTATGCTTAGGAAATAATCAGATATTTTTGTATACATTTGTTTACTGCATGTTGTTTATAATAAAGACTGTTAAGGAACCCAGATGGCAAATGACACGTGAGTTAATCAGTAATATTTTCAAATAATGGATTACAAATGTAGCGATGAAAAAAAATTGTGCTTTAAGTGAATATGGGGAAATGTTTACAACGTATAATTAAATAAAGATTTCTTCCCTGTATGACCACTAACACCCATAATACCAGCACTCTGGGAGGCTGAGGCAGGCAGGCAGATTGCTTGATCCCAGGAATTCAAAACCAGTCTGGGCAACATAGTGAAACTTGTCTCTACAACAAATGCAAAAATTAGCGAGGTGTGTTGGTGCATCCCTGTATTATACCCAGCTACTTGGGAGATGGGAGGCTGAGGCTGGGGAGTCACCAGAACTTGGAGAGGTCGAGGCTGCAGAGTAAGACCTTGTCTCAAAACAAAAACAAAAACAGATCTCAAAACACTAAATAGGGCCAGGTGCAGTGGTTCATGCCTGCAATCCCAGCGCTTTGGGAGGCTGAGGTGGGCAGATCACCTGAGGTTGGGAGTTTGAGACCAGCCTGACCAACAGGGGGAAACCCCGTCTCTACTAAAAATAACAAAATTAGCTGGGTGTGGTGGCAAATGCCTGTAACCCCAGCTATTTGGGAGGCTGCAGCAGGAGAATCGCTTGAACCCCAGAGGCGGAGGTTTTGGTGAGCTGAGATCTCACCCTTGCACTCCAGCCTGGACAACAAGAGCAAAAAACTCTGTCTAAAAAACAAACAAACAAAACCACTAAATAGAAAGTTATCACAATTTTATTTTTTAAGGAAATATGCATAAAATGGACACAAAGGCGATATTAGGTTATCACAAAATCTTAAGGATGTTTATCCTTTGGTGATGGGATTATAGGGTGGTATTTACTTGCTTCTTTGTATCTTCATTTGGATTTTTAAAACGTCAACATGGTGCCATGACTACCTGGAGGAAAAAAGGCAGACATTCTATAGAAAGACAGCTATTTTATTTTAAGCATCTGTGGTGAGTGATTGTGTGTGAGCATTTTACATACAACAAGGATGAAAAGAGGGAGAGTTTGTCTGATGAAATCATAGAATATTCAAACTGGAGGGTGGGTTAGAAATAATTTAATTCCACTTCCTTTAGTTTACATATGAAAATATACCAGTTTATCCAAGGCCACACAGATAATGTTTTGAATCCAAAACAATAATTGAATTTTCTACTTTCCAGGATCTTTAGCTCATCTTTCTTCCTACTTATGTATAATGCAGGAGCTGGCAAGCAGAGCTCTTTTAACTCTGAAAAAAGAGAGAATTCTTTTTTTTGAGATGGAGTCTTGCTCTTGTCACGCAGGCTGGAGCGCAGTGGTGCGCTGTCTTCTCACTGCAACCTCCACCTCCCTGGTTCAAGTGATTCTCCTTCTTCAGCCTCCTGAGTAGCTGGATTACAGGCATGTGCCACTGTGCACAGCTAATTTTGTACTTTTAGTAGAGATGGGGTTTCGCCATATTGGCCAGGCTGGTTTCCAGCTCCCGACCTCAGCTGATCCGCCCGCCTCAGCCTCCCAAAGTGCTGGGATTGCAGACATAAGCCACCATGCCCAGCTGAGAAAAGCTATATCTTAAATCGCTTGGGGACATGGCTTTTCCTCTTCTTTTTCTTTCCTTTTTTTTTTTTAAGAAACAGGATCTCACTCTGTCACTCAAGCTGGAGTGCAGTGGCATCATCATCCTGCACGTAACCTCAAACTCCTAGGCTCAAGCAGTTCTCCCACTTCAGCCTCCTGAGGAGCTAGGACTACAGGAACATGGCACCATGCCCAGCTAATTTTTAAAAATTTTTGTAGATAAGGGGTTTCACTATGTTTCCCAAGCTGGTCTTGAACTCCTAACCTCAATCAATACTCTTGCCTCGGCCTTCTGAAATGCTGGAATTACAGGCGGGAGGCACTCTGCCTAGAGCCTCTTCCTATCTCTGAATTGGCATTGGTCAAAAAGAGAAAAAAACTCACCATGCATACGCTTCGTAGTTATCTTCAGAATAGCACATTTACAATAAAACCTCTAAATAAAACTTCATAGTGCTGATTTAAATATCCATCCCTTTCAAACCTTTTTTCCCACCAGCTTTTTTTCCCAGTGTTGTTAGTTTCCCTGAAGGCCACAGACCTATTACAGGAAGTAAAACTTAAAATTAACTTCCCACGGGCCTGTCTAGACTATAGGTTATTGATGGCTGATGTTAGAAATGTTTGATGTAATTTTGATTAACAAAATGTCATTGTCAAAAAATGGTATACACCTTTGTATTAGAAAGCTAACATCAGGCTGGGTGTGGTAGCTCACACCTGTAATCCCAGCACTTGGAGAGGCCAAGGCAGGCAGATCATCTGAGGTCAGGAGTTCGAGACCAGCCTGGCTAATATGGTGAAACCCTGTTTCTACTAAAAGTACAAAAAATTAGCCAGGCATGGTGGTACACACCTGTAATCCCAGCTATGCGGGAGGCTGAGGCCAGAGAATCACTTGAACCTGGGAGGCAGAGGTTGTAGTGAGCTGAGATTGTGCCATTGCACTCCAGCCTAAGCAACAAGGGTGAAACTCGGTCTCAAAAAAAAAAGAAAGAAAGATTCCCTGAGAACTATTATAGTAAAGGGGAAAAAAAGGCTGGGTGCAGTGGCTCACGCCTATAATCCTAGCACTTTGGGAGGTTGAGGCAGGCGGATCACCTGAGGTCAAGAGTTCAAGACCAGCCTGGCCAACATAATGAAACGCTGTCTCTACTAAGAATATAAAAATTAGCTGGGTGTGGTGGCAGGTACCTGTAATCCCACCTACTTGGAAGGCTAAGGCAGGAGAATCGCTTGAACCCAGGAGGTGGAGGTTGCAGTGAGCCAAGATTGCACCACTGCACTCCAGCCTGGGTGACTAGAACAAGACTCCGTCTCAAAAAAAAAAAAAAAAAAAAAAAAGCCGGGCACGGTGGCTCAGGCCTGTAATCTCAACACTTTGGGAGGCCAAGGCGGGCAGATCACTTGAGGTCAGGAGTTCAAGACCAGCCTGGCCAACATGGTGAAACCCTGTCTTGAAAAAGAAGGAAAAAAAAAAATATATATATATATATAAAGAAAGAAAGCTAACATCATGTGCACTTTTGTTCATATATTTAGACATTCAACAAATTTTTTGGGGGGTGTAATAGAGTGAGACTTGGTCTCAAAAAATAAATAAAAACAAAGTGGTGCTTACCTAGGACCTCCATTGCCAGATAAATCCAAAAGTTAGCCTCTATTGTGTCTTCCAAAGGTAGGAGAGAGAGTAGATTGTCCTCTAGATTGATATAAATGGGGAAGACAGTACTGTATGTTACCTTGTGTTCTGACATGATTCTGGCATCTGTGCAGAATCTTTTTGGTAGCCTGCACTTTGTCACTTTCTAGCAAGCTGGGATACTAGGCAGGCACCTAGGCCCTGAGGGTCAACCAGTCCACAAGTTTCCAAACCCCTTGAGGGTAGGAGAAAGGGGTCCCAATATTCTCAGCATTTGGGTAGTTACTACTCTAAGATGGGTTTTAAAGTCAGTTAATGAAAAGGCACCACCATGCCATTGGAAGAGATAAGTGAGCTTAGTTCTCAAAGGGTATGTACTCCGAAGCTGAAATCATAAACCAGAGCATCTGATGTGTGTCTCATACACAATGGGGGAGGAAGGACTGCTGACGGAAATGTCACACGCAGCTGCTTTTAGCACTTGGCTCTCACTGACGAAGCTTCCCTCTCTGCCTCTACGCAATACCCTCTTCCTGCGTGAGGCTCTTTAGTTCTCATCCTGAGAGCTGTGAGACAGATTGTAAATTGATATCTATTGTATCAGCATAGTTTGTGGTTGGTTGATATGCCTGTTGGGCTATAGGAGTGATTGACTCAGCTACTATTTTGGTCAGGAAAGAGAGTTTTCCTTAGGCAGAGAATTGTGTGCCTTGCCCTGAAAAGATTAGAAATGTGGCCTATGGCCATAATTAAGTGCCTTGTAAAACAATTCTACAACTTCTCCAGCTATATAATTAAGCATGTAATCCTGTGTGACTTCATAGTAGGGTTGTGAGGACAGGCTATTCCCACCATCTGAAGTTCTCTTTCCCTCACTTTTCCATTGCCAGATAAATCCTCCTTATCCTTTGAAGTTAAGTTGAAACATCCAATTTCATGAGATTGTTTCAGATCCTACTTTTCTACTGCCCAAAACCAGTAGTTACCCAGTTTTGCCACTTCATAATACTTGGCACTTCCCTTTCTGCAACCAATGTCACCCTTATTGTAATAGTTATTCAATGTCCATCTTCCCTATTAGACTGTAAGTTCCATTAGCATAGAAATGTCATCTTTTGCACCTTGAATCTTAGCACAATCTTGAGCATTGTGCTTTATACCTATTTGGATGATGAATGAATGATTACATCTCATAATCACTTTGAGATTTCTTTCTGAAAACTCCAATATTAAACTCTTTGTGCTTTTCTAAATATGTTGGTAAAACTGAGAACAGGTTTTTGAATTAAAGTGAAAAGGACTGCTGTTTATTGAATGGCCCCCCTGCCTCGTTACTCCTTACCTTTTCCTATTACGACAATCTTAACATTCTTCTCACCATGGCAAACTATTCCCAACTCCCTACCAGTCATTTCTAGGAAGACTGCAGGCTGTCCATTTTACCAAACTGGCTTTTAGAGTTGACTGTTGTCTTTCTTCACATTGTAGTCAATTTAATAAACTGTTAAGCTTCTGTAAAAAAGATTTTATGTTATCTATAACTACATTTGAGAATGTTAGTCAACTTCAAATAAATTCTTACCAAAATATCTTTTTCTTGTTAACTCCACTTGTTTCTGAAATATTAGCCTGAACTTGGCATATCATTCTACCTAGCAACTTTTCAGAGTAGATTCATACCAGCTTCAGATGCCATTTATTAATTCATCAATTAATTGATTCAGTAATTATTAGTGAAGACTAAATGTCAGGCTCTTTTCTAGATGTTTAGGAATATCAGTAAATAAAACAGATTCTTGCCCTCAAGGAAATAATTATAGGTCTGCTGTGGTATAAACAGTACTCATCAAATATTCCACTGCTCCCCTGCTTTTCCCAGCATCCCTTACAGTTAGGTTTGGATCATGTGATTACAGCAAGCTAATGGCCTATGAAGGAAATAACATGTATCATTTTTAGGCTGAGGAAGGTATAAGCTAATGTGGTCACCCAACCCTGATATTACCTGTCACAGCAACCCCAGAGGTTACATATTCCACATGGTTCAGCCACAAGATACAATTTGAGTCATTTTGGTTACTGAGTCTCACAGTGCGTTTGTGCTACTAAAACAACATACCTGAGACTAGATAATTTACAAATAATAGGAATTCATTTCTCACAGCTCTGGAGTCTGCAAAGCCTGATATCAAGGCACTAGTAGATAATGCCTTGTTGCTGCATTTTCAGAGGCACTGAAAGCTCTGTCCTTACATGAAGGAAGGGACAGAAGGGCAAACCCACCCTCTCAAGTCCTCTTCTTTTTTTTTCCTCAGCTCACTGCAATCTCTGCCTCCCAGGTTCAAATTATTCTGCTGCCTCAGCCTCCCGAGTAGCTGGGACTACAAGCATGTGCCACCACACCCAGCTAATTTTTTGTATTTTTAGTAGAAACAGGGTTTCACTATGTTAGCCAGAATGGTCTCAATCTCCTGATTTTGTGATCCACTGGCCTCGGTGTCCCAACGTACTGGGATTACAGATATGAGCAATCATGCCCTCAAGTCCTCTTGTAAGTCACTGATCCATTAATGATAATGGAGCCCTCAGGGCCTACCCTCTGAAGGCCCCACCTCTTAAGAGTGTTGCATTGTAGATTAAATTTCAATATGAGTTTTGGAGGAGACACAAACCATAGCATTGCTCCCCTGGCCACCCAAGATATATGTCCTTCTTACATAGAAAATATAATCATTCCATCCCAATAACATCAAAAGTCTTAATTTATTCCAGCATCAACTTTAGAGTCTGACTCCAAAGTCTCATATAAATATCATCTTCATCCTATATGGATGTGACTCAAGGTACAATTCATCCTAAGGCAAAAAATCATTGACTCTATGTCCCACCTTTTGGATACCCTGGGGTAAGGGTAGGGCCACCAAAGCCCTGAGCAACTGCACTTCTATGGCATCACTGGGCACAGCCCACGCTGTAGCTCTCCCTGACTGGTGCTGCACACTGGTGGCTCTACAGGTTTTGGGTTTTGCTGGGGGTTGGGAGAGTGGAGCTTACCCTTCCCCATGGCCCCACTAGATACTGCCCTTATCAGGGCTCTCTACAGTGGCCTTAACCCACAACTCCACTGGACATTGCCTAGTGGAGGTTTTCTGCAGCATCCCTGGCAGCTCTCTGCACGGGCCCTGAGGCTTTCAGAGGGAGCCTTTGAAATCTAGATGTAGGTAGCAATGCCTCCACAAGTATTGTACTCTGTATACCTGCAGATTTGGCACCACAAGGACACCACTGAGGTTTACCACTTGTGCCTCCTGGAGCAGCAGCCAAAGCCTCCCCTGGGCCCACCTGAACCACAGCTGGGACAGCCAAGGAGTTCTGCACCAGAATGCAGGGAACAAACTTGAGGCAATATTGACAGCCCCAAGGTGGCTCCTTTGAAGCCTTTCTTCCCTCAAGGCACTAGCACTCTGGGCCTGCAGCTCTCCCTGACTGGCAATGAGAGTGGCAGCCTCAAAGATCTCTGATACATCTTCAGAGTCATTCTTCATTGTCCTGAGAATAGTATCTGGCTTCCTTCTATCCATACTAATCTTATCAAATAGCCACTTGTACACATCCTTAATATGCTTTCCGAAACATGCTTTTACAACCTGGCCAGTGTCAAAATTTAAATGGAGACCTGGCCTGAAAACTTCTTGAGCAGCAAAACCATAGGCCTTAAAAATAACCTAAATATTGCCTGAACTGTAAAAACTTAAGTTGGGTCATTTCTAACAGTTCATGCTAGACAAAACTAAAACTTAACTCCAGCTGTTATATGTACAATTATATAATTAGGGGCTTGCCAACAAGTGCCTAAATAAAGGAATTTTGTAATTGGAAGCCGGTTAAATAATTTATTTTGCTTCTACATTTTCCCAATAAATACCTGACATTTTGTCACTGAAATACTAAACATCTTTTTTTTTTTTTTTTTTGAGACGGAGTTTCACTGTTGTTACCCAGGCTGGAGTGCAATGGCATGATCTCGGCTCACCGCAACCTCCGCCTCCTGGGTTCAGGTAATTCTCCTGCCTCAGCCACCCGAGTAGCTGGGATTACAGGCACGTGCCACCATGCCCAGCTAATTTTTTGTATTTTTTTTTTGGTAGAGACGGGGTTTCACCATGTTGACCAGGATGGTCTCGATCCACCCGCCTCGGCCTCCCAAAGTGCTGGGATTACAGGCTTGAGCCACCGCGCCCGGCCACTAAACTTCTTTTAGTCTGGTGTTCCCCAATTCATGAATTGGATCTTACTCAAATAAACTCTTTAAAATTTTATTGTGTCTCAGATTTTTCTTTTTGTCTTTTTTTGAGATGGAGTCTCCCTCTGTCTTCCAGTCTGGAGTGCAATGGCAAGATCTTGGCTCACTGCAACCTCCACTCCCAGGTTCAAGTGATTCTCCTGCCTCAGCCTTCCAAGTAGCTGGGACTACAGGTGTGCACCACCACACTTGGCTACTTTTTTGTATTTTTAGTAAAGACAGGGTTTCACCACATTAGCCAGGATGGTCTCGAACTCCTGACCTTGTGATTCTCCCACCTCAGCCTCAGGGGAGCAGTGCTGGGATTATAGGCATGAGCCACCGAGCCAAGCCCATGCCTCAGATATTTCTTAAACAATAGGCCGAGAAGTTTCCAAATCTTCTGCTTCCCTTTTAGTTCTATCTTTAATTAATTTCTCCCTTCTTATATTTTACTATATGCAGTCAAAAGAAGCCATGCAGAGCCTTCAACACTTTGCTTTGAAAATTCTTCTGCCAAATATCATAGTTCATCACTCAAAAGTTCTGCCTTTCACAAAACGTAATTCAGTCAAGTTCTTTCCCACTTTATAAGAAGAATGGCTTTTCCTCCAGTTTCTAATACCATTTTCCTCATTTCCATCTGAGGAAGTATTATATTCTAGTAGAGACAGGGTTTCGCCATGTTGGCTAGGCTGGTCTTAAACTCCTGACCTCAGGTGATCCACCCATTCTCAGCCTCCCAAAGTGCATGGTGGTTTACAATTGTAATCCTAGCATTTTGGGATCCTAGCATTTGGGAGGCCACTACACTCCAGTCTGAGTGACAAAGTGAGTCTATCTCAAAAACAAACTGACAGCCAGGCCTGGTGGCACCTGTCTGTAATCCCAGCTACTCTGGAGCCTGAGGTAGGAGAATCACTTGAACCTGGGAGGCAGAGGTTGTAGTGAGCCAGAGATGATGCCACCGCACTCCAGTCTGGGCAACAGAGCAAAACTCTATGTCAAGAATAAGTAAATAAGGCCGGGTGCGGTGGCTCAAGCCTGTAATCCCAGCACTTTGGGAGGCCGAGGCGGGTGGATCACGAGGTTAGCTCGAGACCATCCTGGTCAACATGGTGAAACCCCGTCTCTACTAAAGATACAAAAAAAAAATTAGCTGGGCATGGTGGCGCATGCCTGTAATCCCAGCTACTTGGGAGGCTGAGGCAGGAGAATTGCCTGAACCCAGGAGGCAGAGGTTGCGCGAGATCGCGCCATTGCACTCCTCCAGCCTGGGTAACAAGAGTGAAACTCCGTCTCAAAAAAAATAAATAAATAAGTAAATAAATAAAATAAGCTGTGAATGGGTAATGTATAAATAATAGAAATGTGTTTCTTACAGTTCTGGAGGCTGAGATTTCCAAGGTGAAGGCACCAACAGGTCTGATATCTAGTCTAGTCCATTCTAGTCTAATGTCTGTGCTTCCAGAATGGTTCCTTGTCCTCACATGATGGAAGGGATGGAAGGGTAAAAAGAGAGAAATGCTGTGTAAAGCCTCCCTTGTAAAGCATTAATTCCATTCATGAGGGTGGAGCACTCATGGCTTATTCACCTCATAAAGGCCCCACCTGCTAATAGTAATTTTGGGCATTAAGTTCCTACATGAATTTTGGAGGGAACACAAACATTCAAACCACAGCACTGAGTGAAGGTGAGGAGTTGAGCAACACTGAGCTTTCACTGCTTGCCAACCTGTGCTAGGTATATGACATGTGAGATATAAATGTTGTTTAAACCATTGAGGATAGTCAATGTTAATTGCCCTGAGTAATACAACTCCTATTATTTATTTAGTACCTTTTATGTACTTTGCTAGGCAAAGTACTAGGCTGTGTGTAATAGTGATTTGTTGTTACAATTCTGACAGTTGACTTGCCTTCCCACAAAGGAGTCATGTTCAATATTCATTCTGAATTATATTATCATCAGTCTCACCAAGCATGATCCATTTTATAAAAATGTGGCTCTCAGAAAGAAAGAAACAAACAGTGGCTCTAAGATTGATACAAGTCGGTCAGGCGCAGTGGCTCATGTCTGTAACCCCAACACTTTGGGAGCCGGAGGCGAGCAGATCACGAGATCAGGAGTTCAAGACCAGCCTGGCCAACATGGCAAAACCCTGTTTCTACTAAAAATATAAAAATTAGCTGGGCATGGTGGCATGTGCCTGTACTCCCAGCTACTTGGGAGGATGAAGCAGGAGAATTGCTTGAACCAGGGAGTTGTGTAGTGAGCTGAGATTGAGATTGAGCCACTGCACTCCAGCCTGGCAACAGAGCCAGAGACTCCAACACACATACACACACACACACACACACACACACACACACACACACACACGATTGATACAAGTCTTGAAATTTTAGAGGAAAATAAGTATTTTAAGCTTATTTTAGAATACTTAATTAGGATTAGTTCTTATCCTGATTCTATGGTTGAGTAGTTAATCTGCCTTATTTTTTCCAGAGGTAAAACTGGAGATAATATTTTGCTCCTAATGTCACAGCATTATTGTAATGATCAAAATGAGTTGACTATATAAATTGTGAGGTGTATATATACAAATATGACTATTCTCATTGAACCTGTACATTGATTTTTATCATATCACACAGTTTAATAAAAAGAAAATACAATGAAAACTATTTAGGTAAGGTAGTCCAAAATGTCTTCACATTCAGAGTTTGTCTCTGAATCATCAATGTCTGTATTTTCTTTCTTTCTTTCCTTTTTTTTTTTTTTTGGGGAAAGTTTTGTTCTTGTTGCCCCAGGACCATGCAGTGGCATGGTCTTGGCTCAATGCAACCTCCGCCTCCTGGGTTCAAGCGATTCTCCTGCCTCAACCTCCTGAGTAGCTGGGAATACAGGCATATGCCACCATGCCTGGCTAATTTTCTGTTTTGAGTAGAGATGGGGTTTCACCATTTTGGCCACGCTGGTCTCGAACTTCTGACCTCAGGTTATCCACCTCAGCCTCCCGAAGTTCTGGGATTGCAGGCATGAGCCACCATGCCTGGCAGATGTCTGTATCTTCAACACAATATTATAAGTGTGGTATCACTTGTAACATGATGCAGCATTCCAAAGACAAGTCTTCACCTTTTTTTTTTTTTTAAGACAGTCTCTATTCGTCACACAGGCTGGAGTGCAGTAGTGTGATCTAGGCTCACTGCAACCTCCGCCTCCCAGGTTCAAGCAATTCTCCTGCTTCAGCCTCCCAAGTAGCTGGGATTACAGGTGCCTGCCACCATGCCCAGCTAATTTTTTTTTTTTTTTTGTAGTTTTAATAGAGATGAAGTTTTGCCATATTGGCCACCCTGACCTCAGGTGATCCACCTGCCTTGGCCTCCCAAAGTGCTGGGATTATAGGTGTTACCCAACACACCCGGCCAGACTATTTTTATCTGAGTTTTTCTTTTTTTTTTTCTTTCTTTCTTTTTTTTTTTAAGATGGGGTTTCACCTTGTTGGCCAGGGTGGTCTCAATCTCCTGACCTGGTGATCCACCTACCTCGGCCTCCCAAAGTGCTGGGATTACAGGCATGAGCCACCACGCCCAGCCTTATCTGAGTTTTTCTTCCGAGCCTCTGACATTTAGTCTGCAAGTTTTGATGCTGATACTTTCTTTTTTGTGTGTGTGTATTTTTTTTTTTTTTGATGCTGATACTTTCTTAATCTTACAGGAAGATGTCAGTGGAAGGTTTTCAGGCAACACCTAGGATTCATATAACTAGCTCAAATGGTACTTAAATGAACAAACCGAAAGGGCTATGAGTTTCAGTTTTCCAGTCATACTGCAAGGATTAACAGTCAATCAAGTTTGGGCATGAATAGATAATGACAACTACAGCACAACTGCTGAGCAAAGAAATAACTGAGGCCAGGCCCGGTGGCCCACACCTGTAATCCCAGTACTTTGAGAGGCTGAGGCGGGCGGATCACGAAGTCAAGGGATGGAGACCATCCTGGCCAACATGGTGAAACCCTGTCTCAACTAAAACACAAAAATTAGCTGAGAGTGGTGGTGCATGCCTGGAGTCCCAGCTACTCGGGAGGCTGCGGTAGGAGAATTGCTTGAACTGGGGAGGCAGAGGTTGCAGTGAGCCAGGATTGTGCCACTACATTCCAGCCTGGCGCCTGGCAAGAGAACAAGACTCTGTCTCAAAAAAAAGAAACAACTGTAAAGCATCAGTTATAAGACACATCTTGATTTCAGAGATACTACAATATGACTATGTATTTCTTGGAATAAATAAAATGCAGTATTGCTATTTTGTTATTACAAATAAAGGTATATAATAATACCCTGTCTGACAATCTCAGCTACACAGGAACTCATAGATCATTGTTTCTTTTCCATCTCATTCTTAACACTCTAATCCAAGCCTTTGCAATCTTCATTCTAGGACAAAGCAATAGAAGGATCTGGGGTCTGGAGAAAAGAGAACTCATTTTGGTGTCTAAAGACCTGGATCTGACTCTCAGCCTTGCAGTTTTTTTAGATGTAGTACTTTTAGGAGGTGAAGTCACTACTGTCAGCGAAACATTTGATTCAGAAAGTTTTTTGGGGGGATTTCATGTATGCAAAAACACTTTATAAACTGTAAAATCTCTATACAAGAGGAAGAGAACTGGCTGCACTCCAGCCTGGGCAGCAGAGTGAGACTTCCGCCTCAGAAAAAAAAAAAAAGAGGGAAAGAACTAGTATTTGTTGAGTGCCAGGAACTGGGCTGGGTATTTGGGCATTATTTTTTTTATTTTTTATTTTTTTAAGACGGAGTTTCACTCTTGTTACCCAGGCTGGAGTGCAATGGCGTGCAACCTCCGCCTCCTGGGTTCAGGCAATTCTCCCGCCTCAGCCTCCTGAGTAGCTGGGATTACAGGCACACGCCACCATGCCCAGCTAATTTTTTGTATTTTTAGTAGAGACGGGGTTTCACCATTTTGACCAGGATGGTCTCGATGTCTTGACCTCGTGATCCACCCGCCTCGGCCTCCCACAGTGCTGGGATTACAGGCGTGAGCCACCGCGCCCGGCCTTGGGCATTATCTTATTTGATCTGCTATAAATACTAAGACATACAATGACTGGATAGTCACTTTGTTAGCTATTCCATCCTATGGTGGGTTTTTTTTTTCCTTCTTCTTTCTTAAATAACCCTCTTACATTAAAGCAGAATTTTTTTTTTTTTGAGATGGAGTTTCACTCTTGTTGCTCAGGCTGCAATGGCGAGATCTCAGCTCACTGCAACTTCTGCCTCCTAGGTTCAAGTGATTCTCTGAGTAGCTGGGATTACAGGCATGCACGGCCACACCCACCTAATTTTTTGTATTTTTAGTAGAGATGGATTTCTCCATGTTGGTCAGGCTGATCTCGAACTCCCGACCTCAGGAGATCCTCCCGCCTCAGCCTCCCAAAGTGCTAGGATTACAGGCATGAGCCACCACACCAGCCTAGAAATCCTCTGTAGGTACTGTTTGTATCACAAACAAGTTGATGACTATGTGCTCATTACAAAGCTGTAGCCTCTCACTCACTCTTGCCTTGTAGCAAGACACATTTGAAATAAGAGACCCTTAGGCTACCAATGTGCTGCCTTCCGGTGATTCATCTGCCAGAACTAGCTCCTGGAACCCTGGCAGAAAATTTTTACTTATGATAAAAATTCCAAAAATAGGCTGGGTGTGGTGGCTCATGCCTGTAATCCCAGACCTTTGGGAGGCTGAGGTGGGCAGATCCGCTTGAGGTTAGAAGTTTGAGACCAGCCTGGGCAACATGGTGAAACCCTGTCTCTACTAACAAATACAAAAATTAGCTGGGTGTGGTAGCGGACATTTGTAATTCCAGCTACTCAAGAGACTGAGGCAGGAGAATTGCTTTAATCGCTTTAACTTGGGAGGCAGAGGTTGCAGTGAGTTTAGATAGCACCATTGCACTCCAGCCTGGGTGACAGTGAGACTCTGTCTCAAAATAAATAAATAAAAAAAAATAATCCAAGATGCATTAGACAATTATACAGATTCAGGATTCAGGTGCACAGGAAGTTGTCGTCCAAAATCCCCTGGCCATAGAAACCAGAAATCTCAGTAAGAAGACAATTTTGGGGGCTGTAACTCTGTTCGTAGGCAGAAAAGTTACTGGCAGGAAATTTAGTCCTAGGGAAGTATAAGGCAGGAACTCTTTTCCTACCCCCAAAGTCCTGATTACCTTTGAGACTTTTTTTTTTTTTGAGACAGGGTCTCACCCAGCTTTATTTATTTTTTGGTAGAAACAGGGTCTCACTTTGTTACCCAGTTTGGTCTCCAATTCCTGGCCTCAAGTAATCCTCCCACCTCACCTCCCAAAGTGCTGGGATTACAGGCATGAGCCACCAAGCACAGCTGAGACTGACTCTTTGAACTACAGACCTTGTCTCCTCATGATCTTCTAGCTGAAGAATTGAGTCATTGAAATGAAGAGAAGCTTAATCTATAAATTGGTATTGTAGATCCTAGCTCAGAGGCTAGAGGGTATATGAAACGCTTTATTGCACCAGGCAAATGAAATGCTATCTTGACCTATTAATAGGTGAGGGTAAAGTGGAGTGGGGAGGGAGTTGTTAAAGCAATAAACTTTATTATGTTTCACATGACCTCAGGATAGAGGGGCAAATAGTAATGTTTAATTTCTAACTCAATCTAACATTTATATCATTCTCTGATTATGTTATGTACATCTGCATTAACTTCTCACTAAGATTTTAAACTTGAGAAGAGTTAACCACATCTTCCTTTTAAAAATATTCTGCAGGCCAGGCACGGTGGCTCACGCCTATAATCTGAGCACTTTGGGAAGCCAAGGCTAGTGGACCACCTAATGTCAGGAGTTCAAGATCAGCCTGGCTAATATAATGAAATCCCTCTTGATAAAAATATAAAAATTAGCCAGTTGTGGTGGCATGCACCTGTAGTCCCAGCTACTTGGGAGGCTGAGGCAGGAGAATTGATTGAACCCGGGAAGCAGAGGTTGCAGTGAGCCAAGATCACGCCACTGCACTCCAGCCTGGGCAACAGAGTGAGACTCCGTCTCAAAAAAAAAAAAAATTGTATGTATAATACCTAGCATAATTCCATGTAAAACCCAGAAAAATTATTAATGTCACCGCTTCCTATTTGACTCTGGCAGAGATTATATCTTTCATGGTTTCTATAAAGGCGAGGACCCAGATTACTTTTTGCCATCAGCACATGTTTTTCCAAGAACCCAGCCACTCCAGAAAATCTATGTTATTTGCAGAACTATTGCAAAATCTGACACTGCTCTTCACTTCACTGGAATGCCCTTGTAATTGCCAAATGTTGTTTTGCCTCATGGAAATTCTTGGCCAGACCTATGGATTGCCAGACCTTGCAGCTGTTGACCCTTGAAGTTCAATTCTCCTATAATATTAAATCCAGTGACATTTCTTAATGACCTAATACGAGTAGACACTGAGCTAGTTGCCACTGAGGGTATGAAGACATAATTGCCGCCCTTAAGTAGTTCAGAGTTTATATGAAGAGAAACATGAATATTTAAATAGCAGATACAGACTTAAGTGATAATTTAGATAGAAGAGAAACAAAGACATGACACAGGAAAAAAAAAAAGCCTGTAGGGACTCACTGGAGGGAGAGACGTCAATTCTACCCCGTTTTGTTGGGGGTTTTTGTTTTGTTTTGTTTTGTTTTGTTTTGTTTGAGACAGTTTCACTCTGTTCCCCAGGGTGGAGTGCAGTGACAGGACCTCGGCTCACTTCAACCTTGGCCTCCCAGGTTCAATTGATTCTCCTGCCTCAGCCTCCCAATTACCTGGGATTACAGGTACACGCCACCATACCTGGCTAATTTTTATATTTTTAGCAGAGATGGGGTTTCACCATGTTGGTCAGGCTGGTCATGAATTTCTGACTTCAAGTGACCCGCCTACCTCATCCTCCCTAAGTGCTGGAATTACTGGTGTGAGCCACTGCGCCCAACCATTTATCTCTTGACCTGAAATTACTCAGTGGCACCATTGAGATTTCTGCCTTGAAAATGGTCCACCTCTCTTTACTGCTAATTGTATGTATTGGAGCCTGTACTCTGTCCATTTTGCTTTTAAGTTTTCTAGACCTGGAAGGCATGGACTGGTACCAGGTCACAAAGATACTATTTGTGTTGTCAAAACTTATTCTCTTCCTCTAAGTTGGGATGGAATATGTAGGATTTCTATTCATCCTCATCTTTCTACCTGGAATATGATCTTCACAGAACAGAGTTTTCTTCTGAGATGAAGAAACTATCAAAAGCAGTTCAATTCAGTCTGGCCAAAATGGCGAAACCTCGTCTCTACTAAAAGAAATACAAAAAATCAGCGAGGCTTGGTGGCATACACCTGTAATCCCAGCTACTTGGGAGGCTGAAACAGAAGAATCACTTGAACCTGGGAGGCAGAGGTTGTGGAGAGCTGAGATCATGCCACTGCACTCCAGCCTGGGCAACAAGCGAGACCCTGTCTAAAACATAATAATTAAAAAAAAATTTTTTTAAGGCAGTCCAATAGCTACTGCCTTCTATTTCTTCACTTCATATTCCCTGCTCTCTTCTTAACATTTCTCCTTTGGTGACTTCATCTTTTTCCCTATGAGAATGAATGTCATCCCACTCCAAGTCTTCAATCAATGTATTCTAAAAGGAGAGAAAGCCTAAGAGTATGAGTCAACTTTATTCCTGGTACTGAACCTTGTTTGTTCTCATGTTAGTTGCCCTAAGGAACAGGGAAGAGAAGCAAAAGGGAAGTGATTAACAGGTCAACCTATTTGACTAATTTAAGAGATCAATTTGAAAGAAAGTGAGAACACACCAGACTCCTCTTCTGTGCACATCAGGCATTACTAAATATTTATTTTTATGGTGCTTGACATACTACAATTGCCTTTTTCTTTTTCTTTCTTTCTTTCCTTCCTTCCTTTCTTTTTTCTTTCTTTCTTCTTTCTTTTTTTTTGAAAGAGTCTCACTCTGTCGCCCAAGCTGGAGTACAGTGGCATGATCTTGGCTCACTGCAGCCTCCACCTCCTGGGTTTAAGTGATTCTTGTGCCTCTCAGCCTCCTAAGTAGCTGGGACTACAGGCATCTGCCACAACGTGCAGCTAACTTTTGTTGTATTTTTAGTAGAGACAGGGTTTTGCCCTGTTGCCCAGCTGGTCTCAAACTCCTAACCTCAAGTGGATCTGCCCACCTCAACCTCCCAAAGGGCTGGGATTACAGGCATGAGCCACCATGCCCGGCCACAATTGCCTTTTTTAACATTGATGTTGGCTTTTTTTTTGAGATGGAGTCTTACTCTGTTGCCCAGGCTGGAGTGCAGTGGCACCATCTCAGCTCACTGCAACCTCTGCCTCCCAGGTTCAAGCGATTCCCCTGCCTCAGCCTCCAGAGTAGCTGGGATTACAGATGTCCACCCCCACACCTGGGTAACTTTTTTTGGATTTTTAGTGGAGACAGGGTTTCACCATGTTGCCCAGGCTGGTCTTGAACTCCTGGCCTCAAAGGATCTGCCCACCTTGACCTTCCAGAGTGCTGGAATTACATGTGTGAGCCACTGCGCCTGGCCAGATGTTGACTTCTTAAGCAGAAACAGAATCAGGATACCCCAGGAGGTCAACAGACATCTACCTGGTGGCCTCATAGGTGAAAATGTTCTCCTTCAACTTAACTGTGACCTGTCCTTCTATCTGTACTCTGTATTATAGTGATTTATGTCAGCATCTATGTCTCCATTAGAATGTAACCTCCTGGACCAGGCGCTGTGGCCCATGCCTGTAATCCCAGCACTTCGGGAGGCCAAGGTGGGAGGATCACCTGAGGCCAGGAGTTGAAGACCAGCCTGACCAACATGGAGAAACCACATCTCTACTAAAAAAATACAAACTTAGCCAGGTGTGGTGGTACTTGCCTGTAATCCCAGCTACTCAGGAGGCTGAGGCAGGAGAATCACTTGAACCTGGGAGGTGGAGGTTGTGGTGAGTGTAGATCATGCCATTGCACTCCAGTCTGGGCAACAAGAGCAAAAACTCCAACACCAAAAAATAAATGTAACCTTCTGGAAAAGAGAATTCATTTTCTTATTCATCTTTGTGTCCCTCTACATGATCAAATGGTGCATGTACATGCCAATGTTCAAAAATTTTTTTCATCAATCAGTCAAATGTTGCTAAAGTGGTAGCTTGTCACTATTGCCCGAGTTTGTTGAGGTCTGCCACTCTGTGTGCCAGCTCTCTGTTAAGAATAATATCAACAATATCAGTTACCTGTGAAAACCATCAACAGCAAATCCCCTGAGAGCCAATGACAACTAGAGATATGGCAAGGAATCACGTTGGAGAATACTCATTCAGACCCTAGCTGAAACAGACCCAGAGAATGGCTGTGAGGAATCACATCCAGAATGGAGCTTGTGGAGAACACCCATATTCAATTACAGTGACTGACTTTCAGCACCCAGCAGACAGCCTCTGAGAGACTTTGTTCTGTGTCTCACCCTCCTCTTATGCAGTGAGTGAGGAAAGGGAGACTCTCAAGGCCAGGCGGTAACCCTGAGAGGTTCCCTGACAGAGAATTGCTGAGAGACTGAGCAGATGCAATAGGAATGCCTCTGTTCTTCTCTCACTGCCTATTTTGGCCATCTCCCTGCTTTTAGACTTTGCAGTGGAGGGGCCAGAGGCTTGAGCCAAGTCAAAGATACAGGAGAAGGATCTGGAATTCACCTCAGTGGGTAGGGCCAATTAAGACAAGGGGAGTGCACAGAGGGGAATGTTCAGAAAACAAACCTCTTACAAGAATCTGGAGGTACAAGGGAGCCAAGTCTTCCTACTGAGTTAACCCCTGAATGCTGGTGGGGGCTTCACTTTAATACGTGAATGTTGGAAAGAGGTGGGATATGGAAAGAAATCACAATACCTTGATCACCAGCTTCTACCAGAGGGATCTTGTCTTTTATTGCTGCTGTCAGTACTTTGGGGCCTCAGTGAGTGAACCTGGCCATCTAGAACCCTAGTTGGCCTTCAGGGAAGAAAATCAGTAACTGGTTTGACTCCTAACTGTAGTTTGATCTGCCCTACCCCTCTCTCCTAGCATCATCTAGAGATCTCTCTAGGGGGAGGCTGTGGGTATAACCGAGTGTATCCACCGTTCTATGTCCATGTACCAGGAGTTCTGGGTCTACCTGAGATTCTTTCCATGTGACTGGAAAGAGTGGACCTTGATAGGCAGGGGCTTCGGTTCTCAATATGCTTTCCCAATGTGGCAGCTCCATAATGCTGGAAAAATTCTGTTCCCTCAGGACCCTCTTCCTCTTCCCTGTACTAGGAAGATGCAGAAGGAGAGGAGTTTGTCCAGACTCTTCTTTCTCTGTGAGCTACTGTGCAAGGTGTCATGTAGCACATGCAGGCAGTAAGGCAGGCAAGGAACGTCGTTCAAAAGTTCAAAAGTTCTGGGGGCAACTGTCCTCCTTTACGTCTTGGCTTCTCTACCTAGTAGAACTTCTACCTGTATCTTTCACAAGTTTTTATTATCAGGAAACTCCCAGGCATTCTGGAAGCTCTGCATGGGAGTAAAACACTGCTGTTGCTGTAGCTGCCTTGAATCTATGGCAAAAAGCCCAGAGAAAAAAAAAATGGCTTCACACCATGTGTACTGACTCCCCTGGAGCTGGCACCACCAGGATGTCTGCAGAGCCATGTAAATCTTTCTCCAGGCAGTCTGTCTCTTTGGTAGCTACAGAAACAGTGTTTGTTATCCTTTAGTTTTCGGTAGACAGGCAAAAATCTGATGGCGACAGTCTCTGTTTCTTAAGGGCCAATCAGCAAAACCTTCAGAAAGGAGAAGGCAGCTTCTACCAGAGGGATCTTGTCTCTTATTGCTGCTGTCAGTACTTTGGAGCCTCAGTGAGAGGACTCCCTATGAAACCATGGAACTAAAGTTGCCCTTTCAGATTTTTAACCCTGAGATCAATACACAGTGGGTCAAAGTACAGTTATTCAAAGTCTTAGTAAAGAGGTAAAGTGGCTCCCTGATAGGTAAGATTATGCTGTAACTTTAAAATAGAAAATTAGTCCAGGCATGGTGGCTCACGCCTGTAATCCCAGCACTTTGGGAGGCTGAGGCAGGCAGATCCCCTGAGGTTAGGAGTTTGAGACCACCCTGGTTAACATGGTGAAATGCCGTCTCTACTAAAAATACAAAACTAGCCAGGCATGGTGGCACACTCTTGTAACCCCAGCTACTTGGGAGGCTGCTGAGGTGAAGAATCACTTGAATCCGGGAGGCGGAGGTTGCAGTCAACTGGGATCATGCCACTGCACTCCAGCCTGGGTGGCAGAATGAGACTCCATCTCAAAAAAAAAAAAAAAAAAGAAAATTAAGCTAAATTCAACAAAGAACAGACCAGTCAGAAGCAGGGCTAGTTTGCCTTAAAAGTTTAGGAAGAAGGCCGGGTGCAGTGGCTCATGCCTGTAATCCCAACACTTTGGGAGGCCAAGGCAGGCGGATCAACTGAGGTCAGGAGTTAGAGAGCTGCCTGACCAACATGGATAAACCCTGTCTCTACTAAAAATACAAAATTAGCCAGGCGTGGTAGCACATACCTTTAATCCCAGGAGGCTGAGGCAGGAGAATTGCTTGAACCCAGGAAGCAGAGATTGTGGTGAGCCGAAATTGTGCCATTGCACTCCAGGCTACAGTGAGCCGAGATCGCACCTGTACCACTGCACTTCATCCTGGGCAACAAGAGTGAAACTCTGCCTCAAAAAAAAAACGTTTAGGAAGATAGTGTCTCAGAGGCAAATCTGATCTGGTGGTGTTTATCTAAGTGTTTGTAGGTAAGAGGTTGCTCTAGCCTGTCCCATTCTGGAAGTAGCTGCTTTGGAGTTGAATGGGTTTGAGTTTACCATGGCCTGATAAATATTTATTAAATAGGCTGGGCATGGTAGCTCATGCCTGTAATCCCAGCACTTTGGGAGGCCAAGGTGGATGGATTACTTGAGGTCAGGAGTTCAAGACCAGCCTGGTCAACATGGTGAAACCCTATCTCTACCAAAAAAAAAAAAAAATCACAGAAATTAAGGAGTCATGGTGGTGTGCACCTGTAGTCCCCTCTATTTGGGAGGCTGAGGCAGGAGAATTGCTTGAACCCTGGGGGTGGAGGCTGCAGTGAGCCAAGATTGCACCACTGCATTCCAGCCTGTCTGAAAAAAAAAAAGGTTATTAAATAAAACAAACTCCCTTGTTTTTGAATGTATATTCTGCAAGCAACCTACTCTTACCATCTGACTTCCCAAATGCTGCTCACAGGACATGAATGTTTTGACCCTCGGCCATTGTATTTTTCTATTTCTATTCAAAATGATATGAATAAACTGGTATTCTGGTTTTGAATACCAGCCTCTGGAAGCTTGAATCTGCTTTGGGAGATAAATTCATAATCTGTTGGATTTCTAAGCCTAGATAGCTGTGGACCAGAACCTCAACCTGGGTGCATTACCAAGGTAAGACCATGCCACAGAGGAATTTTTGGGGTCCATAAAAACTCCCTGACTGGCAGGTTGTCTGTATGCTTCCTACTGAGACTTCTAAAGTTAACAGGCCTCGTGAAGAGTATATCTGTAGTTGAGGAATAGGAGGATAAAATTATGTTTGGGATTTTGGTTTGGAGTCAGAGAGACTTGGTATGCATCCTTCCATTTTTACCTTAAACAATTGTCCAATCTTTCTGTGCCTTAATATTTTCATCTGTGAATTGAGATAACAAGAATGTCTACTTCTTAGAATTATTAGAGAAAAAAATGAAAGAGCATGTTAAGTACTTCATGTAGTGCCTAACATAAATAGATGCTCAATAACCACTAATTTCTCCATGAGTAGAAAATCTCAAACTGGCTGGGTGCAGTGGCTCACACCTGTAATCCCAGTACTTTGGGAGGCTGAGGCGGGAGGATCACAAGGTCAAGAGATTGAGACTATCCTGGCCAACATGATGAAACCCCATCTCTACTAAAAATATAAAAACTAGCTGCTCATGGCAGACATCTGTAATCCCAGCTACTTGGGAGGCTGAGGCAGAAGAATCACTTGAACCCAGGAGGTGGAGATAGCAGTGAGCCAAGATTGCACCACGGCATTCCAGTCTGGGTGACGGAGTGAGACTCTGTCTCAAAAAACAAAAGGAACTGGCCGGGCGCGGTGGCTCACGCCTTTAATCCCAGCACTTTAAGAGGCCGAGGTGGGTGGATCACGAGGTCAAGAGATCGAGACCATCCTGGTTGAAATGGTGAAACCCCATCTCTACTAAAGATACAAAAAATTAGCTGGGCACGGTGACGCGTGCCTGTAATCCCAGCTACTCGGGAGGCTGAGGCAGGAGAATTGCCTGCACCCAGGAGGTGGAGGTTTCGGTGAGCCGAGATCGGGCCATTGCACTCCAGCCTGGATAACAAGAGCGAAACTCCGTCTCAAAAAAAAAAAAGGAACTATTTTTTCCTCTTTTATCACACTACAATCAACACAGAAGACTTCTGTGACCAATTTGTGGGAGTTTTCCCCACAGACCCGCTGCAGCAGACACCAGCTGAATTTGGATGTCCTCTAATTTAATTTAGTTCTGGCACTACCTGGAGATAGCCTCAGAAACCACAGGTTGAGGACTGCATTTCAGATTTAAACCTCAGTCTGTAAGATTGCCCCAACTTCTGACACCAATCGCAAGTTACAGGTTGTTTTACCTCTGCCTCTGACTGACCAACTATAAATCACAGATTCCATGACCACCTCCTTGAGTTCAATTAGTTTGCTAGAAAAGCTCACAGAACTCAGGGAAACA
>CM052659.1:103981103-104004679 GCA_028533165.1 Leontopithecus rosalia
AATTCTCCTGCCTCAGCCTCCCAAGTAGCTGGGATTACAGGCACGCGCCACCTTGCCCAGCTAATTTTTTGTATCTTTAGTAGAGACGGGGTTTCACCATGTTGACCAGGATGGTCTCGATCTCATGACCTCGTGATCCACCCGCCTCGGCCTCCCAAAGTGCTGGGATTACAGGCTTGAGCCACCGCGCCCGGCCTCTCAGGGAAACATTTACTGACACCTACTGGTTTATTATAAAGGATATTTATAGGCAAGGTGCAGTGGCTGCACTTTGGGAGGCCGAGGCAGGTGGATCACTTGAGGTCATGGTGAAATCCTGTCTCTACTAAAAATACAATTGGCCAGGTGTGGTGGCGCGTGCCTATAGTCCCAGCTACTCGGAAGGCTGAGGCAGGAGAATCACTTGAACCTGGGAGGCAGAGGTTGCAGTGAGCTGAGATCGTGCCATTGCACTCCAGCCTGGGTGACAGAGTGAGACTCTTGTGTTAAACAAAAAAAAGGATCATTATAAAAGATACAGATGAAGAGATGCATAGGGGGAGAAGAGGGAAGGATACGGACATGGAACTTGCATGCCCTTTCCAGGCTTGCCACCCTCTGAGAACTTTCATACGTTCAGCTATCTGGAAGTTCTCAGAAATCAGTTCTTTGAGTTTTGTTTGTTTGTTTTTTGAGATGAAGTCTCACTCTGTCACCCAGGCTGGCACAATCTCGGCTCACTGCAACCTCCACCTCCTGAGTTCAAGCAGTTCTCTGCCTCAATCTCCCAAGTAGCTGGGATTACAGATACCCGCTACCATGCCCAGCTAATTTTTGTATTTTTAGCAGAGATGGGGTTTCACTATGTTGGCCAGACTGGTCTTGAACTCCTGACCTCGTGATTCCACCCACCTCAGCCTCCCAAAGTGCTAGGATTACAAGCATGAGCCACCTCGCCCAGCCTGATAGATTTATTTGAATATTTAATGTGTAATCACATGGGGAAATAATTCCGTTTATTCTGTATTGTAGCAAGGGATAGGATAAGAAAAGTGGGTATTGATAAAGATTTTAGATCAGAATACAAAAGGACTGTGTAATAGTGACCAAAAACTAAAAGTCACATGAGGTTTCAGGAAAAAGACATTTCCTACCACTTGAGGCATTCCTACAGAAACAGAAACAGAAAGAAAGACAAAATAACTTCTTTTTCTCCAACTTATTCTTCCTCCCCAAGAGACAACTTAAGCCGTGATGGAGCTGATGGCTGGTGGAGCCTGTCAGATCCTATTTATCATCATTACCATCATCTGAAAGCAACCTTGAAGTACTCATGAGTGCTGTGAAGCTAGGGTGACTAGTTTTCCCAGTTTGCCCGGGACAGAAGGATTTCCTGGTGTGGGGGACTTTTTTTTTTTTAAGTTTTAGCATTAGGAGTGTCCCAGCAAACTGCGAAGAGTTGATTACCTCTGAGCTAAGGGAGTTTTAAATAAAATGAATCCACTAAGACATGGTTGAGACAAACATAAACGATATGTAGACAGTCAAACCTTATTTTATTATTATTATTATTATTATTATGAGATGGAGTTCTGCTCTTGTCACCCAGGCTGGAGTGCAATGGCATGATCTCGGCTCACCACAACCTCTGCCTCTCAGGTTCAAATGATTCTCCTGCCTCAGTCTCCTGAGTAGCTGGGATTACAGGCATGCACCACCACACCTGGCTAATTTTTGTATTTTTCTCCATGGTGGTCAGGCTGGTCTTGAACTCGTGACCTCAGGTGATCTGCCCATTTTGGCCTGCCAAAGTGCTGGGATTACAGGCATGAACCACGGTGCCTGGCCAACCTTTTTTTTTTTTCTCAGTTGGTTTTTGAGACAAGGTCTTGCTCCAGGCTGGAGTGTAATGGCGCAATCTCAGCTCACTACAGTCTCTGCCTCCCAGGTTCAAGCAATTCTTGTGTCTCAGCCTCCCAAGTAGCTGGAATTACAGGCGCATGCCATCACACCCGCTAATTTTTGTATTTTTAGTAAAGACGGGGATTCACCATTTTGGCCAGGCTGGTTTCAAACTCCTGACCTCAAGTGATCCACAGCCTTGGCTTCCTAAAGTGCTGGGATTACAGGCATGAGCCACCACACCCAGCCTGTGAAACCTTCTTTGAACTGACATATGAATAAAAGAAGGCACTAACTTTTCTTTCCCATGTGAGTGAAATTTCTAGATACTTGAAGCTTACTCTTTAAATGCCAACAAATGTATACATACTAAATTTAAAATGTCCTAAGACATATTAAGTATAGTTCCCTATGCTGTTTATCAAGGAATATGAAAAATAGATTTGCCTTTTTTTTTTTGAGACGGAGTTTCGATCTTGTCACCCAGGCCAGAGTGCAGTGTCGCGATCTCAGCTCACTGCAACCTCTGCCTCCTGAGTTCAAGCAATTCTGCAGCTTCAGCCTCCAGAGTAGCTGGGATTACAGGTGCTTGCCACCATGCCCAGCTAATTTTTGTATTTTTGGTACAGACAGGGTTTTGTCATGTTGGCCAGGCTGGTGTCGAACTTCTGACTTCAGGTATCTACCCACCTCGGCCTCCCAAAGTGCTGGCATTAGAGGCGTGAGCCACCACGCCTGGCGATTTGCGTTTTTGATGATATATCAGGAAGTAATGAGAATTGGAATTTAGGGCAATAAAGCAAAATAATTCAGTTTTGAAATATGACAGAGCTTGTTTTGAGCTGGCTCTGTCAATTACTATATGTGTGGCCTTTGGCAAGTTACTTTACCTGGGTCTTGGTTTTCTCAACTGTAAATTGGGAATAATATTAGTGCTATTACATAGGATAGTGACTAGTAGACTATAATAAGCACCCAGTAAATAATAAATGGTAGGAATTTTATCATTGTTGTTAATAACCTCCAGAATTATTGTCTGGGCTGAGTAGCTGCAGTCTTGACCTCCGAGGCTCAAACAGCGATCAATCCTCCCACCTTAGCTTCCCACATAGGTGGGACTATTGGCAAATGCCATTATGTCCAGCTAGTTTATTTTTTAGTTTTTGAGAGATAGGGTCTTACTGTGTTACACAGGCTGGTCTCAAACACCTGGGCTCAAAAAAGCCTCCTGCTTTGGCCTCCCAAAGTGCTGGGATTATAGGAGTAAGCCATCGTGCCCTGCCACCTGTGCTTTTTAATGGCTCATTTGTATCTAGGCTCTAGACTGTTCCAAATACTTGGGAGTTCTGGAAACATTACCTACCTCTAAGTGTGGTATTATAGAAATTGATTAATCTGACATTTTTACCGCAGTTTCAAGTTAAAATGTTCATTTACAAACATCATTTTGCAAAGGCTCTTCTCTTTGTTCTCCAACTCATTTTGTCCAAAACTTTCTTATTCTTCTCTTAATATTCGTCAAATACTGAAGAGCCACTTGGACACCAAGCTTTGCTTTCTCAAGGAAGCCTAGGAGAAGAAAATTCCTAAAGCACAAGAACGAGACATAAGACAGTAATTACTTTCCCCCATTAATGTTACCCTTGATCTTATACTGAAAAAGCAGTAGGTAAAGAGGCATGCATGATCCTCAAGGGGAAGGTGCTATGTGAATAAAGGAACGTGAAGGCATGTTTGACGTGGCTTGCTGACTTTCCCTACCCGTCTCTCTCCTCCACTTACCTGCAGAACTAACGATGTCACCTTAAATCTGCTGGTCACCGTCCAATCAACTACATTCCTCACTTGAGGACTGGACACAGAGTCCCCATTAAAGTCACTCTTTTAAATCCATAGTACTCCCCTAGGGTGTTCCCTGAGAGAAAGTAAATGCTTCAAAAAACAGATAAAGTCAAGAATACTGACATCATTCATGTGTCTATTTGAAAATTGTGGAATTTTTAAAAATCTCATCAGTCCAAAGTAAACCTATTTGAAAGTGACCACTGAGAGTTGGCCTCCTGTCTAAAGGTTTAGCTGTAAGTAAACAATCTAAAAAAAAAAAATTAAAGACCTTGTTTTTGTTTTTGATCAGACTGTTCAAAGAAAGTCTTTTGTGGGTGAAAGTTCACTAGGCTGAAATAATAGAAACATTGGAGAGTGGAATACGACCTTTATCCTTAAAGCAGGGTGCCTTAGTTTATTTTTGCTAGCCTCCTTCATGGGAGAACGTGGACACTGCTTGTCTCACTTCTCAGAATATTTTGCAAGTTGATAGTTCATATGAGGAGAACCAAGCAGAAGATAATATGTTTTTGTTTTTGTTTTTTGTTTAGAAACTCAATGTTTATTTTTCGTGAATCTTACATGTTGTTTAAGAGGCCACACAAGAACAGCTTAAGACCATTCAGTGGTTGCTTCTACCCATTCAGTGGCCTGAGCAGTAGGAGCTGCAGACCAGTCTTCCATGGCAGGCTGGGCGCTCCAGTCTTCAGTAGGGAACTGCTGGATAGGCACAGAGGGCACCTGCACGCCTTCATACCAGTCGGCAACCTCAGGCTGAGTTGCAGTGAACTCAGGAGCTGGAGCAGTCCATTCACCCTGAAATTCCTCCTTTTCAGCAGCAGCCTGCTCTTCTTTTTCAATCTCTTCAGGATCTCTGTAGAAGTAGAGATCAGGCACGACCTCCCACGGGTGTTCACGGGAAATGGTGCCACGCATGCGCAAAACTTCCAGAGCCAGCATCCACCACATCAAACCCACTGAGTGAGCTCCCTTGTTGTTGCATAGGATGGCAATGTCCACGTAGTGCAGAGGAGAATCTGTGTTACACAGAGCAATGGTAGGTAGGTTGACATAAGACGCCTCCGTGAGAGGCTGGTGGTCAGCCCTTGGGTCAGTGACCACAAGCAGCCGTGGCTCCCGGAAGACTGCCTGGATCTGGTTGGTGAAGGTTCCAGGAGTAAAGCGGCCAGCAATTGGAGTGGCTCCAGTGGCAGTAGCAAAATTCAGCACAGCCCTCTGGCCAGTATTCCTGGAGGATATAACACTGACATCAGCAGGGTTTTCAATGGCAACAATGGCACGAGCTGCCAGGAGAAGCTTCTCCCAGGTCCTCTTCAGATTTATGATATAGATGCCATCACTTTTCCTTTTATAGATATACTGTTCCATCTGGAAGTCAAGGTTGGTGCCACCTAAATGGGTTCCTGCTGCCAGAAACCAGGACATCCTCCTTCATTTGCAGGACATCAAGGGCTCTGGACATTGTGAAAGTTTCCCTTTAAGTTAAGACGGGAATCCAGAACAACGCCGTTTGGAGCCCTCGGCAGGTAGCGCGGAAAGGCGCAGAAGATAATATGTTAAGCAGTTGGGCATCTATCTAGGTCTAGGAAAACTGGGAACAAATTTCCTAAGGGATGGTCTTCAGTTGGCAAATAACCTCCCAAGTCATCTATAATGCTTAAAAAGCAAAAAGAGACCAGGCGTGATGGCTCGCGCCTATAATCCCAGCACTTTCGGAGGCTGAAGGGGGCAGATCACAAGGTCAGGAGCTCCAGAGAACCTGGCCAACATAGTGAAACCCCGTCTCGACTAACAATACAAAAATTAGGCCAGGCACAGTGGCTCACACGTGTAATGCCAGCAGTTTGGGAGGCCAAGGTGGGCGGATCACTTGAGGTCAGGAGTTTGAGACCACCCTGGCCAACATGGTGAAACCTCATCTCTACTAAAAATGCAAAAAATTAGCTGGGCATAGTGGCGGGCACCCCTAATCCCAGAAGAATCACTTGAACCCGGAGCCGGAGGTTACAGTGAGCTGAGATCATGCCGTTGGTCTCCAGCCTGGATGAAAAAAGTGAAACTTCATCTCAAGAAACAAAAAAAACCCAAAAATTGGCTGAGTGTGGTAGCACGCACCTATAGTCCCGGCTACTCGGGAGGCTGGGGCAGAAGAATTGCTTGAACCCAGAGGCAGAGGTTGCAGTGAGCTGAGACCACGCCATTGCACTCCAGCTGGACACAGTCGCTCGTGCCTGTAATCCCAGAACTTTGGGAGGCTGAGGCAGGCGGATCACCTGAGATTAGGAGTTCAAGACTATCCTGGCCAACATGGTAAAACTCCATCTCTACTAAAAATACAAAAATTAACTGGGTGTGGTGGCAGGCACCTATAGTCCCAGCTACTTGGGAGGCTGAAGCAGGAGAATCACTTGAACCCAGGAGGCGGAGGTTGTAGTGAGCTGAGATGGCACCATTGCACTCCAGCCTGGTCAACAAGGGTGAGACTTCATCTCAAAAAAAAAAAAAAAGAGCAAAAGGAGGCCAGGTATGGTGGCCCACACCTGTAATCTCAGCACCTGAGGTCAGGCGTTTGAGACCAGCCAGACCAACATGGTGAAACCCCACCCATCTCTACTAAAAATACAAAATTAGCTGGGTGTGGTGGCGCATGCCTGTAATCCCAGATACTCAGGAGGCTCGCTTGAACCCAAGAGGTAGAGGTTGCAGTGAGTCAAAATTTCGCCTTTGCACTCCAACCTAGGCAACAAAAGCAAAGCTCTGTCTCAAAAAAATATAATAAAAAATAAGAAAATAAAAAGCAAAAGGAAAAAAGTAGGAGAAATTTTCCCATTCCTATAGCTCCGTGTGCCTCTTACTACACAGATTGCTATAAAAACCACCCAGGGGCTGGGCGAGGTGGCGCATGCCTATAATCCCAGCACTTTGGGAGACCGAGGAGGGTGGATCATGAGGTCAAGAGATCGAGACCATCCTGGTCAACAAGGTGAAACCCCATCTCTACTAAAAATACAAAAATTAGCTGGGCATGGTGATGCACGCCTGTAGTCCCAGCTACTCGGGAGGCTGAGGCAGGAGAATTGCTTGAACCCAGAAGGCGGAGGTTGCGGTGAGCCGAGATCGTGCCATTGCACTCCAGCCTGGGTAACAACAGCGAAATTCCGCCTCAAAAAAAAAAACAAAAACCACCCGGAACTGAAAAGAGAAGATGGCTATTCTGACCTATACCCTGATTTAAACCTTACTTTTGAACTTTATTCAAGAGATAGAAACATGAACTTAATCTTTCATTAATGAACCTCTAAATTAAGAGAGGTCAAAACTACAATTTCAAGAGTGTAAAGGTAATTATTAATACAGGCCCATGAGTTTGCCATGTGTTTTGGTTGGGGCAATAGTATGTCCTAAATTATCTGGAAAAGTCCAGATTTTATATTTTATCTCATAAGTCTTTTACTCCTCAGATCATAAAGTTCAGAAATTTTTCAATTGGAAACCATGATTATTTTAATTATAGTTTATAAGCTCTATTAGCGATAATGATAAACATGGCCAGACACTATGGCTCATGCCTGTAATCTCAGCACTTTGGGAGGCCAAGGCAGAGGGGGTCACCTGAGGTCAGGAGTTCAAGACCAGCCTGGCCAATATGGTGAAACCTCATCTCTACTAAAAATACAAGAATCAACCAGGTGTGGTTCCATGCACCTGTAATCCCAGCTACTCTGGAGGCTGAGGCAGGAGAATCACTTGAATCTGGAAGGAGGAGGTTAGGTTGCAGTGAGCTGAAATCATGCCACTGCACTCCAGCCTGGGTGACAGAGCAAGACTCTATCTCAGAAAAAAAAAAAAATAATAATAATGATAAACAAAGCTGTTTTAGGCTAAAAAAAAGGCTGTTGAAAAACAAATAGTCATCTTGCATCCCCTTATAACATTTTACCAGTGTAATGACAGACATACCCCATACGTGGTTTTAATGCACACTAAAAGAATAGGACTTATTATGACTACTGCTAGAATTAGTCTCTCTCCTTACTCTAGTGTAGTTGGGAAAAAAAAGCAGGGGTATTGGCTTATGTCCCTTCTGAGTTGTCACCCTACTTGGAAATTGCATGCTATTCCCAGGTGCCCAATACATCACATGCTGTCACCCAATCATCTGCTCCATTATGGGTCCCCACTCACTTAATTACAGATCACTGCCCCAGACTCATGGACACACTTCTTTTGTAGGATATTGTTCCCTGTGATGGGTGTAGCATACGAGTAAATGTGAGGAAAGGCACATTTTTCAATTTTTTAAAATTTTTTAATTTTCAATTTTTTTAAAGGTGGGGTTTCACCATATTGGCCAGGCTGGTCTCGAACTGCTGACCTTGTGATCCACTGGCCTTGGCCTCCCAAAGTGCTGGGATTACAGGGTTGAGCCACCGTACCCAGCCAAAAGGCACATTTTTCTTTTCTTTTCTTTTCTTTTTTGAGACGGAGTTTCGCTCTTGTTACCCAGGCTGGAGTGCAATGGAGTGATCTCGGCTCACTGCAACCTCCACCTCCTGGGTTCAGGCAATTCTCCCCCCTCAGCCTCCCGAGTAGCTAGGATTACAGGCATGCGCCACCATGCCCAGCTAATATTTTGTATTTTTAGTAGAGATGGGGTTTCACCATGTTGACCAGGATGATCTCGATCTCTTGACCTCGTGATCCACCTGCCTCGGCCTCCCAAAGTGCTGGGATTACAGGCTTGAGCCACCGCGCCCGGCCGAGGCACATTTTTCTTTACTTCTTTATCTCCTTATTCTCCTCCGCTCCACCACACAAGATAGTAGTATAAGTCTAACAGACTTAGTGAGTGGGTGAAGTAACTTAAATAAATCACACTGTAGGAAAAAGGGAAAATTAAACTTAACACAAAATCTGCTATATTTGCAAAATTTTAGTACGTTTGATAGGTAGGAGCTCTATTTAAACTCTCTTCCTAGAAGTCCCATCAATACTTTCACTTAATCTTATTCATTAGGAACTTAGACTCATGGCCACGCAGACGCACTGGTTTAAGAATAAAGTCTGTCAGTTACCTTGGGAAAAAAAAAAAGGAATGAAGTCTGGCCGCGCCTGTAATCCCAGCACTTTGGGAAGCTGAGGCAGGCGGATCATGAGGTCAGGAAATCGAGACCATCCTGGCTAACAAGGTGAAAATCCATCTCTACTAAAAATACAAAAAATTAGCCAGGTGTGGTGGCACCTACCTGTAATCCTAGCCACTCGGGAGGCTGAGGCAGGAGAATCACTTGAACCCAGGAGGCAGAGGTTGTAGTGAGCCAAGATTGCACCATTGCACTTCAGCTTGGGTGACAGAGTGAGACATCTCAAAAAAAAAAGAAAGAAATTTATGTTCCTCTCCCAGATTTCTCATGTCACTATGGTTTTAGCTTAGTGAACTTTTGTTTTGAGACAGTCTCACTATGTCACCCAGGCTGGAATGCAATGGCCTAATCTCAGCTCTCTATAACCTCAGCCTCCCGGGTTCAAGCGATTCTCCTGCCTCAGTCTCCCAAGTAGCTGGCATCACAGGTGCCCACCACCATACCTGGCTAATTTTTTGTATTTTTCTTTCTTTCTTTCTTTTTTTAAAGATGGGGTTTCACCATGATGGCCAGGCCGGTCTTGAACTCCAGACCTCAGGTGATCCACCCACCTCGGCCTCCCAAAGTGCTAGGATTACAGGCATGAGCCACAGCACCCGGCCCAATTTTTTGTATTTTTAGTAGAGACGGGGTTTCACTATGTTGACCAGGCTGGTCTTGAACTCCTGACCTCATGATCCTCCTGCCTTGGCCTACCAAAGTGCTGAGATTTCAGGCGTGAGCCACCAAACTGGCTAACTTTTACCCCAAAAGACTCTACAAGGGAGGCCAGCAAAATGATTTCCTTGCCTTGCATCTACCACCATAAGAGGAAGTCAGGTGGTGGGAAACAAAATGAGATTAGTCATACTGATTGATCAAGTTACAGTTTTTTTGTCCTCCAAGTTTTAGTATATTAATTGTGGTCTTGCTAAATGACCTTTTTGATTGCCCCAGGAAACCTAACAAGATATTACTTCCTTCCCAGGGGATTGCCTTGTAGAAAACCTAACTTATAATCTTTTTACCCTACCCATAGGTCTGACAGCCCTGCCATTTCCTAACTTCTGCTGTGTGGCCATCCTCCTACCTTTGGAAGCTCCATTCATGACCCACAGAATTGGTCTCATCCTGGGAACTCTCTCTCTTGCTTTTCCCAGTGGTTCGTTCTCCAAGTCTGAGTTATTCAGTCAAAAATAATAATAATAATACCCAAATGCTTCAAACGACTCTTGCAAACTAGTCCTGGCTTTTGGTGTTCCAGGAAGAGCCCTGATGGTACATGGGTCCTCCAAGTGTTTGTTTCCTCACCACTGTGAGTGGCAAATATGCCTCTTTATCCTTAAAATTGTCCAGCCAGTAACTGCTGGAACACACTGACCTAGATGCACACATACAAACACACCTTTCAAGGGCAAATGTTAGTTCACAAAGACAATCGTAAAATCTAAACTAAAGCTCACAAGTGAGAGCTGCCTTTGATGTGAATTCAGCCCACAGAATCTACTCCACCCTATTATATCTAATTGCTTCACCCGTTTATAGTAATGGCCTGTCCTCTGAAATCATTGGCGTTTAAGATCCCTGAATCTAAACCTGTAAGTAGGAAAAGAGACATTTTCCTAATGCCCTATAATATATAAACATCTTTCCTTTTTCTCCTTCTGCTTTTATTTTTATTTTTTTGAAATACAGTCAGTCTTGCTTTGTTGCCCAAGCTGGCATGATCTCAGCTCACTGCAACCTCCACCTCCTGGGGTCAGCCGGTTCTCCTGCCTCAGCCTCCCAAATAGCTGGGACCACAGGAGTGTGCCACCACACCTGGCTAGTTTTTTGTATTCTTAGTAGAGATGAGATTTCATCAGGTTGGTCAGTTCTTAGCAAAACTTATCCCCTTCCCCAGCCTTTGAACTACCAGAGATGGAGAGGAGGTTTGATTCTTCAGGTCACATATTAGTATTAATCATTTTCCACATTCATACTTAACAGTTACACTTCCTGCCAGTTTGGAATATTGATAATTGGGCAATAATTCCTTCAGGATTTAGTTTAATAAATTTTTATTTTCTTCTGTTATATCACCAGACATTTTCATTTGTTCAACAAATATTTATTGAGCACCTACTATGTTGTCAGATGTATATTCTAGATACCCAGAGTAGAGCTATAAACAAAATAAAGCTACTTTCCTCATTAAACTTTATTATTTTGGTAAAGGAAGCAATTTCAGTATCCAGAATATACAGCCTATTTTCAATGTCTGTAATGCTGAAGATTGAATATACTCTGGCTTTAATTCAGAATTATCTGTCTTGCATGTAATCTCTCATGTACATCTTTTATGAAATCAGAAGCTTTTTATCTCAACTCAAATAAAGTAATTGTACATTATTAAGCATCTATTAAGTAATAAAATGTTTAAATGTAACTAGTCCATTACTAGTTAGCTTAATAGATAGGGAAGGGTATCAGTGACATCAAGGTTATTAACTCCTGGGCTAATTCTATGTACAAACAAATTAATACCCTTCAGTCTCAGAGCCACAGACTACTTTGCTAACCCTGGCCAGTCCTCTTTCAGATGCATCAGTTGGAAACAAGAGAAATCAAGGAATAGGTGGGGCACAGTGGCTCACGCCTCTAATCCCAGAACTTTGGAAGGCTGAGGCAGGTGGATCATGAGGTCAGAAGATGGAGACCCGCCTCACCATCATGGTGAAACTCTGTCTCTACTAAAAGTACAAAAATTAGCTGGGTGTGGTGGTGAGTGCCTGTAATCCCAGCTACTCAGGAGGCTGAGGCAGGAAAATGGCTTGAACCTGGGAGGCGGAGGGTGCAGTGAGCCGAGATCACGACATTGCACTCCAGCCTGGGCGAGAGAGTGAGACTCTGTATCAAAAAAAAAAAAAAAAAAAAAATCAGAGAATATTAAGTATCAGTATCATTGGAAAAACAACTTAACATCTAAATCCTGCTTATGATTGTTTAAAGAAGCGTCCTGGACAATGGTACCAAATGTGGCTCGGGGCCATCTTCAAACTGAAAGCTACAGGCACCCTTCTCTTTCCACCAGTCAGGAGAATCAGAAGTTCTTTTATTTGGAACAAATCCTGGGGATGAGATTGCAGTCCTGTGCTGCTGCTATAGTACAGTCCTCTGTCCTCAAGACAGTTTGTGAGTTAAACTATTAGTGCAATAATTTAAAAGAATAGCAGTGGCCAAGTGCCATCGCTCACGCCTGTAATACCAGCACTTTGGGAGGCCGAGACAAGTAGATCATGAGGTCAGGAGTTTGAAACTAGCCTGGTCAAAAAAATTAAATTAATAAAAATTTTAAAAAATTTCTGCCGGGCGCGGTGGCTCAAGCCTGTAATCCCAGCACTTTGGGAGAACGAGGCGGGTGGATCACAAGGTCAAGAGATCGAGACCATCCTGGTCAATATGGTGAAACCCCGTCTCTACTCAAAATACAAAAAATTAGCTGGGCATGGTGGCGTGTGCCTGTAATCCCAGCTACTCAGGAGGCTGAGGCAGGAGAATTGCCTGAACCCAGGAGTCGGAGGTTGTGGTGAGCCAAGATTGCACCATTGCACTCCAGCCAGGGTAACAAGAGCGAAACTCCATCTCAAAAAGAAATGAAAAAATTAAAAAAAAAATACAAAAAATTAGCTGGGCACGGTGGCGCGTGCCTGTAATCCCAGCTACTTGGGAGGCTGAGGCGGGAGAATTGCCTGAACCCAGGAGGTGGAGGTTGCGGTGAGCCGAGATTGTGCCATTGCACTCCAGCCTGGGTAACAAGAGTGAAACTCCATCTCAAAAAAAAAAATTTTTTTAAAGGAAAAAACTAGCCTGGTCAATATAATGAAACCCTGTCTCTTCTAAAAATACAAAAAATAGCTGGTCGAGGCGGCTTGAGCCTGTAATCCAGCTACTCAGGAGGCTGAGGCAGAAGAATTGCTTGAATTCAGGAAGCAGAGGTTGCGGTCAGCCAAGATCGTACCATTGCATTCCAGCCTAGCATCAAGAGTGAAACTCTGTCTCAAAAAAAAAAAAATTAGCCAGGAATGGTGGCACATACCTGTGGTCCCAGCTACTCAGGAGGCTGAGACAGGAGAATTGCTTTAACCCGGGAGGTGGAGGTGGCAGTGAGCCGAGATCTCACCACTACACCTCAACCTGGGTGACAGAAGTAAGACTCTGTCTCAGAAAAAAAAAAAAGAGAGAGAGAGAATGACAAATGTCAAGGGGGCATTTTGAGAATTAAAGCTGATACAATCTAGTGTTCTGACATGCCTGGAAGACCTGCCTGCCAACATTCCATGTATATGAAGGATTAAGAAAGAGCTTATGGGAAGAGGACCACAACACACGGTTAGGAGAGAGAAGAAATACTAGGCACAAACCAAATTTATGTTTGAATTTTAGCAAATAGGAGCTAAAATAAGTAAAGGGTGTGTAAAATCTAAAAGAGTAATTTCCATAAAATCGTGTGAATGTCAGGACTTTAAAGCAGCCCTTTCTGATTGGCTATGACTGTCAGATTGTCACTGTGTGGGTTAGAGTTGGGGTGAAGAGTGCTTTGCCGGTTAGAATTGCTATTGAAGGGATCATAGGCTGAAACAGCCAACATAATGGCCCCAAAAGAAGCCAGGCAGCAGCATACCTGAGTGAGCACTGGCAATGTAACATATACGTCAGTGGCTGCAGGTGTTTTTGGCTCTAGCACCAGTGTGTGTATCCGGGTTGGTAAAGGATGACAGGGGACTGAACTGAAGTGAATCAGAGGGGAAGAAAGGAACTTTATTTTATTTTTTGTTTTGAGATGGAGTCTCGTCCTTATCCTCCATACCTGGGATTACAGGCATGAGCCACTGCACCCAGCAAGAAGGAACATTTATGGGTGGTTGAGTGAAGTAGTTAAGAATGGCTTCACAGCGTCCAGGTGCAGTGGCTCATGCCTGTAATCCCAGCACTTTGGGAGGCTGAGGAGGGCAGATCGCCTGAGGTCAGGAGTTCGAGACCAGCCTGGCCAACATGGTGAAACCCCATCTCTACTAAAAATACAAAAATTAGCGGGGCATGATGGCAGGCACCTGTAATCCCAACTACTCGGGAGGCTGACGCAGGAGAATCACTTGAAGCTGGGAGGCGGAGGTTACAGTGAGCTGAGATCACACCATTGTACTCCGGCCTGAACGACAGAGTGAGACTCTGTCTCAAAAAAATAAATAAATAAATAAACAAATATGGAAAGAGGGATGGCTAGAATGAACTCTGCAGTGCTGGATCAGAATTGGACATATCAATATGAGCACATATTTTTATAAACTGGGTATGTGTGTGCATTGTTTGTGTGCATTAGTGTGAGAGTCTGTCCTCTGAAAGAACCTATAAGCCACGATACTCCAGTACAAATGAGTACACCTAGAACTCAGATTGTTCTAATTACTATTCTCCCTAAAGAAACCAGAGCTGCTTTTTTTTTTTTTTTTTAAAGACAGAGTCTCTTTTGTCACCCAGGCTGAAGTGCAATGGCACGATCTTGGCTCATTGCAACCTCCACATCTGGGGTTCAAGCAGGTCTCCTGCCTCAGCCTCCCAAGTAGCTGGGATTACAGGCACCCGCCACCATGCCTGGCTAATTTTTGTATTTTTAGTAGAGACGGGGTTTTACCATGTTGGCCAGGCTGGTCTCGAACTTCTGACCTCAGGTGATCCACCCCTGCCAAGCCTCCCAAAGTGCTGTGATTGCATGTGTGAGCCACCACACCTGGCCAGTGGAAGAGGAGATTTACATAGTCTCAGAGTATCTTCCGATAAGATATTTGTTAACTATAAAAGGAAAACTGGTCCTTTTCAAGTGAAGAAATCTGACACATATCCCCTTAACCAAGTAATCAAAGTTAACTTCAACAGTAATGGAAATAGTCAACTCCTAATATTCTGTATGGATCACAACATCACCTCTACGCTATTCCTGCTAAGAATGTGTAACCTCAATATAATCATGAAGAAACACAGACAACCCAAGTTAGGAGATCTATAAAACAACTGGCCTACAATTCCTCAAACTTGTCAAGATTATGACAGACAAAATTTGGAAATTCTATTCCAGATTAAAGGAGACTAGAAACTTGACAACTGAACACAATGTATGCTATGGGATTTATTTTACCATAATGGACATTACTGGAACATTTGAGCACATTTGGATGAGGCCTGTAGGTTAGAAAATATTATTAAATCAATATTGATTTCTTAATTTTTATAATTGTGGTTATGAAAGAGAATATCTTTGCTTTTAGAAAATATACACTGGTGGGGCGTGGTGGCGCATGCCTGTAGTCCCAGCTACCTGGGAGGCTGAGGCAGAAGAATAGCTGGAACCTGGGAGGCAGAGGTTGCAGTGAGCTGAGATCGCGCCACTGCACTCCAGCCTGGATGACAGAGAAAGACTCTGTCTCAAAAAAAAAAATAGAAAAGAAAATATACACTGAAGTGCTTAAGGGAAAGGGGCATCCTGTCTATAACCTACTATAAAACAGAAGAAAGTTCAGAAAAAAATTACACACATACATATGCACACAAATACAGTGAGAGAGAAAGAGCAAGTGTGTAGTAGATATTACCCTAGGTTGCTAGGAGAATCAAAATTAACAAGCAATTAATTCATGACTAACATCAGAAACCTGGAGAAATTGTGCCCCAATGCCCTTTTATTGAGTTCCCAGTGCCAATTTATGATGTAACAAAAGGTAGCACTCCACATGGCAAAAAGGTTCAAATGCCAGCAAGTCACTCTGTATGTTTGGGACATTTTTTTTTTTTTGAGACAGAGTTTAGCTCTTGTTGCCCAGGCTGATGTACAATGGCATGATCTTGGCTCACCACAACCTCCGCCTCTTGGGTTCAAGCAATTTTCCTGCCTCAGTCTCCCAATTAGCTGCGATTACAAGCATGTGCTAACATGCCGGCTAATTTTGTATATTTAGCAGAGATGGGGTTTCACCATGTTGGTCAGGCTGGTCTCGAACTCCTGACCTCAGGTGATCCACCGCCTAGGCCTTCCAAAGTGCTGAGATTACAGCATGAGCCACCACGCCTGGCCTTATAGAACACTTAGACACTTTTCTAGCAAAAAATTTTTAAACTTTCATCTTTACATTGAGTGATTGCAGTCACAAATTTCACACAGCTCTCCTGCTTGTATCATAGAATAATCCATTTTCTGATGAACAGATTGAATCCAAATAAATTCCAAACACTTGTATAATGTAGAGATAAAACATTTTAGGTTCAAAGCTCAAAGCTAATTAAAAACTGGCATGGGCCACGGTTTGAACCATCACCAACTTGTCTTTGCTCTGTTATTTGTCTGCTATTCCATATCACTTGCTGGAAGGAAGCAGCCATATTGAAATACAAATTGTGCTTGTTTCTTTTTTAAAGAAGGAAAACAAATAGATGGTTTATTCTAAGAATGTACAGGAACTTATATTCTAAACGTCCATAAATGCATATTCTAGGGACTCTTATCTCAGAAGCCTACTACAGTTTCTCTTTAATCTTTTTAAACATCCTGTTACATAAATTGCAGCTGTATCTATAGCAGGAAGAATAATAAGATAATAATTGGTCAAACATCAAAAGCACTTGGGTGGGTCTTCCACAAACCTTTAGTCTTCTCTCCCACCAACACCATGTTCTTAGCTTTTTTTTTCCAACCGCATTAATGTATTTCTTGTTTGTTTGTTTCTTCTTTTTCCTTTCCCCTGAGTAATTACTATGAATTTTTGCCAGGTCAAGAATTCTTCCCAAGAACAAACCCCAAGTATGAAAAAAATCAAACAAATTGTACCTGACAATAAGATGTACTCTTTCCAGGCCCACCCCCTCCCTTTGATTTCTTTCCCCAGATTGAGTGGGTTTAATTGGTGAATTGCACGTCCTCAGTGTTTCATGAAGGAGAGATCCTCTACCTGACCTATGACCTGCTTGGAATTTCCTATTAACTTTCATGGGATGAATTTGGAATTGTCTTTACCACCCAGTATTTACTAAGTATGAATCACACAAATTGTCATACGCAGGCTGTGAATCTAATAGATGTATACATATAGCAAGTATTTCTTGATGATAAAATGTTAGAGTTGGCTGGGAGATGCTGCAAGTTGGAGGAAAAAAAAAAAGGGAGAAAAAGAAAAATGTTAGAGTTATGGCCGGACACGGTGGCTCATGCCTGTAATCCCAGCACGTTGGGAGGCTGAGGCGGGTGGATCACTTGAGGTCAGGAGTTCAAGACCAGCCCGACCAACATGGTAAAACCCCGTCTCTACTAAAAATACAAAAATTAGCTGGGCGTGGTGATGCACGCTTGTAATCCCAGCTACTCAGGAGACTGAGGCAGGAGAATCGCTTGAACCCAGGAGGCAGAGGTTGCAGTGAGCAGAGATCGTGCCACTGCACTCCAGCCTGGGCAACAGAGCTAGACTCAGTTTCCCAAAAAAAAACAAAGAAAATACAAAATTAGGGGCTGGGCGCGGTGGCTCACGCCTATAATCCCAGCACTTTGGGAGGCCGAGGAGGGTAGATCACCAGGTCAAGAGATCGAGACCATCCTGGTCAACAAGGTGAAACCCCGTCTCTACTAAAATTACAAAAATTAGCTGGGCATGGTGGCGCGTGCCTGTAGTCCCAGCTACTCGGGAGGCTGAGGCAGGAGAATCACTTGAACCCAGGAGGTGGAGGTTGCGGTGAGCCGAGATCGTGCCATTGCACTCCAGTCTGGGTAACAACAGCGAGACTCTGTCTCGGAAAAAAAAAAAAAAAATTAGCCGGATGTGGTGGTAGGTGCCTGTAGTTCCAGCTACTCACGAGACTGAGGCAGGAGAATCACCTGAATCCGGGAGGCAGAGGTGGCAGTGAGTGGAGATCGTGCTGCTGCGCTCCAGCCTGGGTAACAGAGCGAGACTTGGTCTCAAAAATGATAATAATAATGAAAACATTTTTATTGAGTTTCTTCTAGATGCAGTTCTTGGCAGGTATATCTAATTACACTACAATAACCCTGAGGGATAGGCATTGTAATTATTCCCATTGTACAGATGAGGAAACTGGGGCATGGAGAGATTAAATAATTTGCCCAAGGCCACACGATAAGTAAGTGGCTGATATAATGTTGGAACCCAGGTTTGCCTGATTTTTAAGTATTCCTCTTTTTTTTCTTTTTTTGAGACTGAGTCTTGCTCTGTCGCCAGGCTGGAGTGCAGTGGCACAATCTCAGCTCACTAACCTCCTCCTCAGGTGTTCAAGCCACTCTGCTGCCACAGCCTCCCAAGTAGCTGGGACTACAGTCACATACAACCGAGCTCGGCTAATTTTTTGTATTTTAGTAGAGACAAGGTTTCACTGTATTGGCCAGGGTGGTCTCACTCTCCTGACCCTGTGATTCACCCACCTCGGCCTCACAAAGTGCTGGGATTACAGGAGTAAGCCACTGCCTCTTTTTGTTTTTTTGTTATTTTGGGGGTTTTTTTGAGACAAGGTCTTACTTCGTCACCGAGGCTGGAGTGTGGTGGTGTGATCACTGCTCTCTGCAGCCTAGATCTCCTGGGCTCACGAAGTCCTCCCACTTCAACTTCCCAAGTAGCTGGGACCACAGGCACGAGCTACCATGCCCAGATAATGTTTTTTCTTTTTTAGGGACGGGGTCTCCCTATGTTGCCCAAGCTGCTATCAAACTCCTCGGCTCAAACCATCCTCCCACTTCAGCCTCCCAAAGTGTTGGAGCCACCGTGCCTGGCAGACCGTTCCTTTTATAAGAAAAACAATTTATTTCTTTTGGCAGTGACAAGTAGGGCGTTATTTGTTTTGATTGTAATGTGGTGTCCAGGAATTCGTACAATATGCTAGATTCGATGTAAACAGCATAAAGCACACTGGGATTATTCCGTCCTTTGATTTGGTGACAGTATAATGTATCAATACCCCTAAGACTGCATTTGATTTTTTAACTATAATACAAGATTACCGCTTCTGATTTTATTTTTTCTTTCTCCCTTGACTCTACCATCCCCCACCATCTGCTAGTCCATCAACTCTCCCCTCCATCGGAATAACCAAGGTATCAACCTAGTTGTTACCATTTTTCTCTATACTCATATAATCGCATAGAGACAAATACAAATGTACGTATTTTCAATGCAGATTTTTTTGTCATTTAAAAAGTGACTACTTTTTTGTCTCTTTTACTAAAAACATTTTTGTGTGTAGAATCCCCCTAAGTCAACTGGTAGAGTACACATTCATTCCTTTTTATGGATGTTCCGAAATGTGAATGCACTGTAATTTTTGTAACCATCACTCTATTGATGGACATCCGTAGTATTTACAATTTGTGCGTGTGTGTGTTGCCACTTAAAATACTGCAACAAATGTCCTTGGACGTATGTCTTATAGTGTTTTTACTCCAATAGTTTTATTGAAACTAATGGTTTTATTTCAGAGGATAAATTCCCAGGACTGCAACTGCTGGGCCAAAGGGTATATGTATTTTATTTATTTTTAATTTAATTTTGTTTTTGAGACCAAGTCTCAAGCTACCACCCAGGCTGGAGTGCAGTGGTACAATCTTGGCTCACTTCAACCTCTGCTTCCTGGGTTCAAGTGATTCTCCTGCCTCTGCCTTCTGAGTAGCTGGGATTACAGGCATATGCTAACATGCCTGGATAATTTTTGTATTTTTAGTAGACACGAGGTTTCACCATGTTGGCCAGGAGGGTCTCGATCTCCTGTCCTCGTGATCCACCCACCTTAGACTTCCAAAGTGCTGGGATTACAGGTGTGAGCCACCGTGCCCGGCCAAAAGGTGTATGTATTTTTAAAATAATAGCTGTTGTGATAGAATATTGTTTGCTAGGAAAAAAAAGAAAAAGAAAAAATGTAAAATAATAGCTGTTGCCAGATTGGTTTCCAAAAAGACTGTAACACTGAATATTTCAGTAGCAGCACATGAAAATACCCCTTGCCCCCCATCCCTGCAGCAATAGGTGTTATAGTGTATTCAGTAGGCATTATAATAAAAACCATGAAATAAAATCAAAAGAAACTACTTCAACATATAAAGACTACCCCAAATGACCAGGAACTCTGATACTGGCAAAATGTGAAGATTATTTTATTAAAAATCAGCATCTATACGTGAGTTTTTAGTTAAATAAATCTCTCAAGTTTATTTCACTCTTAACTTTAAAATTAACACATAATAGACAAGGCATGGTGGCTCACACCTATAATTCCAGCACTTTGGGCCGCCAAGGTGGGTGGATCACCTGAAGTCAGGATTTTGAGACCAGTCTGGCCAACGTGATGAAACTCCATCTTTATTAAAATACAGAATTAGCCGAGCATGGTGGAGCATCCTGTAATTACAGCTACTTGGGAGGCTGAAGCAAGAGAATCGCTTGGACCTAGGAGGCGGAGGTTGCAGTGAGCTGAGATCATGCCATTGCACTCCAGCCTGGGTGACAAGAGCAAAACTCCATCCCAAAAAGAATTAACATATAATTCACACATAAAATGCACACAAATCATAAGTGCACACATCAATGATCAATTAATTATTGCAAAGTAAACACATTTGTATAACCACCACACAGATCAAGAAAGCTATTACCAGCACTTCAGAAGCCCACCTCATGCCCCCTTCCTCCTTCCTATAGAGAACCAGTCCGGACTTTTAATACCACCGAATAGGCCGGGCAGTTTGGGAGGCTGAGGTGGGTGGATCACCTGAGGTTAGGAGTTCAAGACCCTCCTGACCATCCTGGTGAAACCCCATCTTAAAAAAAAAAAAATACCACCGAATAGTTTTGGCTAGTTTGGAAAATATACATACAAGTGGCATCATGCAATCTATACTCTTTTGTGTGTGTTTGGTTTTTCTTTCAACATTATCTTTGTGAAGTTTCTTCATGTTTCTGATAGCAGTAGTTCACTCACTCTCATTGCTGTACAATAGTTCATTGCTTGAATAATAAACCACAATTCGGCTGGGCGTGGTGGCCCATACCTGTAATGTCAGCACTTTGGGAGGCAGAGGCAGGTGGATCACCTGAGGTCAGGAGTTCGAGACCAGCCTGACCAACATGGAGAAACCCCGTCTCTACTAAAAATACAAAATTAGCCAGGCATGGTGGTGCATGCCTGTAATCCAGCTACTCAGGAGACTGAGGCAGAAGAATCGCTTGAACCCGGGAGGCGGAGGTTGTGGTGAGCCAAGATGGCACCACTGCACTCCAACCTGGGCAACAGGAGAGAAACTCCGACTTAAAAAAAAATAAAAGAGGCTGGGCTCAGTGGCTCACACCTATAATCCCAGCACTTTCAGAGGCCGAGGTGGATGGATCACCTGAAGTCAAGAGTTTGAGACCAGCTTGACCAACATGGAGAACCCCCTTCTCTACTAAAAATACAAAATTAGCTGGGCATGATGGCTCATGCCTGTAATCCCAGCTACTCAGGATGCTGAGGCAGGAGAATCGCTGGAACCCAGGAGGTGAACGCAGGAGGCACCATTGCACTCCAGCCTAGGCAACAAGAACAAAACTTCATCTCCCTTCCAAAAAAAAAAAAAAATTAGCCAGGTGTTGTGGTAAATGCCTGTAGTCTTAACTACTTGGGAGGCTGTGGCAGGAGATCACTTGAGCCCAGGAATTTGAGGCTGCAGTGAGCTATGATCACACCTCTGCATTCCAGCCTGGGCACAGAGCAAGATCTCATCTTTAAAACAAAACAATATAAATATTTGTGGTCTACTGTGTTCTAGGTACTGAGTGGGGTTAGAACAGTTAAAAAAATAATAGACCATACCCAGACTGTCATGAAATTTACATTCTACTTGATGAGATAGAGGTAAATAAAAATTCAGATCATTTTATGAGGAAAGTGAAATGGAGCAACACTAAATGAGGAGGAAGGCACGTAACTTCAGAAGGCACTAACCATGTGAAGACTGAGAATATACCATTCCAGGCAAGGGGAACAGCAAGCATGGAGGCCTGGAGGAAGGGATGGGCTTCAGGAAACAAGGAGAGCAGCGTACCTAGAGCAAGATGTGAACAAAGGCAAGTAGAGGAAAGGTAGACAGAAACTAGGTTCTGTAAGGTCTTAAAATTCTTTTATTTACTTATTTTTTTAGAGATGGGGTCTCCCTGTGTCACCTGGGGTAAGGTACAGTGGCTATTCACAGGAGCAGTGATAGCATACTGTGGCCTGGAACTCTGGGGCTCATACAGTCCTCACCCTCAGCTTCCCAATAGCTGAGACTACAGACTCACCCAACGTGCCTCGCAAGGCCTTTTATTTTAAATTCAGTGGCGAGATGGGCAAGAGATGTACCATCCACATCTTCCTTTAAGGCAGGACTTGGTGCCCAGATGTGAAGCATGTAGTCAGCAAATAGCTCTTTCAGGATCTGCCTCAGACACAGAGAGCCTCACTGCTTAAGGATATACCCTTCTTGGAGCAGACCACATCTAGAGACTAAGTGAGCAGGGTTATAAAGCCCCAGTCATTTTAATCGAACAATTCTAATGGACAATTCTTGTTTCAGAGCTCCCTGATGGGTGGGCCAAAGCTATTTTGAGTCTGCATCACTTATTTCTTCCTCCGTCTAATTCAGATTTCTCTTTCTTCCTTTCACAGATGTTAAACCTTAGTAACATCTTGAATCCAAAACTCAATCTCTGCATCTGTGATAAACTCAACCTGTGACAAATGGGAAGCCATTGAAGAATTCTTGAGCAAAGAATTCAAGTGGTCTGATTTAGGTTTTAGATGACTCTAGCTACTGTATAGAGGATGGACTGTGGGAAGTAAAAGAGAAAACAAGACCAGTAGCAGTGGCCCAGGGGAGAGAGGGTGGTGATTTGATCTAGGAAGGAGAAAGGGGGAAGTGGATGGATTTGGGATATAATTTGGTTGTAGAAGTGATAACTGGTTTACCAGACGCGGTGGCTCATGCCTGTAATCCTAGCACTTTGGGAGGCCAAGGTGGGTGGATCACAATGTCAGGAGCTCAAGACCAGTCTGGCCTACATGATGAAACACCATCTCTACTAAAAATACAAAAATTAGCCGGGCATGGTGGCTCGAGCCTGTAGTCCCAGCTACTCAGGAGGCTGAGGCAGGAGAATCACTTGAGGTTGCAGTGAGCTGAGATCGCACCACTGCACTCCAGGCTGGGTAACAGAGCAAGACTCCATCTCAAAAAAAAAAAGAAAGAAATGATAACTTGTTCATCTCAAGCATTTTGATCAATTACCTTGCAGAAAACAAATTTAGTGTGTTGAAGGAAACCAAAATATGTCTCTCTAAAATACTAGGGATTTTAGTTAAAATGAAAAGGTTAAAACACTTGGGCACACTGCCCTTCCTAACTCTGCCTTAATCAACTCAGAAAGAGCTCAGAGACAGCGGTGCTAGAGGATCCAGGAGCGGACTTTACTGTTTCCATTAATTGACCTTCCAGCCGGGCGCGGTGGCTCAAGCCTGTAATCCCAGCACTTTGGGAGGCTGAGGCGGGTGGATCACGAGGTCATGAGATTGAGACCAACCTGGTCAAAATGGTGAAACCCCGTCTCTACTAAAGATACAAAAAAATAGCTGGGCATGGTGTCGTGTGCCTGTAATCCCAGCTACTTGGGAGGCTGAGGCAGGAGAATTGCC
>CM052659.1:104005179-104028751 GCA_028533165.1 Leontopithecus rosalia
CCCTACAAAGGACATGAACTCATCATTTTTTATGACTGCATAATATTCCATGGTGTATATGTGCCACATTTTCCCTGTCCAGTCTATCATTGATGGGTATTTGGGTTGGTTCCAGGTCTTTGCTATTGTAAACGGTGCTGCAGTGAACATTCATGTGCATGTGTCCTTATAGTAAAACGATTTATAGTCCTTTGGATATATACCCAGTAATGGGATTGATGGGTCAAATGGAATTTCTATTTCTAGGTCCTTGAGGAATCGCCACACTGTCTTCCACAATGGTTGAACTAATTTACACTCCCTTTTATTTGTTTTTTTGAGACGGAGTTTTGCTCTTATTACCCAGGCTGGAGTGCAATGGTGCGATCTCGGCTCACCGCAACCTCCGCCTCCTGGGTTCAGGCAATTCTCCTGCCTCAGCCTCCCGAGTAGCTGGGATTACAGGCATGCGCCACCATGCCCAGCTAGTTTCTGTTATTTAGTAGAGACGGGGTTTCACCATGTTGACCAGGATGGTCTTGATCTCCTGACCTCATGATCCACCCACCTCGGCCTCCCAAAGTGCTGGGATTACAGGCTTGAGCCACCACGCCCGGCCTCCATTTCATTTTTAAACCCAAACTTCTTTCTAAAATTTCCAAATAATCCTTTGCTAGCATTAAATTCTCTAGCTTTAGATTTTTCATCTTCTTTTGCTTCAAGTTGTCATATAATGACTTTGCTGTTTCTGGACTCATATTAGAATATACAGGTATGAATTTCTTACAGCAATACTGCACCAATATCAAAGTTGCATTTTCAATACAAGATACAAAGGTAGTTTACAAAAAGTGCAAGATTTTGTGCTTGCTGGTATAGCTCCAGTGACAGCTTCACAAATTCCCTTTATTTTATTTTATTTTTTATTTTTTTAAAGATGGGATTTCACCATGGCCAGGCTGGTCTCAAACTCCTGACCTCAGGTGATCCGCCTGCCTTGGCCTGCCAAAGTGCTGGGATTACAGATGTGAGCCACCACATCTGGCCTTTTTTTAAAGTGGTTCTTATGCTGGATTCATTTATCTTAAATGGCAGGCAACTACAAGCTGCAGACCTCAGTCTATGAAAATATCAAGCAATTCAACTTTTTCTTGCAATGATATAACTTTTCTGTGTGTCATGGGAGCACTTCCAGCATCACTAGTGGCACTTCATATGGTCCAAGGTGTTATTCAAGGTTTATGGTATGGCACTAAACATCATGAAATCTATGTGAGAACTGAGAGATCACTTTTTTCTTTTGAGACAGAATTTCACTCTTGTTGCCCAGGCTGGAGTGCCATGACAAGATCTCAGCTTCCCGCAACCTCTGCCTCCTGGGTTCATGCAGTTCTCCTGCCTCAGCCTCCCAATAGCTGGGATTACAGGCGTGTGCCGCCAGGCCTGGCTAATTTTGTATTTTTAGTAGAGACGGGGTTTCTTCATGTTGGTCAGTCTGGACTCTAACTCCTGACCTGAGGTGATCTGCCTGCCTCAGCCTCCCAAAGTGCTGGGATTAAAGGTGTGAGCTACTGCACCCAGAAGATTCAGGTTTGCTTTTTTTTTTTTTTTTTTTGAGACGGAGTTTTGCTTTTGTTGCCCAGGCTGGAATGCAGTACGAGATCTCAGCTCACTACAACCTCCACCTCCCAGGTTCAAGTGATTTTCCTGCCTCAGCCTCCCAAGTAGCTGGGATTTACAGTTTTGTGTCACCATGCCCAGCTCATTTTTTTTTTTTTTGTATATTTAATAGATACAGGTTTTCACCATGTTGGCCAGGCTGGTCTTGAACTCCTGACTTCAGGTCAGATCCACCCACCGTGGCTTCCCAAAGTGCTGGGATTACAGGCATGAGCCACCATGCCCGACCTCTGATACATTTTAACTTTTTATAACAAATTTATGCATCTTTTATGGCAGTAAATAATAAAATAGATGAGTATCTACATATATTTTACACATTTATGACACACTCGACTTTTTCTTAACTTAAAAAATATTTCTAGGCTGGCCATGGTGGCTCCTGCCTGTAATCCTAGCACTTTAGGACACCGAGAAGAGTGGATCGCCTGAGGTCAGGAGTTTGAGACTAGCCTGGCCAGTATGGCAAAACCCCGTCTCTACTGAAAATACAAAAATTAGGCAGGGCACGATGGCTCAGGCCTATAATCTCAGCACTTTGGGAGGCCGAGGCGGGTAGATCACCTGAGGTCAGGAGTTCGAGACCAGCCTGACCAACATGGAGAAACCCCGCCTCTACTAAAAACACAAAATTAGCCAGGCATGGCGGCACATGCCTGTAATCCCAGCTACTCAAGAAGCTGAGGCAGAAGAATTGCTTGAACTCAGGAAGCGGACGTTGCAGTGAGCCAAGATCTCGCCATTACACCCAGGCCTAGGCAACAAGAACGAAACTCTGTCTCAAAAAAAAAAAAAAAAAAATTAAGCTAGGCGTGGTAGCTCATGCCTGTAATCCCAGCACATTGGGAGGCTGAGGTGGGTGGATCATGAAGTCAGAGATTCGAGACCAGCCTGACCAATACGGTGAAACCCCATCTCTACTTAAAAATACAAAAATTAGCTGGGCGTGGTGACTCACGCCTGTAATCCCAGCTACTTGGGAGGCAGAGGCGGGAGAATTGCTTGAACCCAGGAGGCGGATGTTGCGGTGAGCTGAGAGCGTGCCATTGCACTCCAGCCTGGGCAACAGAGCAAGACTCCATCTCAAAAAAAAAAAACCAAAAAATTAGCCAGGGATGGTGGTGCATGCCAGTAATCTCAGCTACTCAGGAGGCTGAGGCAGAAGAATTGCTTGAATCCAGGAAGCAGAGGTTGCAGTGAACCAAGATCATGCCACTGCACTCCAGTCTGGGTGTCAGAGTGAGACTCTGTCTCAAAAACAAAAGGAAAAAAATTAAAAATCTGAGTGTAGGCCGGGTGTGGTGGCTCACGCCTATAATCCCAGCACTTTGGGAGGCCGAGGCGGGTGGATCACAAGGTCAAGAGATCGAGACCATCCTGGTCAACACGGTGAAACCCCGTCTCTACTAAAAATACAAAAAAATTAGTTGGGCATAATGGCACGTGCCTGTAATCCCAGCTACTTGGGAAGCTGAGGCAGGAGAATCGCTTGAATCCAGGAGGCGGAGGTTGCGGTGAGCTGAGATAGTGCCATTGCACTCCAGCCTGGATAACAAGAGCGAAACTCCATCTCAAAACAAAATTAAATAAATAAATAAAAATCTGAGTGTAAGTGGACCTGTGCAGTTCGAACCCACGTTGTTCAAGGATCAACTGCACACCTCTTACCAGCGTAACTTCCCAAAGTTAGTCCTATGTCTGCAATTTCTCAATATAACCAGCTGGAAATAATCAATATGCCAAAAAGGCATGTTTTGGAGCAACACATTCTGGTCTCTTACAGTCATACTTACAGGTGGTGTCTCCTGAGTCCCAACACCCTCAACCATCCCAGAGCCTAACTGGATACAAAGACTAACAAGCAGATATATAGTAAGAGCAAATAAACCAAAATGTAGTAAAAGCGTGGAGATAGCAGAAAATCCTCACGGCCATTAGAGGAATGGGAACGAATCCTGAAAGAAGGGATTGAACTGAGATTTTTTTTTTTAAAGACAGGGTTTCTCCATGTTGGTCAGGCTGTTCTCGAACTCCTGACCTCAGGTGATCTGCCTGCCTCCGCCTCCCAAAGCGCTGGGATTACAAGTGTGACACCGCACCCAGTCCTTGAACTGAAATTTGAAGGGTGAATATGAGTTCACCAAGGAGACCAAGGAGCAAAGGCTTGAGAGGGAATCTTTTGAGTCGTGGGGTATGACAAAAAACTGTGGGTAATGCTGAAGTATAAAGTGCAGCCAGGGATCTGAGACCCCCTTCTGTTCTTTTATAGCACCTGGTACTTCAGACCACTTTGAGCATTTGTCACCACTTCCCAACCAAAATGGCCACCAAATGGGATTTGTTTCACAACCCCCGTAAGAACTGTCAGCAGGGGGTGCTTTCCCTTCTAAATTCCCTCATTGCAGGGAAGAGTATAGGATAGGAGTAGGGGTAGATTTCACTACACCAGAAAAGCCCCGGGAGTCTGGAGGTTGGTTTTCTCACATGGAACAGTCTGTTTGGCTCTGGCAGCTAAGGGGCTAGCAGTTCTGCTGTGCCAAGCTATAGGAGACTAATGAAATGAGCCAAAACCACAAAGGGGCCAAGAAGACCAATTCGTGAGCATATGAAAGCCACCCCCAGGGACTCCAGAATGACTTAGAAGATCACTGAAAGGGTTACAGGTTGTGTAAATCTGGTGGGGTAAGGAACAAAGAGCACGGGAACTTCTGCCTCCAGGGTTCAAGCCATTCTCCTGTGGCTGGGATCACAGGCATTTGCCACCACACCTGGCTAATTTTGTATTTTTAGGAGAGACGGGGTTTCACCATGTTGGTCAGGCTGGTCTCAAACCCCTGACCTTGGGTGATCCACCTGCCTCAGCCTCCCAAAGCACTGTGGGATTATAGGTGTGAGCCACCACACCTGGCTGTAAAATGTTTTTAATCACTAAATTATATTAGGGCAAGATTACATAGAAATGGAATCAAAATATGATTTCAAAGAAAAACAGAAAAAATGTAAAGTTTCTAACTTAAAGAATGTAGTCATGAGAAGCAGGAGGATGGCCTGAGCCCAGAAGTTCGAGACTGCGGTGAGCTGTGATGTGTCACTGCTCTCTAGTCAGGACAATGGAGAAAGACCTTGTCTCAAAAAAATAAAATAAAGATAATAATTAAAAATAAAAGAGTGTAGTCATGACTTTTATAGGTTCATGATGGTAATATCGAATTACTATATTTATATTCTTGTAGATTCCTTTAAAAGGGTGCTTTTGGCCAGGCTCTGTGGCTCATGCCTGTAATCCCAGTACCTTGGGAGGCTGAGGCAGATGGATTGCCTGAGGTTGGGAATTCGAGACCAGCCTGGCCAGCATGGTGAAACCTCATCTCTACTAAAAATACAAAAATTAGCTGGGTGTGGTGGCAGGCGTCTGTAATCTCAGCTACTTGGGAAGCTGAGGCAGGAGAATCACTTGAACCCAGGAGGTGGAGGTTGCAGTGAGCCAAGATCATGCCATTTTCCAGCCTGGGCAACAGAGTGAGACTCCGTCTCAAAAAAAAAAAGGGTGCTTTCATAGTTTTATTATATTAATCACAAAAAGCCAGTATCTTACAGATCTTTAAACTTACAATGAAAAATGTTAGTTGCTGACTTTAAAATGCACAAGGGGGTACATGGTTTTTCAAAACTCTTACAAAATATATGCAAAAATGTTTGATGACCATGGTTTTAGGCCAACATCATTTCTGGAAGGGGCAACCAAGAACAGCCTAAACTTGCCTTTTCTATTAAGCACCGTTCCATGATTCCCCCAGGGCAGGGTGATAATGGTCTTCAGCTTCCTTTACAATCCGTTCCACCCCATTCCCAGTAACTGACATAGGTTACTCACCTTGGAGTCACCGCCTGACTCAGTCATGTACACAAATACTCGGGCACTCTTGGGCAAGGTGCTGAACCTCCCTGTGTCTCAGTTTTTTTCTCTCTCTCTCTCTCTCTCTCTCTCTTTCTTTTTCTTTCCTTTCTTTCTTTCGTTCTTTCTTGCATTCTTTCTTTCTCAAGGTACTGAACCTCTCTGTTTCTCAGTTTTCTCTCCCTCCCTTCCTTCCTCCTTCCCTCCCTCCTTCCCTCTCTCTCTCCCTCTCTCTTTCTTTTTTTTGTGACACAGTCTTGCTCTGTCACCCAGGCTGGAGTACAGTGGCACGATCTCAGCTCGTTGCAACCTCCACTTCCCAGGTTCAAGTGATTCTCCTGCCTCAGCCTCCTGAGTAGCTGGAATTACAGCTGTGTACCATCACGCCTGACTAATTTTTGTATTTTTAGTAGAGACAGGATTTCTCCATGTTGATCAGGCTGGTCTCCAACTCCCGACCACTGGTGATTTGCCCACCTTGGCCTTCCAAAGTGCTGGGATTACAGGAGTAAGCCAACATGCCTGACCCCCAAACTTTTTTTTTTTTTTGAGATCGAGTCTCGATCTGTCACCAAGGCTGAGTGGTATGATCTCGGCTCACTGCAACCTCCACCTTCCGGGTTCAAGCAGTTCTCCTGCCTCACCACCCTCCCAAGAAGCTGGGATTACAGGTGGGTACCACCATGCCCAGCTACTTTTTGTATTTTTTAGTAAAGATGGGGTTTTTGCCATGTTGGCCAGTCGAGTCTGGAACCCTTGACCTCAGGTGATTTACCCATTTCAGTATTCCAAAGTGCTGGGATTATAGCATCAACGACCGCACCCAGCCCTTAATTCTGAGGCTTTTAAAATCAGTGCACAATGGTAGCTCTCAAGACTTTTAGTCAGTAACCTTTATTCAATGCCTATTAATGCTGGAAGTGCGTTTTTAGTTGCTTTGTTTTTTTGTTTTTGAGACAGAGTCTCACTCAATTGCCCAGGCTGGAGTGCAGTGGCACAATCTCAGCTCACTGCAACCACCGCCTCCCAGGTTCCAGTGATTCTCTGTGTCAGTCTCCTGAGTAGCTGGAATGACAGGCACCTGCCATCGTGCCCAGCTAATTTTTGTATTTTTAGTAGAGATAGGGTTTCATCATGTTGGCCAGGCTGGTCTTGAACTCCTGACTTCAGGTGATCCATCTGCCTCAGCCTCCCAAAGTGCTAGGATTACAGGCGTGAGCCACTGCACCCGGCAGAAGTGTTTTTTAAAAATTTTTATAGCTCATAGCTATTAATATTTCTTAGTTACATATGAGATAGGATATGTTTAAAAAAATCCTGGTATTAATAGGCAAATGCTTGACTACCAGGTAGTCAAGCATTCTAACAGAAAAGGTCAGAACAGGGATTTCTAATGTGAGTCCTTAACCGCTGCCCCCCGCCACCACTATCCTGGAGGCTCAATGAAGGTGTTAATGAAGGTGTAAGAGCTGTTTTCTCCATTTCAAAGAAGCCTAATAGAAACCATCAATTTTATTTATGCTACCCAAATTCCTTTGCTTTTTTTTTTTCCAGAAACCCACTGAGGCAGTGTGGTAGACCTGGTTGTCTTAAGGGAAAAGGAATTCATTAATTAATGATATTTGTCTGGCAGGCTAACATCTTTTGAAGCTTTGAGATCCACTCCTAAGAGCTCCTTAGTAGTGAAAAGGTTAGGGGTCTGCAATTTAATCTCGGGGAACAGAGTCTTAAACCAAAGAAATAAGCCCTTCAACACACACTCAGGCAACAGTGCTTCTGTGTTTCAAGAGAAGGGTGTGGATTACAGAATTGAAGATATATCGGCCTTGATATCTAGGTCCCTAATGTAGAATCAGTAGTCGACAGTGGTTAAAATAATGGACTTTTTTCTTTTTTTGAGACGGAGTCTCACTTTGTCACCCAGACTGGAGTACAGTGGCTGGATCCCGGCTCACTGCAACCTCCGCTTCCTGAGTTCAAGCGATTCTCCTGCCTCAGCCTCCTGAGTAGCTGTGACTACAGGTGCACGCCACCATGCCCATCTAATTTTTGTATTTTTAGTGGAGATGGGGCTTCGCCATGTTGGCCAGGCTGGTTTCTAACTCCTGACCTCAGGTGATCCACCCGCCTCGGCCTCCTGAAGTGCTAAGATTACAGGCATGAGCCACCGCCCCTGGAGGTATAAAATTTTTTTAAAGGACCGTAACTCAAATCTGTCTTTCACTATGACACAACCACATCTATTCATCCCCACCTGCCTGCCAATTACTCCCTTTTATTCACCCTCTGAATTAATTGGGTGTTTTAGATGTTGTCAAAAATACCTGAAACCAAAGTGGAAGGAAAATGTAGGCTGGGCAAAAAGAAACAAACAAAAAATAAATAAATAAAATAAAAAGAAAATGTAGGCTGGGCAAAAAGAAACAAAGAAAAATAAACAAATAAATAAAAAATAATAAAATAAAATAAAGAAAATGTAGGCTGGGCCTACCCAAAAGTTGAGTGTCAGTTTGTTTCTCCTGAGTGAGGTCCGTCCACTAGTAGGCTGGACACCGGGTTGAGGGAATTTGGGCCTCTGCAACAAAGGGAGGAAGAAGAAAAGAACTAATAAAGGCCGGGTTCTCAGGAAGCTCACCCTGTAATATTAGGGGAGTCACAGATCAGGCTTGAAAAAGAAAGAAAACCAGCTAGAAACATAATTGGTCAAGTATAAATAGTGAATATGTGAGTGCTAGGTGGGAAGTTCTCCCCTGAGCAGCAGTTGATGCAGAGGTTCACTGTGGGTGACTAACTGGTCAAGAAGGACTTTATTATGTTCTGCTATCACCAGCCCTCCAGTCTGTCCCCACCACCAGGGCAGGGCCATGTGAATTGCCCTGAAGCACGACTTTAATCACTGTCATTTCTCAACAAGAATATCAGCCACTCCATTATCTGTGAAATTAAGTACAGACTTCTTAACCTCTCCAAATGCAACCCGACTTACCACCCATTGTTCCCTGCCACGTGTCAGATTGCTGTAGTCATTGTTCCCTTAGCACATCTTGAACCTTTGCTCTTCTACACTTTTCTTTTTTCTATCTGAAATGTCCTCTTGTCCCCTCCCATCTCAAATACAACTCTCTCCTTTAAAGCTTCCCTTAACACCCTCCTAATTATCTCAGCATTCTCTATCTAAAACTGGGGACTCATCATTTTCTGGCTGGGATTATAGTTTGCTTTTTTTGAGACGGGGTCTTGCTCTGTCGCCCAGGCTGGAGTGCAGTGGCGCGATCTTGGCTCACTGCAACCTCTGCCTCCTCGGTTCAAGTGCTTCTTCTGTCTCAGCCTCCAGAGTAGCTGGGATTACAGGCACCTGATATCATGCCTGGCTAATTTTGTATTTTTGTAGAGACAGGGTTTTACCATGTTGGCCAGGCTGGTCTTGAACTCCTGACCTCAGGTGATCCAACCGCCTCGGCCTCCCAAAGTGATGGGATTACAGGTGTGAGCCACCGTCCCTGGCCTAGGGGTTACAATTCTTTATAAATTTTTCTTTCACCAGATCGTAAAACCCTTAAGGGCAAGTGCAGTGTCTTACTCTGGATAATATCCTCTGCCAGCATTTAGCATGTACTTAAGAAGTAGCTACTGAGGCTGGGCTGGTGGGTCACAGCTGTAATCCCAGCACTTAGGAGGCTGAGGCAGGTGGATCACCTGAAGTCAGGAGTTCAAGAGCAGCCTGGCCAACGTGGTGAAACCTTGTCTCTACTAAAAATGGAAAAATTAGCAGGGCATGGTGGCAGGTGCCTATAAACCCAGCTACTCAGGAGACTAAGGCAGGAGAATCACTTGAACCTCAGAGGCAGAGGTTGTGGTGAGCCGAGATTATGCCACCGCACTCCAGCCTGGGTGACAGAGTGAGACTCCATCTCAAAATAAATAAATAAATAAAAGTAGCTGGTGAATTTAATTGGAGCTCAATTATCCCACCACCATAGCCTTATTTACATTCATCACATTTATTCTCTTAACAATTGCCCTCCAGGTGAACAAGAACTGCTCCTATTTTACCCACAAGCAGAAAACTGAGGCCTGGGGAATAAAAATAATTGGTCCAGAGGGGCTACAGAGGCCTACATGGAAACTTGCAGACCAAAGTAAATCCGGTGATGACTTTCCTTGTCATTCTCCTGTCTGTTTAGTCTTTCTTTCCTTGTGAAGGTTACAGTGGCAATTGCAGGTCTGGGCCTAGGCTAAAGTAATACATCTCTTTTTTTTTTCTTTTTTTGAGATGGAGTCTTGCTGTATCACCCAGGCTGGAGTCCAGTGGCAAGATCTTGGCTCACTGTAACATCTGCCTCCCCGATTCAAGCAATCCTCCTGCCTCAGCCTCCCAAGTAGATAGGATTACAGGCATAAGCCACCATGCCCAGCTAATTTTTGTATTTTTAGTGGAGATGGGGTTTTACTCCCCATCAGGATGTTGGCCAGGCTGGTCTCAAACTCCTGACCTCAGGTGATCCACCCGCCTCAGCCTCCCACAGTGCTAGGATTACAGGCATGAGCCACTGCTGCCTGGACAGAGGATACATCTCTTCAACTCTCTCAGAGAATTTAAAAAGGTGAAAACAAAGAGAAAAAGGAAATTTAGCCCCCAGAAAAACTGACTGCAAAGTAAAATGTAGAGCTTTAAAATTCAATGTTTTTCTTCTCTGAAGATACCCAGGATAGTTTGTCTCTGCTGCTTTTTATCATATAAATTGCTTTGCTTGAAAAGCAAGTAGGGGATAAATATAGCAGCAGTATCTCTGATGTAACATTCTCTGACCTGTCCTGGACATGTCATTGACACTGTCCTTTAGAAAGGAAAGAGGAGAGAAAGTGTGTCCCTGCTACTGTGTGTAAGAGAAACTCCTATTTCCGGCCATTATCATAAACATACAGAATAAAAACAGGTCAAGTGCAGTGGCTCACACCTGTAACCCCAGCACTCAGGCAGAGGCGGGAGAACAGCTTGAGCCCAGGAGTTTGAGATTAGGCTGGGCAATACAGCAAGACCCTGTTCTCCACAAAAAATAAAATAAAATAAAATTACAAAAGGAATAAAAATTAAAAAGCAAAAGATGCTAGTAATTTGTCATGTCTCCTGTGTTTTGGTGTCTCTGGCAGGCCGGCCAGAGCCAGAGGCAGTTGATCAGCAGTATTTACTAAGGTGGCCAGATGCCCTGTGCTGGAAACCACACTCAGTTCAACTTCCAGTGCTGCCAACTGCATTTTGAAAAGTGTCCTGCCTAAAATAGTTTGTAGGTTACTGACTCCCACTTTCTCCTTAGCCTTTTCACAGTTTCTTTTTTCTTTTTTTGAGAATGAGTCTCTCTTTGCCGTCCAAGCCGGAGTGCCATGGCTTGATCTCAGATCACTGCAGCCTCCACCTCCCAGGTTCAAGCGATTCTCCTGCCTCAGCCTCTGGAACAGCTGGGACTACAGGCACACACTATCACACTCGGCGAGCTTTTGTATTTTTAGTAGAGATGGGTTTGCGCCATGTTGGTCAGTCTAGTCTCGAACTCCTGACCTCAAGTCCACCTTGGCCTCCCAAAGTGCTGGGATTACAGGTGTGGTGGGTGACAGAGATAGACTTCATCTCAAAAAAAATAAAAATAAATAAAAATAAAATCAAAGTACTGGGCTAAAGGCATTCTGACCTGTCTCAGAACACAGTAGGGAAGAGCAGGAGTAGTTCATTATTATTATTAGCTTATCATCCTAGTCAGTTTTGGCTTCTGTGTAGGAGTGAGTTTTCAATACAATGTTTCAATGGCCTCAGCAGCTTCCCTCCTCCTAAGGGAGTGAGCCAGCGTCCAGGTGTCTCTGAAGAATAATACCTACCCCTGGCTCCCCAGGTGGCTTTGTGATGCTGAAGCTCACAGAGACAGGGAGGTCTTGTGGAAGGGAAGCCCTCAGTCCTCAGCCCTCACGGTGCTGCCTGGGGTGAGCTCCAGGAAAAGCTTGCCTAATTCCTACCTAGAAAAACAGAGCTCTTCTCTGGAATTCAAACACAATTTAGAGAGGTCAGAGAAATTCAGAGCCTGGGGCCCTTTGTCCTCCTGGTGCCAAAACAACCACACATTCTCCTTTCTGCCTCACAGTTTATAAAGCACTGTGAGAGGCAGGAGATCTGCATAATAGGTAGTTCAGCCTTCTTATTTTATAAAGTAAAAGCAAACAAAAACAACCCAGAAAGAAACAGGTGAAGAGAAAGGAGAAGACACTAACATGGTTTAAGCACTCATGTGGCCTAGACCCCAGGAATCTTAGATCCCTCATTCCACTTTCAGAACCTCCCTGGAAGGAAGTATTGTTCCCATTTTATAGAAACGGAAGCTTACGGGCCAGGCGGAGTGTCCAAGTCACACAGCAACAAAGTGGCAGAGCCAGAAGCTGAAGTACATCCTTGGACCTCCGTCAAGTAAATTGAGTGCAGATTCTACAGCCCCACATGAGGAAACCCAATCCCAGAGCGGTAACATGCCCTGCAGAAGGTCACGTAGCTAGTAAATAGCAGGCCTGGAATCTGACTGTAAATTCTGCTCTGAAGCTTGAAGTGGACAGTCTCTGTTTTAACAAGATGTTTTGTTTGCTGGTGGGAAACAGCTTAGGGAAGAAAGTGAGATGTCACCCATCAATTGATCTGCTTAGATTAGATTAGATAAGTTCGGTTGGGGGTGTCACTTGCAGGGAGAGGTCCCTAAACTAAAACTCCACAGTACAAAATCACAAAGCAAATGAACATGTTGGGTATGAAAAGAAATAAATACTGGAGGCTATGCTGAGCAAAGAGCTGAATCTTAAATTTCACTACTCAGCCTTAATTGAGTCTTTAAAATAACAACTGACTTTATCAACAAATGACATATGTTCTTAATACAAAATTTAAAAATACAACAGATATGATGTGAAAAGTCCCTCTCCTTCCCTCTTTAACCCTTTACCCAGCCTGACCACTATAGAGTACCCAGAAACCCTGATTTGACCTAAATAAATAGGATTCTAGGTATTAAAAGAGGCTACTCTTTCCATGGTGTGACCTCCTGAGAAGTGTAGAAAGATCCAATGCTGGCCAGGCGCTGTGGCTCAAGCCTGTAATCCCAGCACTTTGAGAGGCCTAGGTGGGTGGATCACGAGGTCGAGAGATCGAGACTAACCAGGTTAACATGGTGAAACCCCGTCTCTACTCAAAATATAAAAAGTTAGCTGGGCATGGTGGCGCGTGCCTGTAATCCCAGCTACTCAGGAGGCTGAGGCAGGAGAATTGCCTGAACCCAGGAGGCGGAGGTTGCGGTGAGCCGAGATCACGCCATTGCACTCCAGCCTGGGTAACAAGAGCGAAACTCCGTCTCAAAAAAAAAAAAAAGAAAGATCCAATGCTTTATAAAAATACATCTCCACTGGCTTGGTTCTACCTTCCCTTTCTGCCTAGCAAGAAATTCCCTTCCCCTCACCCCCTCCCTGTGAGAGGCAATTCTTTCTGCTAAACAAAGAGGAGGACATTACTTCCAGAACTACATAGGAAAAGCATAATTTTGTCAAGGAACTTTCTGTTCACCTTTTCATCAACCCAATCATTATTTTATCTGGTCTTTCTTTTTTTTTTGAGACAGAGTCTCACTCTGTTGCCCAGGCTGGAGTGCAATGGTCCATCTCGGTTCACTGCAACCTCAGCCTCCCGTGTTCAGGCAATCCTCATGCCTCAGCCTCCCAAGTAGATGGGACTACAGGTGCGAGCCACCATCCCCAGCTAATTGTTAAATTAAAAAAATTTTTTTTGAGACGGAGTTTCGCTCTTGTTGCCCAGGCTGGAGTGCAATGGCGTGATTTTGGCTCACTGCAACCTCTGCCTCCTGGGTTCAAGCGAGTCTCCTGCCTCAGGCTCCCAAGTAGCTGGTATTACAGGCACGCACCACCACGCCCAGCAAATTTTTGTGTTTTTTTGTAGATATGGGGTTTCTCCATGTTGGTCAGGCTGTCTCAAACTCCCAACCTCAGGTGATCTGCCAGCCTCAGCCTTCCAAAGTGGCTTACAGGTGTAAGCCACTGTGCCAGGGCCAATTTTTGTATTTTTAGTAGAGATAGGGTTTCACCATGTTGGCAGGGTGGTCTGGAACTCCTGACCTCAGGTGATCCACCCATCTCTGCCTCCCAAAGTGCTAGGATTATAGGCATGAGCCACCATGCCTTGCCTGGCCCCTTGTCATTTTTGTTCTCTCTACTCTCTTCTTCAAAACATACACCCATATGGGGAGGCCCTAAGGGACCCTCACTAAGGCTTAACTGATTTTAGGATTTTATTTATTTATTTATTTCATTTATTTTGAGACACAGCCTCACTCTTGTTGCCCAGGCTGGAGTGCAATGGCACAATCTCAGCTCACTGCAACCTCTGCCTCCTGGGTTCAAGCGAGTTTCCTGCCTTAGCCTCCCAAATAGCTGAGATTACAGGCATGTGCCACTACACTTGGCTAATTTCTATTTTTTTTTTCTTTTTTTTTTTTGAGACAGAGTCTTGCTCTGTCACCCAGGCTAGAGTGCAATGGCGCAATCTCGGCTCACTGCAACCTCTGCCTCTCTGGTTCAAATGATTCTCCTGCCTCAGTCTCCCGAGTAGTTGGGATTACAGGTTCCTGCCACTATGCTTGGCTAATTTTTGTGGGGTTTTACTATGTTGGTCAGGCTGGTCTCAAACTCCTAAGCTCAGGTGATCCACCCACCTGCGCATGAGCCGCTGGGCCCGGCCTGATTGCAGGATATTAAATATAATACATTTCTTCACAAGCCCCACATTTTCCAGAAGGGCTAGCTTGACAAACTAGATTTTGCTCATGGGCGAAATACGAAGAATTTATAATCAAGTGGCTTTCTCCCTTCCCCAGTGCCCTGCCACTGATCCCTCAAGAACATAATTTAGGAAGACCCTCTGGGCTCAGTGGCTCACGCCTATAATCCTAGCACTTTGGGAGGCTGAGGTGGGCAGATCACTTGAGAGCAGGAGTTGAGACCAACCTGGCCAACATAATGAAACCCTGTCTCTACTAAAAATGCAAAAAAAATTAACTGGGCGTGGTGGCGTGTGCTTTCGATCTCAGCTACTCGGGAGGCTGAGGCAGGAGAATCGCTTGAACCTAGGAGGCAGAGGTTGCAAATGAAACAAGACTGAGCCACTGCACTCCTGAGCAACAGAGCAAGATTCCTTCTCAAAAACAAAAAAATTTAGGAAGACACTTTGCCCCTATTATTTTTTTTTTCGTTTGTTTGTTTTGAGATGGAGTTTTGCTCTTGTTGACCAGGCTGGAGTGCAATGGCGTGATCTCAGCTCACTGCAAACTCCAGCTCCAGGGTTCAAGCAATTCTCCTGTCTCAGCCTCCTAAGCAGCTGGGACTACAGGCACACACCACCATGCTTGTCTAAGTTTGTATTTTTAGTAGAGATGGGGTTTCACAATGTTGGCCAGGCTGGTCTGGAACTCCTGACCTCAGATGATCCACCAGCATAGGCCTCCCAAAGTGCTGGGATTACAGGCATGAGCCACTGCTCCTGGCTGCCCCTACTCATTTTATACAAAATGAACTAACAGAAAGAAGGTGAAGAGATTTTCTTGGGATGTTACCAATTCTCCACTGTTTAGCAGGTCTTCTCTAGCTTCACAACAGAAATAGCTAACGAGGCAGAGCTCACACCAATTTGGTCTGTCTTTCTAATCCTGAACAAAATCTTTATCCTTCCACTTTGAGTTTTTTGTTGTTTTCTTTTCTTTTTTTTTTTTTTTTTTGAGACCTAGTCTCACTCTGTCACCCAGGCTAGAGTGCAGTGGTGGGATCACTACAACCTCCACCTCCTGGGTTGAGGTGATCCTCCTGCCTCAGCCTCTCCTTGAGTAGCTAGGACTACAGGCATGCACCACCACACCTGGCTGAAACGGGTTTTTTTCCATGTTGCCCGGGCTGATCTTGAACTGCTGAGCTCAAGCAATCCACCTGCCTCAGCCTCCCAAAGTATTGGGATTACAGGCATGAGCCACCATGTTAGGCTGATATTTTGTAGAGACAGGGTCTCACCATGTTGCCCAGACCTATCAAATTTCTTACCTATCTTTGTTCTTCATCTTCCAGCATGAAAATTGTCTTTCTCTTTTTTTCCATTAAGATATAATTCACATATCATAAAATCCACCTCAGATGTGGATAAAATCTGAGGTGGATTTTATGATATGTGAATTATATTTTATTTATTTATTTATGTATTTATTTATTTTTTTGAGACGGAGTTTCGCTCGTTACCCAGGCTGGAGTGCAATGGCGCGATCTCAGCTCACCACAACCTCCGCCTCCTGGGTTCAGGCAATTCTCCTGCCTCAGCCTCCTGAGCAGCTGGGATTACAGGCATGCGCCACCGTGCCCAGCTAATTTTTTGTATTTTGAGTAGAGGCGGGGTTTCACCATGTTGACCAGGATGGTCTCGATCTCTTGACCTCGTGATCCACCCGTCTCGGCCTCCCAAAGTGCTGGGATTACAGGCTTGAGCCACAGCGCCCGGCCAGTATGTGAATTATAAAATCCACCTTTAAAAAAAATTATCTTTCTTAGTGAAAGAAAAATAGACCTTATATAGTTCACCAGCAATCATGATACTGCTTTCTAAAAGCAGTGGCCTCTTGCCCTTCTTGAAGGATGGCAAGGGTCCCAAAGTCATGGTAAAGACGTAGAGCAATAGTCACAGTAGAAAGACAGAGGCAGGGAAGTGCAAGGCACAGGCTTTGCCTAATCAGAAAGGAGTAGTTAATCCTTTTCAACTATTTCCTCTTCTGACTAGCTTGTCATTCCTTATTCACATTAAGTGATATTTTTTCAAATACCATAGGCTGAATTAGTTATTTATTTATTTATTTATTGAGACTGAGTCTCTCTCACTCTGTCACCTAGTCTAGAGTGCAATGGTGTGGTCTTGGCTCACTGCAACCTCCGCCTCCCAGGTTCAAGCGATTCTCCTGCCTCAGCCTCCTGAGTAGCTGGGACTACAGGCCCCCGCCACCAGGCCTGGCTACTTTTTCATATTTTTAGTAGAGACAGGGTTTCACTGTGTTAGCCAGGATGATCTTGATCTCCCGACCTCATGATCTGTCTGCCACGGCCTCTCTAAGTGCTGGGATTACAGGTGTGAGCCACTGAGCCTGGCCCACAAATTTATTTTTTATGTAGTTTAGAGTTACGCTGCTCAGGCCCATCTTAAGAGTCTCTTGTGTTCTAGGCATTGTTATCTTTGGATATAATTTGTATCATACATACAATTAAAATATAATCATATTCTAAATCAAAGGTCATATTTTGCTCTAAAATTGCGATGGAATTTTGTATAATTTTTTTTTTAATTATTTGGGCCTGGTAGAGTGGTGTGCACCTGTAATCCCAGACCTTTTGAGGCTGAGGTAAGAGGATTGCTTGAGCCCAGGAGTTTGAGGCCAGTCTGAGCAACACAGCAAGACCTCACTGCAAGAAAGAAAGACAAAGAAAAAATAAAACTGTGAGCAAGTAATGTTTGTTTATTTATTTTTTTTGAGACGGAGTCTTGCTCTCTTGTTGAGGCTGGACTGCAGTGGTGTGATCTTGGCTCACTGCAACCTCGGCTTCCTGGGTTCAAGTGATTCTCCTGCCTCAGTCTCCAGAGTAGCTGGGACTACAGGTGCCCGCCACCATGCCTGGGTAATTTTAAACTTTTTCTTTGATGCTTCAGCTGTTGTTTATTGACATACAGGTAGGCTCTATAGCAACAGGCCTGGAGGCGCTGCAGTAGTGGGGGAAAATGGAAGGTGGAGTGTTTGCTGCAGGACAGCTGAGTGGAGGGAGGGGACAGGTGCCAACTGGGTAGGCCCAGGGGGCTGGGGAAGCAAGTAAGGGCCAGGGCCAGAGTTGGCTTAAACGGAACAAGTGCCCTGTGTGCTAAGGCCCCTAACTCTCACTGGCCATTTCCTGTCCCCAGACCAGGGTTGGGAGTCCTCTGCGCGTCCATTTTCTAAAGGAACTGAACAGAGTCCACATAGGAAAGGAAGCTGTCACCCTTTTGCTATCTGGCTCCTGGGGCCTCCAGTCCGGCATTCCTCCTTCCTCCCTTGACTGGGTGGGGCCACAAGATGGGCAGCCAGGCTATGGGCTGTCCCACCAGATCAGGCTGTAAACACAGCCATGTTTCATCGAGGCGTTTATCTTCTTCTCTGGTGTCCCAGCCCACCAGTGCCACATTACAGCCCAGACTGAGCTCTACAAGCATTGCTGGCCTAATGGGTGGGTTGGGGGAAGGGGATGGGGCAGGGACTGGAGGAGGGGCTCTGGGGTCCATCACGGCACAGGAACAGCACGCATGGTGTTGGTGAAGCCGGAGCCAGGGCGGCACCCGGTCAGCACAATGACCACATCTCCCTTCTTGAAGAAGCCTCGGGCCTTGGCAACATTCATGGCCAAGTTCACCCGGAGGTCCACGTCCTCAGCCCGGGCCTCCCGGATGGGGTCCTTACACAGCCCACGGAAGATGCCATGGTACAAGTGGGCCTGATGAGCTGTTTGGGGATTCCGTGTCACAGCAACGATGGGGGCACGTGGGCGGTATCTGGCCACCTGGTGAGCAGACCTGCCAGACTTGGTGAGGACGATTATGGCCCCACTGCAGCACTTGAAGGAGGCCTCCATGGCACCTACGGCAGTGGCTTCTGTGGGTTCATTGGTAATGGGTGCCAGGCGGCAGAGTTCCTCAAATAATTGCAAGTGGTAGATGGTGGCCTCTGCCTCACGGGCAATCAGGTGCTGCATGCACACAGCCTCCAGAGGATAGTCCCCTTTCGCTGTCACTCCAGACAGCATAATACAATCAGCTCCATCCAGGACTGCACTGGCCACATCACTGCCCTCAGCCCGGGTGGGGCGGGGCTTCTTGGTCATGCTCTCCAGCATCTGAGTGGCACAGATGACAGGCTTTCCAGCTCGGTTGCACCACCCAGTCATCATCTTCTGAGCAAGGAAGACCTTCTCTGCAGGAATTTCAATGCTTAGATCGCCACAGGCCACCATGATCCCATCATTGGCCTCCAGGATTTCATCAAACCTCCAAACCCCCTCATGATTCTCGATTTTGCTGATTATCTTGATGTTCTTCCCCTTCTCTCCCAGGACCTTCCTCACTTCATGGACATCAGCTGCCTTGCAGATCAATGTCGCAAACACCATATCGACATCCTGCTCAACCCCAAACTTCATGTCCTGGATGTCCTTCTCTGACACAGCAGGCAAGTCCACAGCAGCCTCAGGAAAGTTCACATCCTTCTTGCTGCCCAAGGAGCCACCATTTTCCACCTCTGTCACCAGGAAGTCAGCACCTTTCTGCTTCACCTGGAGGGAAATAAGCCCATCATCCACGTGGATCTTGCTGCCCACTTTCACCACCTTGCAGATGTTCTTGTAGTCCAGCCATGGGATGTTCTCATCATACTTTTCCATGTAGGCATTATCCAGCGTGATTTTGAGAGTGGCTCCCTTCTTCAGCTCTACCTCTGCAGTGCCGCTGCCCTTGATGAGGCCAGTTTGGATCTCAGGTCCTTTAGAGTCCAGAGCCACAGCAACAGGCCAGTAGAGGATGGGGTCAGAAGCAAAGCTTTCCATGGCTGCGCGCATGTTCTTGATGGTCTCCACGTGGTACTCATGAGTTCCATGAGAGAAGTTGAGATGAGCCACGTTCAATCCAAACTTAATCATCTCTTTCAATGTCTCCACCGATCGGGAAGCTGAGCCGATGATACAGATGATGCCAGTGTTCCAGGCTGTGATGGGTGGTGAGTCAATGTCCAGGCAGCACATGTGTTCCAGGAATGTGTCAGCCATGGCTGCATGTAGCTGCTGGGTCTGATTGAAGGCAGTCCCGACTTCACTATGGGGCTTCGACATGGCTGCTGAGGTCTTCGGGTGCTGACAGATTCGGGCTACGCTGCAAATGTGAGGAGGTCTGCAGCCCCGGGATTCGCAGTTGCTGTGCCAAATTTTTTTTTTAAGTCAATAAAAATTTTTTTTTTTATTTTAAAAGATGAGGTTTCACCATGATGGCCAGGCTGGTCTTGAACTCCTGACCTCAGGTGATCCACCCACCTAGGCCTCCCAAAGTGCTAGGATTACAACAGGTGTGAGCCACCATGCCAGGCTTTTTTTTTTTTTAAGTCAATCAATTTTTATTCAAGGAATTCCATGTTGTGATTCCTTCTACTGTCCATCAAAGTCACTTTAGATCCTCTAAAGAGTTGGAGTGTCAGACTTGCAGAAAGGTTTTTTAAAAAAAAAGTAAAAAAAAAAAAAGAGTTGGAGTGAAAAGATTTATCTTCAGGTTAGCCCTTTTTAATGAAACTGATGCTTATTTTAAACTGCTTGTCCTGTCACCCCTACATAACAATAAAATAAAAGTAAATTTTACATTTCCAGAGATGATTGTACAGTGAGTGGACACGAATGAGTCCTAGAACCAGCCTGAGTTAACGGCTACACACAAACTGCAACCCACAAGGGTTATAATGCACAAGGGTTAGAAGACAAAGGCAAAGCACATTTGCATGATTCAAGAGATCCAGGCTACACTGCCCAAAAGACAATTTTAAAATCTCATTGATTACCGATGAAACAGCTATTAGAAAAAAAAGAAAATTCACATGTGGCTCACATTGTATTTGTATTGCATTTCTATTACAGTTAATCAAATATTCCCAATAGGCTGATTGCTGGCAAGGTAGTAGATAGAAAACCTACTGGGAAACTTTTTTATGGTTGTGTCCACAGCAAATGAGAAAAAGCATTCTAAAAGCCCTGGTAACGCCCAGCTAATTTTGTATTTTTAGTAAAGACGGGGTTTCTCCATGTTGGTCAGGCTGGTCTCGAACTCCTGACTTCAGGCGATCAGCACACCTCAGCCTACCAAAGTGCTGGGATTACAGGCATAAGCCACCGTGCTTGGCGTAATGTTTAATTTATATTTGGTTATTCCCCAAAATTATTCCATCTTGGGAATTTATATAGAATGAAATAAAAATCTAACTTTCAAATCCTTTTTAAATATAATAAACTTCTGGATATTCATTATTTTATTTATTTGTACTTTTTAAAATCGGAACATTTATTGCATGACTAATCAGTGAAATTCTTAAGATGGACTGGATGCTGTAACAGCTGCCCGCTTGGATTTTGGTGTCGTTCCTTCACAGAATCCATGCCTGAATCTGCGGTATACAATTTTCAGGTGCCTCATTCGACCAGTCCCGGTGGTATTTCGTCTTTTAGCCTTGGCACTCCAGTTATACTTTCTCTTGTGCTTGGCGGGGTAGCCACATTTGCCGCAGGTCGACTTCTGAAGGTGATAGGCCTTAGAGCCACAGCGGCGGCACAACGTGTGCGTCTTATGGCGATGCTTTCCAAATGATGACGTTCCCTTCATCACCTCACTTCTGCAGCCAAGACCAGAGAGCTGGATATTAATTTCATAATGAATAAACAAAGCTCCATATAATTAAGAGCTTTATTTATTTCAGAAAATCAATTGTGCACAAACATAACTTTTGTTTTAATGTTAGTATTAAATTTTTTTTCACTTCAAAGAGATCCCAGAAGTGTTTAAAAAGTTAAACACAGTATATCCACATAGTAAACAAATCAATCAATCAATCCAGGAAAGTATAAAAAGAAAAGTAAATTCTTTTTTCTATCAGCCAATCCCTTACTCCAGAGTTTAGAAGCAACCACCACAGACAGTGTCTCATTCATCCTTCCAGAAAATCTGCATTCATACTCTATCATGATACAATACCAACTGTATAAAAATACAAAGATGGGCCGGGCGCGGTGGCTCAAGCCTGTAATCCCAGCACTTTGGGAGGCCGAGGCGGGTGGATCACCAGGTCAAGAGATCGAGACCATCCTGGTCAACATGGTGAAACCCCGTCTCTACTCAAAATATAAAAAAAAAAAAATTAGCTGGGCATGGTGGCGCGTGCCTGTAATCCCAGCTACTCAGGAGGCTGAGGTGGGAGAATTGCCTGAACCCAGGAGGCGGAGGTTGCGGTGAGCTGAGATTGCGCCATTGCACTCCAGCCTGGGTAACAAGAGCGAAACTCCGTCTCAAAAAAAAAAAAACAAAAAAAAAAAACAAAGATACCATTTGTACAAAACCACAAATTTGTATAAAATTATATTTTTATCCAAGAGGTATTGTATTATGCATATTGTTATAAATCTATCACATTGTTTTCAGATATTGCATAACATTCCACAGGATGAACTGTAATGTACTGAGCTAGTGTCCTAAGCATAACTTTTTGGCCAGGTGTGGCTGCCCATGCCTGTGATCCCAGCACTTTTGGAGGCTGAGGCGAGTGGACCACCTGAGGTTGGGAGTTCGAGACCAACCTGCCCAACATGGAGAAATGCTGTCTCTACTAAAAATACAAAATTAGCTGGGCGTGGTGGCGCATGCCTGTAATTCCAGCTACTCTGGAAGCTGAGGCAAGAAATTAACTTGAACCTGGGAGGCGGAGCTTGCAGTGAGCCAAGATTGCGCCATTGCACTCCAGCCTGGGCAACAAAAGCGAAACTCCAAAACTCCATCTCAAAAAAAGGAAAGAAGGAAGGAAGGAGGGAGGGAGGAAGGGAAAGAGGGAGGGAAGGAGGGAGGGGAGGAAGGAAGGAAGGAAGGAAAGAAACCTAGGGATTTATGTGAGCCTGTAATTACAGGAACTAGCTTCACTGGGAGAGGAGGCAGTGCTAAAAAACGCTGTGAGGACACAGTATTTAAACTGCTACCTGAGGGATGAATAGAAGTTAGGTGGGCAATGTGTGCGGAGTGCCACAGAGAAAATCTGAAAACACCATGTGAAAGAGGCATGTGGCAGGAATAAACTTGCCATGCTGGAGGAACAGTGAAAAAGCTGAGGTGGCTGGCACAGGAAACAGGAGGGAGAGTGCAGGTAAGCAGGGGCCACATCACACAGGCTGTAACTAATGCTCTTTTCTTTTTTAAAATGATTACTGGACAGTAGATGAAAGAAATGAAAACACACTGTTGGGAGAATACATCAAACATCATTTCTTTTTTTACCCTTTTTAGGTTCTTATTTGAGACACTTGAAAACAACAGTCAGATTAACAAAAGAAAAACAAGTTTATTAACATGCTGTACCCAAATGGGAGAGGTCTCAGTTCAAAAGTATTTCTCTCTCCAGGCTGTGGCTTAGGGACCTTGTTTAAATATTATTTTAAACAAAGAGCCATGAATTTTTTTTTTTTGAGACAGAGTCTTGTTCTGTCATCCAGGCTTGAGTGCAGTGGCATGCTCTCGGCTCATGCAACCTCCACCACCTGGGTTCAGGAGATTCTTGTGCCTCAGCCTCCTGAGTAGTTGGAATTATAGGCATGTGCCACCATGCCCAGCTAATTTTTGTATTTTTAGTAGAGACAGAGTGACCCCATGTCGGCCAGGCTGGTTTCGAACTCCTGGCCTCAAGCAATCCACCTGCCTTGGCCTCCCAAAGTGCTGGGATTACAGGCGTGAGCCACTGCACTCAGCCAGAGCCATGAATCTTACATAGTGATGAAACAGAAGAGTATGTTAGGCTTCCAAAAGGCAGGAAAACGTGGGAAGGTCAATTTTTTATTTTATTTTATTTTATTTTATTTTTTTTTTTTGAGACGGAGTTTCGCTCTTGTTACCCAGGCTGGAGTGCAATGGCGCGACCTCGGCTCACTGCAACCTCCGCCTCCTGAGTTCAGGCAATTCTCCTGCCTCAGCCTCCCAAGTAGCTGGGATTACAGGCACACGACACCATGCCCAGCTATTTTTTTGTATCTTTAGTAGAGACGGGGTTTCACCATTTTGACCAGGTTGGTCTCAATCTCATGACCTCGTGATCCACCCGCCTCAGCCTCCCAAAGTGCTGGGATTACAGGCTTGAGCCACCGCGCCCGGCT
>CM052659.1:104029251-104062824 GCA_028533165.1 Leontopithecus rosalia
AGGACCTCTTTAAGGAGAACTACAAACCACTGCTCAAGGAAATAAGAGAGGACACAAACAGATGGAGAAACATTCCATGTTCAGGGTTAGGAAGGATCAATATTGTGAAAATGGCCAAACTGCCCAAAGTAATTTACAGATTCAATGCTATCCCCATCAAGCTACCAATGACCTTCTTCACAGAACTGGAAAAAAACTACCTTAAACTTCATATGGAACCAAAAGAGGGCCCGCATAGCCAAGTCAATTCTAAGCAAAAAGAACGAAGTGGGAGGCATCACACTACTGGACTTCAAACTATACTACAAGGCTACAGTAATCAAAACAGCATGGTACTGATACCAAAACAGAGATGTAGACCAATGGAGCACAACAGAGACCTCGGAGGCAAAATAACATATCTGCAACCGTCCTATTTTTGACAAACCTGACAAAACTAGCAATGGGGAAAGGATTCCCTATTTAATAAATGGTGTTGGGAAAACTGGCTAGCCATGTGCAGAAAGCAGAAACTGGACCCCCCCGACACCTTACACTAAAATAAACTCCAGATGGATTAACAACTTAAACATAAGACCTCACACCATAAAAAGCCTAGAAGAAAATCTAGGCAAAACCATTCAGGACATAGGCGTAGGCACGGACTTCATGACCAAAACACCAAAAGCATTGGCAACAAAAGCCAAAATAGACAAATGGGACCTAATCAAACTCCACAGCTTCTGCACCACAAAAGAAACAGTCTCTAGAGTGAATTGGCAACCAACGGAATGGGAAAAAATTTTTGCAGTTTACCCATCTGACAAAGTGCTGATATCCGGAATTTACAAAGAACTAAAACAGATTTCCAAGAAAAAAACAAACAAGCCCATTCAAAAGTGGGTGAAGGATATGAACAGACACTTTACAAAAGAAGACATACATGCGGCCAACAAACATGAAAAAATTCTCATCATCACTGGTCATTAGAGAAATGCAAATCGAAACTACGTTGAGATACCATCTCACACTAGTTAGAATGGAGCCAACAGATGCTGGAGAGGATGTGGAGAAACAGAAACACTTTTATACTGCTGGTGGAGTGTAAATTAGTTCAACCACTGTGGAAGACAGTGTGTTGATTCCTCAAGGACCTAGAAATAGAAATTCCATTTGACCCATCAATCCCATTACTGGGTATATATCCAAAGGACTATAAATCGTTCTACTATAAGGACACATGCACACGAATGCTCATTGCAGCACTGTTTACAATAGCAAAGACCTGGAACCAACCCAAATGCCCATCAATGATAGACTGGACAGAGAAAATGTGGCACATATACATCATGGACTACTATGCAGCCATAAAAAACGATGAATTCATGTCCTTTGTAGGGAGATGGACGAACCTGGAAACCATAATTCTCAGCAAACTGACACAAGAACAGAAAACCAAGCAATAGGAGAGGGACAGCGGGGGGTGGGGAGTCGGGGAGAGATAGCATGGGGAGAAATGCCAGATATAGGTGAAGGGGAGGAAGGCAGCAAATCACACAGCCACGTGTGTACCTATGCAACTATCTTGCATGTTCTTCACATAGTACCCCAAAAACCTTATATGCAATTTAAAAAAAAAGAAATAACAAAGTTTTGGTGTCGAGGCGAGGCAATTAGGTTTTTCAGAGGTTTTTGGTTTTTAATCTTTGTTTCTTTTGCCTCCCTGAAACCACTACATCTTTCAGTCTTTCTTCTCCTGCCAGGGAACTGTTAGCCCACACACAGCTGTGGAGTCAGCCCTTCTCAGCCCTTGCCCCACTTTATTGCAGTTGGGAATGACAGTTCATGTGGGTCACTGGTGAAGAGAGCAAAGATTTGTTCGAAGAATAAAAGCACAGCAGCTGCTCTGCCAGCCATGGGCAGTGACCCATTTCCTCCTTCTTCTTGCCTTTTTCCCTTCCCAGTTCAGACTACAGCTGGTCACTGAGGGTCTTCACCCCTCTACCACCCACCCTTGGGACTCCTGCTGGGGAGATATCTTCAGAGTCAGGTCTGGAAAATTACTTAAATCACCCTAAGGGGCTAAGGTAGGGGAGGGGGTGGGGTGTTAGGGGGGAGAGGTGGAGAGTCGGAGGTGGAGATGAGAGTGCAGGTGCGCAGGAGATGAGTGTAGTAGCCAAATTCTTCAGAATGTTTTTGTGTTCGTGGTGGCTCACGCCTGTAATCCCAGAACTTTGGGAGAACGAGGTGGGTGGATCACGAGGTCAAGAGATCAAGACCATCCTGGCTGACATGGTGAAATCCCGTCTCTACTAAAAACACAAAAATTAGCTGGGTGTGGTGGTGGGTGCCTGTAGTCCCAGCTACTCGGGGGGCTGAGGCAGAAGAATTGCTTGAACCCGGGAGGCGGAGGTTGCAGTGAGCCGAGATTGTGCCACTGCACTCCAGCCTGGCACCTGGCAACAAAGTGAGACTCTGTCTCAAAAAAACAAAAAAGAAAGAAAATTCAGAATATCTTTTATTCAAAAATTGTTAAGAATTTCAAGATGATGACAGCAGAACGCTAAGCATGAAGCCCCTTCTTCTTCTTTTTTTTTTTTTAAAGACAGGGGTTTCACCATGTTGGTCAGGCCGGTCTTGAACTCCCAACCTCAGGTGATCCACCCACCTTGGCCTACAAAGTGCTTGGATTACAGGCGTGAGCCCCCACGCCCGGCTGCATGAAGCCCCTTCTAAGACTGGAGACCTGTGTGATGACGTAGGTCACAGGCCCATGAAGACAGCCCAGGTAGAGGGTGCCAAGGGAGGCTGTGGGCTAACAGACTCAAAGAGCAGTGGGACACCCCCTCGTGTTTAGATTTTCCTCCATTTTAGTGTCAGACCCTGCTGTGGTCCTCAAGACTTCTGTCAGGCTTTTATTTCTGGCACCTACTTGTTGGTTTTAGGTATTCTTTGGGGAGTAAAGGGTAGAGCCTGTGTCCAGGCTTGGGGAAACGTCTGGGGGAGAGAGAAGCCAGTTCCTTTATGGCATCAGGTGACCTGAGCGCTTTGAAGCACAGTAAGGGTGGCAAGTGTCCTTGGGGAGGAAACCTGCAAATGCCAGGGTCACATTGACTTTCTCCCAGTATTCCCGCCACAAACAAACAAACAATTAAGAAAAGGGAAGTCAAGTAAGAATTAGCCTCTCCGGCTGGGTGCGGTGGCTCATGCCTGTAATCCTAGCACTTTGGGAGGCGGGGGTGGGCAGATTGCCTGAGCTCTGGGGTTTGAGACCAGCCTGGGGAACATGGTGAAACCGCATCTCTAATAAAAATACAAAATATCAGCCGAGTGTGGAGTATGGTACATTCCTGTAATCCCAGCTACTCCGGAGGCTGAGGCAGGAGAATCGCTGAACCCAGGAGGCAGGTTGCAGTGAGCCAAGTTTGCACCGTTGCATGCCAACACGAGTGACAGAGCAAAACTCTGACTCAAAAAAAAAAACAACCAGTAGCCTCTCATATTCCAGAGAAGAAGATTGGAATCTTGAAGAAATTGAAGAAATTGAAAGAAGAAAAGAAATTGAAAATTGTATGTTAAAGAAAACGTGACCTGATTGTGTAGTCTCAGGCTGATGAGGTTTTGGAGCACTTAGCAGTACAATCAGGTGCAACTGGTATGATACGCTCCACAGTTTGGGCTATAAATGTAGTCTCCTGTTTTGCTTTTCCATTAATCACTTGAAACCCCAACTGCATTTAGTGGCAAGAGGCCGAGTATCTCCCTGGAGACCTTCCTGCCAGCCCTCTGAATTGTTCAAGAACAAGGGCTTCTGCATCTGCTCAGGTCCTCAGGAGACAGTGGAGAAGATAATGTTCCGGTGTCAACTGAGGCTGAGAAAGCAGCACTGCTCACATTTTGCTTTATTTTCTTCCTCTCCTAGGCAGAGTCAGTGCTGTATTTGTGGTCAAATGAACTGACTACGTCCTTCCTGACTTCTTCCTCAGAATTAGCAAACACGGATTAGCATTTAAAATCTAATTTTCATAGACTTCACTCATTAAAACATCAAGACCTAAGCACTGCACCCGTGGAATTTCATAATACGGAGGATAAAATATACTTAAATATGTTTAAAATATGTATTTTTAAATGTGTTTAAAATGTTTATGCGTCAAAATAATTAAAATTGCCATTTAACTTAAGGATTGATTGTTGCCTCTTCTTCCTTTTTTTTTTGAGACGGAGTTTCGCTCTTGTTACCCAGGCTGGAGTGCAATGGCGCGATCTCGGCTCACCGCAACCTCCACCTTCTGGGTTCAAGCAATTCTCCTGCCTCAGCCTCCCGAGTAGCTGGGACTACAGGCGCGCGCCACCATGCCCAGCTAATTTTTTTGTTGTATTTTTAGTAGAGACAGGATTTCACCATGTTGACCAGGATGGTCTCGATCTCTTGACCTCATGATCCACCCGCCTTGGCCTCCCAAAGTGCTGGGATTACAGGCATGAGTCACCGCACCCGGCCCTTTTTTTTTCTTTTTCTTTAAGAGATGGGGTTTCATCATGTTGGCCAGGATGGTCTTGATCTCTTGACCTCATGATCCAACTGCCTTGGCCTCCCAAAGGGCTGGGATTACAGGCGTGAGACATCGCGCCTGGCCTCTTCAACCTTTTAAGAGAGATGACAAAATTTTATTTGGTGGGGAAATAAATCTCTATCTTATTCCATGCTCCTCTCAGAAGCTACTGGGGAAGGCAAAAGGAAAAGAGAGCTTAAAGTGGTCCTAAGGGGTTGGATCTGGGGAAAATGCTCCCAGGAGAGCAGAGCACAGTCACAAAGCTAGCACTGCAAAGAAGGCCTGGGGTTGAATAGGGAGTAGAGAGGTCAGATGTTTGTGTAACAGAATTGAGGGGAATTGAGTTTCTGGGGAGGCCAAGGCAAAAGGAACAGGTGCCTGAAAATGGAATTAGCAATGAGGTATTGGGAAATAAATGAGGATCAGATTCACTTTTGCAGTGTTTACTTCTCTACCACGTCAACTCCTTTCCTCTCCAGGGTCTGATATACACATTAATGCCTTTGGCTAATAACCAATAAAACAAGTACTTATGTAACACTTGCGTGTCCCAGACTGTTCTATGTATTTTACATACGTGAACTTATTCAATTCTCATAATCTTATGAAGTTGGTACTGCTATTATTCCATTTTCACAGATGAAGAAAATGAAGCACAGAGAGGGTGAGTAATTTGCCCACGAACACTCAGTTAATATTTTGAAACCTCCTTAGATATTAACATGCTATTATTAACTTAAATGCCAATAATTCAATAGGTTATAAACCGTTGATGAGAATGTAAGTTAGTATAACCTCTATGGAAAACAGTATGGAGATTTCTCAAAAAACTAAAAATATAGCTACCATTCTATCCAGCAATCCTGCTACTGGGTATCTACCCAAGGGAAAATAAATCATTATGTCAAAAGGACACCTGCACTCATATGATTATCTCAGCACTATTCACAATAGCAAAGATATGGAATCAACCTAAGTATCCAACACCATAACTGGATAAAGAAAATGTGGTATATATACCCAATGGGATACTATTCAGCCATAAAAAAGAATGATATCATGTCTTTTGCAGCATTGTGGATGGAGCTCGAGGCCACTACCTTAAGTAAAACAACTCATACACAGAAAGTCAGATAACACATGTTCTCACTTACAAGTGGGAGCTAAATAATGTGTACGCCTGTACATAGAGTGTGGAATGATAGATGTTGGAGCCTTGGAAGTTGGGAGGGGGCTGAAGGATGAGAAATTACTTAATGGTGATGGATACACTAAAAGCCCAGACTTTACCACTGCAAAATATGTCCATGTAACAAAACCACACTCCCCATCTCTACTAAAAATACAAAAAATTAGCTGGGTGTGCTGGTGGGTGCCTGTAATTCTAGCTACTTGGGAGGCTGAGGCAGGAGAATCACTTGAACCTGGAAGGAGGAAGTTGCAGTGAGCTGAGATTGCACCACTGCACTCCAGCCCCGGCAACAGTTCGAGAATCCATTCAAAAAACAGAGAAACAAAAAAGGAAACATTTGGATAACTGGATGTTTACAACTTTATTAAAATGTTTGCTACACACATTGATAAAGAAACATCTCCTGGCCAGGCGCGGTAGCTCACACCTGTAATCTCAGTACTTTGGGAAGCCAAGGCGGGTGGATCATCTGAGGTCAGGAGTTTGAGACCAGCCTGGCCAACATGGTGAAACCCCATCTCTAAAAAAAAAAGAAAAGAAATAGCTCCCATGTTGCCGCTACCACTCTACCCAGGTCCTCTCTCAGTCACTTTATGGCTGTTGCTGTTGTTGTTTTTTAAGACGGGGTTTCACCATGTTGGTCAGGCTGGTCTTGAACTCCTGACCTTAGGTGATCTGCCTGTCTTGGCCTCCAAAGTGCTTGGATTACAGGCATGAGCCACTATGCCCGGCCTGCTGTTGTTGTTTTAACAGTTACTCAAATCACATTGGTTTGTATGTGTACACAGACTTGTACATAAACATTCAGAGCACTTTTGTCATAAACAAAAACTGGAAATGACTCAAATGTCCATCAATAATGCATTGATAGACAACTTGAGGTACATCCATACCATGGAAATACAAAAGAATGAAAATGAATCAACTATTGATACATATAACAATGTAGACAGGCCTCAAAAAAAGTATACTGTGTGCAAGAAGCCATGAAGAAAGAGTACATGCTGTACTATTTTATTTATACACAAGTCTAGTGGCTGGGCGCAGTGGCTCACACCTGTGGTCTCAGCACTTTGGGAGGCTGAGGCAGTAGGATCATCAGGTCAGGAGTTCGAGACCAGCCTGACCAACATGGTGAAACCCTGTCTCTACTAAAAATACAAAAAGTTAGCTGGGCGTGGTGGCGGGTGCCTGTAATCCCAGCTACTTGGAAGGCCGAGGCAGGAGAATCACTTGAACCCAAGAGGCAGAGGTTTGCAGTGAGCCGAAATCACACCACTGCACTCCAGCCTGTCGACAGAGTGAGAGTCCATCTCAAAAACAACAAAAGTTTAATAAGTAAACTAATCTATAGTGACATAAGGCAGGTCAGTGGTTGCTGCAGACAGGGAGACAGGGTTGATGGGTAGGTGAGTGAGGGATGGATTACAGAGGAGCATGAGGAATGATGGGTGATGGATAGTGCTTTTTTTTTTTTTTTTGAGACAGAGTCTGGCTCTGTTGCCCAGGCTGTGGTGCGATCTTCGTTCACTGTAACCTCCGCCTCCTGGATTAAAGCAATTCTTGTGCCTCAGCTAGGATTACAGGAGCACGCTACCATGCCTGGCTAATTTTTGTATTTTTAGTAGAGACGAGGTTTCACCATGTTGGTCAGGCTGGTCTCCAGCTCCTGACCTTGTGATCCACCCACCTCGGCCTCCCAAAGTTTTGGGATTATAGGTGTGAGCCGCTGCGGCAGCCAAATAGTGCATTTTTGATCTTGACTGTAGTTATGTTTTCACAGGTATATACATATGTGGAAACTCACCAAGTTGTACACATTAAATATAGGCAGTTTATGGTATGCCAATTATACTTCAATAAAGCAGAAATTAAACAAAAAGAAAATGTGTGAAAGGGAATACAGGAAATTATAAGCAGTAACCTTTGAAGTTAGGACTGTAAAAGGCATGACTTAGTTTTCTTTTTTTGTGCTGTTTGACTCTTTTATAGAAAATGATAAGCTGGGTGTGGTGGTTCGTGCCTGTGATCCCAGTACTTTGGGAGACCAAAGCGGACAGATCACTTGAGGTGAGGAGTCTGAGACCATCCTGGCTAACATGGCAAAACCCTGTCTCTACTAAAAATACAAAAATTAGCTGGGCGTGATGGTGCACACCTGCAGTCCAAGCTACTCAAGATGCTGAAGCAGGGGAATTGCTTGAACCCAGGAGGTAGAGGGTGCAGTGAGCTGAGATGGTGCCACTGCACTTCAGCCTGGGCAACCAAGCGAGACTCCATCTCAAAAAAGAAAAAAGAAATCTGGTCTTTGTTCATTTTCAACAACATGTGCTTAGCTTAGAACATGCAAGGCACTAGAATGGAAATGAACTGCTGTCTTCATAGCAATTGTCATTGTAATCATCATCATCATAGTTAACCTGTACAAGGCACTCAGAGGTCTTTAGATGGAATATATTGTTTGTTTAATCCTAACAGTCATGTACACTATTATTATTATTATTATTGAGACAGAGTTTTGCTCTTGTTCCCCTGGCTGGAGTACAATGGCGCAATCTTGGCTCACCGCAATCTCTGCCTCTTGGGCTCAAGCGATTCTCCTGCCTCAGCCTCCCAAGTAGCTGGGATTATAGGCATGCACCACCACGCCCAGCTAAGTTTGTATTTTTAGTAGAGATGGGGTTTACTCTGTGCTGGTCAGGCTGGTCTTGAACTCCCAACCTCAGGGGATCCGCCCACCTCGGCCTCCTAAAGTGCTGGGATTACAGGCATGAGCCACCGTGCCCTGAAGAAATTGAGGCAAAGACAATTTAAGCATTTAACCTTAAGTTACAGAGCTAATAAGTGACAGAGCTGGGATTTTATTCTAGGCTCTTCCAGAACCAGTTTACTTAACCATCACTTTATACTGCCTCTCTAGGGTATTGAAATGAAAAGACAGAGGCCCTGCTGCTGAGGCACTCATGGTCTGGTGGGGAGATGAGTACCAAAACACATTGACCCTACCACAAGATGTGTACAAAGCACCATGAAAGGATCAAAGAGGCCGGGTGCTGTGGCTCACACTTATAATCCTAGCACTTTGGGAGGTGGAGGTGGATGGATCGCCTGGAGCCCTGGAGTTTGAGACCAGCCTGGGCAACATACTGAACATATGGAAACCCTGTCTCTAAGAAAAAAAAAATCAGCTGGGCATGGTGGTGTGCACCTGTAGTCCCTGCTACTCAGGAGGCTGAGGTGGAAGTGTCTTCTGAGCCTGGGGAGGTTGAGGCTGCGGTGAGCCTGATCACGCTAATGTACTTCAGCCTCGGCAACGGAGTGAGACTCCGTCTGAAAAAAGAACAAAGAAAGGACCAAGGAAGGCTCCCTAGCCCTGCCTGGGAAAACAGAGAAAGTGGCATTTGGGCTGGACCTTGAGGGATAGGTGAGACTGCCACTTAGAGAAGGGGGAAAGGATATAGCAGGCAAAGGGAACTGCATGTACCAAGGGCGCTGGAGAATGGAACGTGAAAGCATGTCAGATTTTGGAGAAAAGCAAATCATGTGAAGAGAGAACAGGGTGGTACAGTGGGAGGTGAGGATGGAGCCAGATTGTGAGAGGCCCTGATGGCTGTTCAAGAGCCATGGAAAGTGTGTGAGCAGAATGACAGGGTCAGAGCTGTGGTGAGGATGCTGGTGTGACTCCACCTCATCAACTTAACATGGAGAACCTGAGACTTTCACCACAAGTCCAAAGAGACCCTGAGCTCAAACTGGTTATGACTTTGAAAGAAGAGGAGTTATAGGAGAGGGATAGAATTAGGAGAAATACCTAATGTACATGACGGGGTGATGGATGCAGCAAACTATCATGGCATGTGTATACCTATGTAACAAACCTGCACGTTCTGCACATGTACCCTAGAACCTAAAGTATAATAAAATAAAATAAAAAATAATCATCAACTGAAAAAGAAAAGAATGAAGAGGAGTTACTGCTCTGTTGATTGTTTATTTGCTTTTGCTTAGGGAAGTCAACCTTGGGCTATTGGTTTTAGAAAGGGCAGGAAGAGGCTCCAGCAAAATGCTTGCTATTTTCTTGTAAAATAGAAAGAAACACCAGGCATGCTTCCCTCTTCATTGTTCTCACACCCTACATAAGGAAAGTTATTCTATTTGGATGCTTTCAGTTTCAATTAACAGAAAAATAGACTTGAATAAAGAATTTATCACCTCATTATGCTGGCAAGTCTAGAGGCAACTAACTTTAGATGAGACTTGATACAGCCCCAAAACAATGTCTTTCTTTCTTCTCTGCTATCTTCATACTAAAACTGACCTCCTTTGGAGTCCCAAGATGGGCTACCTACCTGTTTTCTCTTTATGCTCAGCAAGAAAGATGGCATTTTTGCCCTGGTGTTTCCACCAGTCCTGAGAATTACCTGATTACAACAGCTTTAGCCGTATGCACCAATCATAATGGCAGTGGATAAAATGCAATGTCACCTTTGCCTTTAGGGATTTCTTGCCTGACCCCTGAAGTCAGGGAAGGAATCAACTTTTCCAGGATTCTTGATGTCCAAATGTAAAACAGGACTCCTGGGAAAGTGGAAAGGGCTCGACCAACAATCATCCTCTACAACCGTAACAAAAATTCAGAGGACTCACTAAAAGCCTTGATTTTCACATAATCTTACTGATTTTTAGTAGCCCTGAAAACTTCACACTCAAAGCCTCTGTTTAATCCATCGAGTCTCAGAACCTTCAGAGATTCTGATTTCATTGGCCTAGATAGAAGCATTTTGTTTTGAGCTCGCCGGGTGATTCTAACGGCAGACAGAGCTGAGAACCACTGCATTAATCTTTCATGATGCCACTACTGCAGTCATATGCTTAGTTTTATGTACAGCTGAACTACGTTGAAACTAAACAAATAAGAATGATATAGTCAATCATATAATACAAATAGTAATAACTCTTATTGAGAATTGTATGTTTCAAGCACATTGCGAGATGTTTTGCATACATTGTCTCGTTTCATAATAAAGAGAATATTATTTCTTCTTACAGATGAAAAAAACCGAAGCTCAGAGAACTTAACTTAGTTGTCCAAGATCACACACCTAGTACGTGGCTAACACAGGACTTCAACCCACATATACCTGACTTCAAAACTGCATGCACTTGACCCCTGTTACATATTGTTTGCTCCAGAACCATGACTACAAGAGATCTCTTTTAGAATTCAACATTTCCCAATGCTCTTTAGTCCCTGACACATTTGTGTATTTGTCAGGGCCTGCCAGGTCACATTTAGGTGGGGCTTTTTAACTACCTCCTAGTGCCTCCTGCACCATCTTCCGTGTTTTATACACATTGTATTGCACACACTCAGATTACCTTTAAAATCCTAAAATCGGGTGTGATAAATGTGCTTATAGATTACATATTGTGCACTTCAGAGTTTATATACACACTTATATTTTACACACATATAAAAATGGTGGATATAATGCAGGGAAGAGATAATTGACTCAGAATTCCGTCTTTGACTAGCACTGTAATCTTACATGCAAATTTGTTGAATTTCCTTTTAATCATCTGTAAAACGGGGAGACAATGTGTGCTTTTCCTAATTGCACTATTATCTGAGGATCAAATGAGATCCCACACCTCGCAAGGAGTCTTGCTTGTTCATTCTTTTGCCAGCTAATGAGCTGTACCTATGAACTCTTGTAAATGTATGTGTAAAAACTGGTATCACCTTTTACAGAGTAATATTTCACCTTTGCGTATCTTTGTTGGTTAGCCATAAACTCTCCCTCCCCTGTTTCTCACCTACTGACAGATTTCTGGAATTCTGGGTAATAAGCATGGGTCAGAGGTTGTAGATTTAATAAAAAACAGAGAAAAAGACTAAGGAAAGGGAATGAGAGAAATATTTGTACAACTGACATACTAGCATGTTTTGTTTTTAACTACCAAACAAGTCATTGCTGGCTAAATTTTTGTTTTTTGTTTTTTGTTTTTTTTTTTGAGACGGAGTTTCGCTCTTGTTACTCAGGCTGGAGTGCAATGGCGCGATCTCGACTCACCGCAACCTCCGCCTCCTGGGTTCAGGCAATTCTCCTGCCTCAGCCTCCTGAGTAGCTGGGATTACAGGCATGCGCCACCATGCCCAGCTAAGTTTTTGTATTTTTAGTAGAGACGGGGGTTTCACCATTTTGACCAGGATGGTCTCGATCTCTTGACCTCGTGATCCACCCACCTCGGCTTCCCAAAGTGCTGGGATTACAGGCATGAGCCACCGCACCCGGCCTGCTGGCTAGGTTTATACACTATTGTTGGAAGCATAAATTGCTAAAAATTTTGGAGAGAGGCTGGGTGACGTGGCTTATGCCTGTAATTCCAGCACTTTGAGAGGCTGAGGTGGGAGGATCACTTAAAGCCGGGAGGATCACTTAAAGCCAGAAGTTCAAGACCAGCCTGGGCAACAAAGCAAAACCAGCAAAACTCTACTAAAAACAAACAAACAAACAAACAAAAACACACACAAGATTCTACTAAAAAAAAAAAAATTATCCAAGTGTAGTGGGATGCACCTGTAGTCTCAGGCCTGTAGTCCCAGCTACTTGGGAAGCTGAGGTGGGAGAATCACTTGAACCCTGGAGGTTGAGGCTGCAATGAGCTATGATCATGCCACTGCACTCCAGCCTAGGAGGCAGGGCAAGACCCTATCTCAAAAAAATAATAATAATTAAGAGCTAGCTATCATACTGAAGATCAACATATAACTCCTGCTTTGTATTAGATAATAAAAAAACAAAAAATTAAGCTCACATGTACACCAACATTTACACAGAAAAGGTACAAAAAGATAAACAACAACAAAGGTTAAATTAACCATATCTCTTGTGGGTGGAGTGGCTGGGAGGGCAAGTTTCACTTTTTATTTAATATTCTTCTGTATAGTTTGTTTATAAGCATTTTTTTCTTTTTTCCTATGGCATTCAGTAATAGCATTTATTATTTTTTGCCAAAATGGAATAAGCCCAGGTCAGAGAATAGCTAGGTATGCATACATCAGCTGTGCTCTGTTGTCCTTCATCCTTGGCTCTTCTCTGCAAGGACAGTTTAATGTCCCGGGAGGGTGCTGACCGCTGCCTGCCTGGTTGTTATTGTTCTGTTTTGCAGTTCATTACCAGCTGCTTAAGCAGCAGGTTCCCAGTGGCTGGTCAGCTGGAACTGCTTCAGGAGGACAAACAGGAGGGATGCAGCTGCCAGGGCAGACTGCCCTGTTAGCCTCATTGACAGAAAAAAAGTTTAAACCTTAAAATGTTGAGGAAAATTCATGCTATTGACAACTCTCTCATGCCTCTGCCTACATCAGGCAGTGAACTGGATTTGGGTTGCTCTGAAGGAATCCTTGCAGCTCCGTGTAACAAACTTCCAGCTCCATGTCCCAGCAGCTTGCCCCCAACACTTGGTTAGGGCTTACATGCCACAGGATCCCATGGCAATCCTGATCCCCCTATGTCAAACTAAAGCTTTCTCCATGGAAAGTTAAAATGTCTAACCATTCCTGCAGCCAGGCTTCTCTTATGCAGGATATCTGCAGGAGCTCATGATAAAGAGAAATTCCTCATAACAGAGTTAAGGTAAGAAGTGCAGCTGTGGAGTCAGGTAGATGGACATCGTATCTCTGCTCTGACACTTCCTAGTCATGTGGTTTTGGGCAAATGACCCATGAGAAAAAGCCTAAGTTTTCTCATGGGTAAAATAGGGAAAAGAAGGCTGGATGCAGTGGTTCACACCTGTAATCCCAGCACTTTGGGAGGCTGGGGCAGACAGATCACCAGGTCAAGAGTTCAAGACCAGCCCGGCCAAAATGGTGAAACCATATCTCTACTAAAAATGCAAAAAATTAGCCAGGTGTGGTGGCAGGCATCTGTAATCCCAGCTACTTGGGAGGCTGAGGCAGGAGAATCACTTGACTTTGGGAAGCAGAGGTTGCAGGGAGCTGAGACCACACCACTGTGCTCCAGTTTAGGTGACAGAGTGAGATTCCATCTCAAAAAAAAAAAAGAGAAAGAAATAGGGAAAATAAACATACCACCTGCCTCATAGGTTGGACATAGAGGAATGTAAGTGCTGTATTTATGTATGCATTGAGTCCCATTTCCTATCACTCCCACAATGGCAGTAGTTTAAGAGTTTGGGCTCTGGAATCAGATTGTCTAGGTTCAAATCCTACCTCTATTAGTTATTATGAGTATGATTTTGGGCAAACCTCTTTGGGCCTCAGCTTTTTCATCAGTAAAATGAATATTCTCATCTCATAGGAACCTTATGAAGATTAAATGAGTTAGTGCATGTAAAACAGTAAAGTGTCTGGAACACAAGTAATCAGGAAACGAGGCTGTTATAATTTGCTGCTGATGAAAAAATAACATGGTCTGGGTGTGGTGGCTCATGCTTGTAATTCCAACACTTTGGGAGACTGAGGCTGGTGGATCATGAGGTCAGGAGCTCGAGACCAGCCTGGCTAAAATGGTGAAACCCCATCTCTACTGGTATGAAATAGGGTGTGATAAATGTGCTTTCAGATTACATATTGTGCACTTTAGAGTTTATATACACACTTATATTTGTTTTTTTTATACACACTTATATTTTACACACATATAAAAATGGTGAATATAATGCAGGGAAGAGAATATTGACTCAGAGTTCCATATTTGACTCGCACTGTGATCTTACATGCAAATTTGTTTAATTTCCTTTTAATCATCTGTAAAATGGGGAGACAATGCGTACTAGAAATACAAAAATTAGCCAGGCGTGGTGGTGGGTGCTTGCAATTCCAGCTATTCCGGAGGCTGAGACAGGAGAATAGTTTTAACCCAGGAGGGAGAGGTTGCAGTGAGCCAAGATCGGGCCATTGCACTCCAGCCAGGGCAACAGGGCAAGACTCTGTATTTAAAACAAAAACAAAAACAAAAACAAAAAAACATGTCTCCTATCAGAATATGAAATTTGTAAAACCATCTTCTAAATCCCTCCCCACCCACTCCCCAAGACTCAGAAAGTGAGCCGCTGGCTCCAGTGTTAACTCTAGTCCTGTCTTCCTGTGCTGCAGGATGCTCCTCTCTTCATCCCTTCCTCCTCACTCGTCCAGCTTCTCTTTCTCTCCCTTCCCAGGCCTCTCATTAGTCCAATTAATAAGCTGTTGCTGTCATTTCAGTTCAGCTCCATGATCAGGGTCCCTTGGGGACAGGCATTATTCTGGGGAAGTGAGATGCTGGGGGAGCTGCAGGGACATCCTCATTTCCACAGCAGAGTGGAACTGGGAACCACGGTTGGCAGCAGATGAACCTCCCTGGGCCCAGGTCGCCTGGGGCATCATCAGGATAATCAGTGAGAACGTCATTATATAGAGAGAGTCTGGCTGTTTGGCAGAGTGCCAGGGTCCCATTTAGGGACAGGAAGGTTCTGGCTTGGAGATAATGACCAGCCTGAGGCTTCTGGCCTTCTGTGCACTGGCCTGTAGCTCCCCCTTGGGCATGTACACATATGCATTCATGCAGGCACGCACGAAAGTTCCCTGGGCTTTCAGTCAGCTCAAGGGTTTGTGGGTACATTCCTAGCCTAGAAAGCTGGTGAACAGAGGGAGGCTGGAGGGCCCAGAAACGCATGACTGCCCCTGCTGATTGCTGAGAATAATCAAACTCTGAGCTTCCCAAGAGACCATTAAACCAACACAAGTGTCTCATCCAGAGTAAGAGCAAGGTCTCCTCCCAAGCTTGAAAGGATAAAGGGGCAGGTCTGGGGAGTGGCCCAGCTAGCTGAAAACACAAAAATAGGACTCGCTGCAGGTTAGCTCAGAAGATCAAGCAGCCCAGGGATAGCTTGGTTTGTTGGGTATGGGATGGAGGTCAGCATTTTCAGTCCCCTCCTCCCCATCCTTTCCGGGTATGAAACAAGTTTGTGCTGAGGATGGGGACTGGGGTGGGAACATGAGGAGCACGCTTTGATTTTTCAACCGGTTACATTGTACTTACCTCTTCAGGCATGTATTTGGAAGAAAGGGGGTTCTACCACACTAGTTCTCCTGACATCTGGCTCCTACCTGCTGCGCTGTCAACACTCCTATTCACCACCCAGAATTATGAGCTTCTGTGCTGGCCTCAGCCCAAAGAGAATGTAGAAAATGGCACACTTTCTTTCAGTGTTTTGCCCCTTAATTCCTCACAACCACAAAAACACCTGTGTTACATAGACTTTACTGTAGGTCTCAAAGTGTGGTTTTCAAGTATAATCCATGGACCAGCCACTTCAGTATCACCTGGGAACTTGGAAGAAATGCAGATTCTCAGGTCCCACTCTAGACTTACCGAATCAGAAAGTCTGGGGGCCAGTCCAACAATCTGTATGTTAACAAGCCCTCCCAGTGATTCTTTTTTTTTTTTTTTTGCGACAGAGACTGGAGTGCAGTGGTGTGATCTTGGCTCATTGCAACCTCCGCCTTCCAGGTTCAAGTGATTCTCTTGCCTCAGCCTCCTGAGTAGCTGGGACTACAGGTGTAGAGACAGGGTTTCATCATGTTGCCCCGGCTGTTCTTGAACTCCTGAGCTCAAGTGATCTACCCACCTCAACCTCCCAAAGTGCTGGGATTACAGGTGTGAGCCACTGCCCCCGGTACAAGCCCTCCAAATGATTCTGATACTTGATGAAGTTTAAGAACTTACTGCTGTATGTTTAAGGGTTACTTGAAAAAAACTTATAACGTAAGGAAGGAGACTTAAAACTGAATTTTTTTTTTTGAGATGGAATTTCACTCTCGTTGCTCAGGCTGGAGTGCAATGGCGCAATCTTGGCTCATTGCAATCTTTGCCACCTGGGTTCAAGAGATTCTCCTGCCTCACCCTCCCAAGTAGCTGGGATTACAGGCATGGGCCACCACACTCGGCTAATTTTTTGTATTTAGTAGAGACGGGTTTCACCATGTTGGTCATGCTGGTCTCAAACTCCTGATCTCAAGTGATCCACCCGCCTCAGCCTCCTAAAGTGCTGGGATTATAGGCATGAGCCATGGCACCTGGCCAAAACCGAATTGTAAACAGGACCGTTTAAAAGCCTACAGGAACATATAAAGGGTCTTTCATGGGGTTTTGCCTCTCTCTCTGGAGGCCCACATGTAGAGGGTGATTTCTTCTTCTACTAAGACAGCAGAAAGCACGTACCCACACGTTCACACATAAACTCATTCCTCATCTTTTCTCCAGAGGACACAACATTTTTGAGTTGGGTATTTGTCATTCCTGTGTATGTTTTTACTACATATTTCCTACCCAGTATTTTCTGCATATTTTGAATTTCGTGTATTTTGGATATATTACACATATCTGTTAGCAGTTTGCTTTTTTCCATTTGCCATTGTTTTTAGATTTATTTGTGATGCTACTACATCTATTTGTTTTCTTTTTTCATTACCTTTCTTTCTTTCTTTCCTTCCTTCCTTCCTTCCTTCCTTCCTTCTTTCTTTCTTTCTTTCTTTCTTTCTTTTTTTTTTTTTTTGCCCATGCTGGAGTGTAGTGGCACACTCTCAGCTCACTGCAACCTCCACCTCCCAATTTCAAGCAATCCTCCTGCCTCAAGCAATCCTCCTGCCTCAGCCTCCCAAGTAGCTAGGATTGCAAGTGTGTGCCAGTGCACCTGGCTGATGTTTGTATTTTTAGTAGAGACGGGGTTTCACCATGTTGGCCAGGCTGGTGTAGAACTCCTGACCTCAAGTGATCCGCCGGCCTTGGCCTCCCAAAGTGCTGGGATTACAGGTATCAGCCACTGCACCTGGCCAGGTTGAACATTTTAAATGTTTATTTGATCATTCAGGTTCCTTCTGTAATTTCATGCTTATTTTCTTTGTCTATTTTTCCATTGGATTATCTTTCCTCCATTAATTTGAAGAGTTCTAAAAAATATATTCCGAATAGGCATTATACACATTTTCTTTTGATCATAGCTTGTATTCAGATTATTTATGGTGTTTCGTGGTATTGTGGTACTAATATTTTTCTTTTTTCCTTTTCTTGGGAGATAGGGTCTCACTTTGTTGCCCAGGCTGGAGTGCAGTGGTGTGATTACAGCTCCCTGCAGCCTCAACCTCCTGAGGTTCAGGTGATCCTTCTACCTCAGCCTCCCGAGTAGCTGGGACTACACACACAGCCACTAAACCCAGCTAGTTTTTTTTTTTCTTGGTAGAGATGGGGTTTCACCATGCCATCCAGGCTGGTCTCAAACTCCTGGGCTTAAGCTATCCTCCTGCCTCAGCCTCCCAAAATGTTGGGATTACAGGCATGAATCACTGTGCCCAGCCAGTGCTGATGTTTTTAATTTTTCTTTTTTTCTTTCTTTCTTTTTTTTTTTTTTTTGAGTCACAGTCTTGCTCTGTCACTCAGGCTGGAGTGCAGTGGTATGATCTCAGCTCACTGCAACCTCCACCTCTTGGGTTCAAGCGATTCTCCTGCCTCAGCCTCCCAATTACCTGGGATTACAGGTGCCCATCGCCATGCCTGGCTAATTTTTGTATTTTTTAGTAGAGACAGGGCTTCACCATGTTGGCCAGGCTAGTCTTGAACTCCTGACTTCAGGTGATCCACCTGCCTCGGCCTCCCAGTGTTGAGATTACAGGGGTGAGCACCCAGCCTCATTTTGATGTATTTGATTTATCAACATTTCTCATTGAATTGGTGCCTTTGAATCATCATGGTTACAAAATATTTCAGTGTTAGCAAAGACTGAGATGCTGTAACAAAGAGACAGCAAAATACAGTGGCTTAAAGAACAAAGACATTTCATTCTCTCTTACAAAACCATCCCTAGATGGGCAGTCCAGGTTGCTGAGGTGGCTTTGCTGTACATAGGCATTCTGGGACTCAGGTTCATGCATCTCGTGGATCTGCCATCCCCTTGGCATATCACCACATTGCATAGTCAAATCACTGCCATATTCAGATTCCAACCAGCAAGAAAGAGAAAGAGACCACAGAAGAAACATACCTAATGTCTTAAGTCCCAGAGCTGCAAGTGGCACACATATCTGCTCACATCTCATTGTGAGAACTTAATTTCATTACCACTCTTATCTGCAGAGGAGGCTGGGAAATGTGCCCATTATAACATGATTATTATAGAAGAATGAAAGAATGGGCTGGGCACGGTGGCTCAAGCCTGTAATCCCAGCACTTTGGGAGGCCAAAGCAGGTGGATCAGGAGGTCAAGAGATCGAGACCATCCTGGTCAACACGGTGAAACCCCGTCTCTACTAAAAATACAAAAAATTACAGGCGCGTGCCTGTAATCCCAGCTACTCAGGAGGCTGAGGCAGGAGAATTGCTTCAACCCAGGAGGTGGAGGTTGCGGTGAGCCGAGATCGTGCCATTGCACTCCAGCCTGGGTAACAAGGGGGAAACTCCGTCTCAAAAAAAAAAAAAAAAAAGAAAAGAAAGAATGGATTTTGTGGACAAGGAATACTCTGTCACATCTTCTCGATCCTTAGGACATAAAGAAATTCTCAATATTTTTCTTCTAAGTTTTGCTTTTGACATTTGGGTCTTTATTAGGGGTTGGTGTCATTACAGTGTGAATTAGGAGTCTATTTTTATTTGTATGAATAACCAATTATTCTAGCATATTTGTTGATTAATCTTCCCCTTTCTTACTGCTTTGTTATGTGATCTTTGTCTTATATCCAGTTTATTGGTGTACATGATTCTATTTCTGGACTCTATTCTGTTCTGTTCTGTTTGATTATTTGTCTATCTCTATACCTCTTCCTCATTTTCTTTCTTTTTTTTTTTTTTTTTTTTTTTTTAGTTTCTCTCTTTTTTGCCCAGGCTGGAGTGCAATGGCGATATCTTGGCTAACTGCAACCTCCACCTCCTGGGTTCAAGTGATTCTCCTGCCTCAGCCTCTGGAGCAGCTAGGATTACAGGTGAATGCCACCACGCTTGGCTAATTTTGTGTTTTTAGTAGAGATGGGGTTTCACCATGTTGCCTAAGCTGGTCTTGAACTCCTGACCTCAGGTGATCAGCCCGCCTCAGCTTCCCAAAATGCTGGGATTACAGGTGTGAGCCACTGCACTCTGCCTTGAGTTGACTTTTGCGTATGGTGTGAGAAAGGGTTTCACACCGATTTCATTTTTTTCCATGTGATTATCTAATGATCCCAGGCCTGCTTGTTAATTGAGAAGTATATCCTTATTCAGCTGCTCTGAAGTTCTACCTTTGTCATAAATCAAGTGTTCTAATCAAGTCCCTTACATGTACCAAAAGTTGATATAACTTTCTCTGTGACATAATTATACCTTTTAATTACAGTCGCTTTAAAACACATCTTGATACCTGGTAGAGCAGGTTCTTCTACATTTTTAAAACTGAGAGTGTCTTTGTGATTATTTTTACCTTAGAATACTATACACATTTGGGATTTTTGTTGGGATTGCATTAAATCTATAAATCAGCCTGAGATAATTGACAGTTTTTATTTATTTATTTTTTAGAAGAAGTCTCACACTGTTGCCAGGCTGGAGTGCAGTGGGCACCATCTCAGCTCACTGCAACCTCCACTTCCTGGGTTCAAGCGATTCTCCTGCCTCAGCCTCCTGTGTAGCTGGGACTACAGGCGCATGCTACCATGCCCAGCTAATTTTTATATTTTTAGTAGAGATGGAGTTTTACCATGTTGGCCAGGATGGTCTTGCTCTCTTGACCTTGTGATCTGCCTGTCTCAGCCTCCCAAAATGCTGGGATTACAGGCGTGAGCCACCGTGCTCAGTATTTGTTTAATTTATTTTTATTTTTAGAGAAAGGGTCTTGCAAACTTTCTCTCTGACATAATTACACCTTTAAATTACAATAGCTTTAAAATACATCTTGATACCTGGTAGAGCAAGCTCTTCTACATTTTTAACCCTGAGAGCCTCTTTGTGATTATTTTCACTTTAGAATACCATGCACGTTTGGGATTTTTTTTTTTTTTTTTAAAGCCGGGGTTTCACTATGTTGGTCAGGCTGGTCTTGAACTCCTGACCTCAGGTGATCCGCCCACCTTGGTGTCCAAAGTGCTTGGATTACAGGCGTGAGCCACCACTCCCGGCCTGCACATTTGGGATTTTTATTGGGATTGCATTAAATCTATAAATCAGCCTGAGGAAATTTGACATCTTTTATTTTTTGTTTGTTTTTGACTTATTTTTATTTTTAGAGAAAGGGCCTTGCTGTGTTGCTCAGGCTGGCCTTAAACTCCTGGGCTCAAGCAATCCCTCTGCCTCAGCCTTCCAAGTAATTGATATTATAGGCTCACACCACCACAACTGGTCATCATCTTTATAATAGTGATTTTTTTGAGATGGAGTGTTGTTCTGTTGCCCACCCGGTAGTGCACTGGCACTGTGACATGGTAAAAGCCCCATAAAACTGCATACCTCAACCATACCTTGGCTTTCTGTTGAAACTGCTCTCTATAACCCAAATGTGAATAATTCCTTAATTTCCACCCTACCCAAATAATGTATAAACAAATGCTAATCTTGACTTTTGTGAACCACTTAAGTAACAATCAGAATGTCAAAAAGTCCCCTGGCCCTCAGAGAGTCCAGAGCCCCTCACCCTCATCTTCGCCCAGGAATCCACTGGAATGTCTGAAACTACCCCCCCCACCCCGCCCCTCACCCTCACTCCCAAGGTAATTTTTACGGGTATAAAAGGTCTTGGCACCCTCCTTTCGGGGCCACGGGTTGGAGAGACGTGAGTCCTCCATGGCCGCCTGCAATAAAGACCCTGCAATTTGGCATATTTTTGTCTTGGTTTTGACTTTCTATGCTTGGGCCGGTGCAACAGCACAATCTCGGCTCGCTGCAACATCTGCCTCCTGGAATTAATTGAGTTCTGTCTCAGCCTCCAGAGTAGCTGGGAATTCAGACACCTGCCACCTCACCCAGCCAATTTTTATATTTTTGGTAGAGACGGGGTCTCACCATGTTCACCAGGCTGGTATTGTTCTCCTGACCGCAAGTGATCCACCCACCTCAGCCTCCCAAAGTGCTGGGATCACAGGCATGAGCCACGGTGCCTGGATTATAATATTGATTCTTTTAGTCTGAGAGCATAGTATTTCTCTTTATCTATTTAGATCCTCTTTTATACTTTCCAATAACATTTTATAATGTTCTCTCTATATTTTTTCTCTTGTATTTATTTGTTTGATCTAGGTATCTTTTAGTTTTTATTGCTATTGCATGTGCCATCTTTTTTTTTTTTTTAATTTATTGTTTGAGATGGAGTTTTGCTCTTGTTACCCAGACTGGAGTGCAATGGCGTGATCTCTGCTCACCGCAACCTCCGCCTCCTGGGTTCAGGCAATTCTCCTGCCTCAGCCTCCTGAGTAGCTGGGATTACAGGCATGCACCACCATGCCCAGCTAAGTTTTTGTATTTTTAGTAGAGACGAGGTTTCACCATGTTGACCAGGATGGTCCCAATCTCTTGACCTCGTGATCCACCGGCCTCGGCTTCCCAAAGTGCTGGGATTACAGGCTTGAGCCACCGAGCCCAGCGCATGTGCCATCTTAAAAATATTTTATAATTGCTGATTTATTATTACAAAATTGATTTTAGTATATTGATCCTGCAGTAACATCCTTGTTGAAATTTTTTATTAGTTTAAATAGTTGACTTAAAGATTCTTTTGGATTTTTTCTGCAGAGAATCATATCCTGTGTAAGTAAGGGTGGTTTTGTTTGTTTCCTTATGATTTTATATCTTTAATATCTTTATCTTGTCTTGTACTGGTTAGGACCTCTGGAATAGTGTCCAGTAGCAACAATGATAGGCATCATTGTCTTGATCCTAATGTAAAAAGAATATATATGTATATATATATTTTTTAGACAAAATTTTGATCTTGTTGCCCAGGCTGGAGTTCAATGGCGTGATCTCAGCTCACTGCAACCTCCACCTCAGGGGTTCAAGCAATTTTCTTGCCTCAGCCTCCTGAGTAGTTGGGACTACAGGTGTGCACCACTATGCCCATTTAATTTTTGTATTTTTAGTAGAGACGGGGTTTCACCATGTTGGCCAGGATGGTCTTGATCTCTTGACCTCATGATCTGTCCACCTTGGGCCTCCCAAAGTTCTGGGAGCCATCAGGTGTGAGCCATCATGCCCAGACTGAAAAAGGAATTTTTTTTTTAGATGAAGTTTCACTCTTGTTGCCCAGACTGGAGTGCAACGGTGCAATTTTGGCTCACCACAACCTCTGCCTCCCAGGTTCAAGCAATTCTCATGCCTCAGCCTCCTGAGGAACTGGGATTACAGCCATGCACTACCATGCCCAGTTAATTTTGTATTTTTAGTAGAGACGGGGTTTCTCCATGTTGGTCAGGCTGGCCTCAAACTCCCAATTTCAGGTGATCCGCCCATCTCGGCCTACCAAAGTGATGGGATTACAGGTATGAGCCACTGTGCCTGGCAAAAGGAATATTTTTATTTATTTATGTTTTTTAATTTGGAGATGGAGTTTCACTCTTGTTGCCCAGGCTAGAGTACAGTGGCACAATCTCGGCTCACTGCAACCTCTGCCTCCTGTGTTCAAGTGATTTTCCAGCCTCAACCTCCTGAGTAGTTGGGATTACAGGTTCTTGCCACAATGCCCAGCTAATTTTTTGTATTTTTGGTAGAGACAGGGTTTCAGCATGTTGGCCAGGCTGGTCTGAAACTCCTGACTCAGGTGATCCACCTGCCTTGGCCTCCCAAAGTGCTGGGGTTATAGGCATGAGTCACTCACTGCACCTGGCCAAAGGAATATATATATATTCTATATATATACATATTCCATATATATATATATTCTCTATATACATATTCCATATATATATTCTCTATATACATATTCCATATATATATTCTATATATGCATATTCCATATATATATTCTATATATGCATATTCCATATATATATTCTATATATACATATTCCATATATATATTCTATATATATATATATATTCTATATATATTCCATATATATATATATTCTATATATATTCCATATATATATTCTCTCTCTCTATATATATTCTATATATATATATTCTCTCTATATATATTCTATATATATATATTCTCTCTATATATATTCTATATATATATATATATTCTCTCTATATATATTCTCTCTATATATATATATTCCTTTTGTTTCGTTCTTGTTGCCCAGGCTGGATATGCAATGGCACAATATCGGCTCACTACAACCTCTGCTTCCCAGGTTCAATCAATTCTTCTGCCTTAGCCTCCCAAAGTAGCTGGGATTATAAACATGTGCCACCACCATGCCCAACTAATCTTGTATTTTTAGTAGAGATGGAGTTTCTCCATGTTGGTCAGGCTGGTCTCGAACTCCTGACCCTGGATGATCCACCTGCCTTGGCCTCCCAAAGTGCTCGGATTACAGGTGTGAGCCACTGCACCTGGGCAGGAATATTTTTAATGTTTCACTGTTAAGTATGAAGCTTGCATACTTAACTAATAAACGGGTTTTGGTAAACACCCTTCATTAGCAAGAGAAAGTTTATTCTATTTCAGGTTGGCTAAGAGTTTTTATAACAGATGTCCTGAATATTACTATATTTTACACATTACTATATTTTACACATTATATAAACTTGGTATGTGTGTGTATATATATATACATACACACACATACCTATATATATATATATACACACACATACCTATATATATATATATATACACACACACATACCTATATATATATATATACACACACATACCTATATATATATTTTGAGAAGGAGTCTGGCACTGTCACCGAAGCTGGAGTGCAATGGGGCAATCTCTGCTCACTGCAATCTCTGCTCACTGCAACCTCTGCCTCCTGGGTTCATGCGATTCTCCAGCCTCAGCTCCAGAGTAGCTGGGATTACAGCTGCACACTCTACACTTGGCTAATTTTTTGTATTTTTAGTAAAGATAGGGTTTCACTATGTTGGCCAGACTGGCCTCAAATTCCTGACCTGGTGATCTGCCTGACTCAGTCTCCCAAAGTGCTGGGATTACAGGTGTGAGCCACGGTGTCCGGCCAAATCTTGTTGGTATACTTCATAGAGTATATATTTATATATTTTCTATGATATGTATGTGATATATATTACATATCAAATAGCATATATGTGTTAAAGATGAAAGCCATATTTCAGGATGTACAAATATGTGCTATGACATATCACATATATCATATAAAAAGTCATATTTTTTCATATACTAAAATAGGTATGTTTTTCTCCTTTACTCTGATAATGTAGTGGATTGCTGGGACTCTGGTTTACCTATGAAAGAGGCCATTTATAGGCCTGTTTGTTGTGTGGGTGGTTTTTGATGGGAACGAGATGGAAAGAAGCGTTCAGTTACGAGGCTACTAAGGTGGTATAGTTGAGAGATTATTGTGTCTTGGATTGGTGTGGTGGTAAGAGAGATGGAAATAAGTAGTTTTAAAACCTATTTTGGATTTGCTAATGGATTGGATGTCAGGTAAGGAGTAGACGGTGAATAAAGGGAAAGGAAAGAAAAGACTCAAAGATGAGTTCCAAATTTCTGGCTTTAGATTCTTTTTTTGAAAAATTGTGGTAAAGAGAGGGATGGATAGTTAAAAAAAAACAACAAAAAATTGTGGTAAAAAAGACATAACATAAAATGTAACAATTGGGAACTATTTTGAAGTACACAGTTCTGTGGTAATAAGTACATTCACATTGTTGTACAACCACTGCCACCATCCATCTCCAGAACTCTTGCATTACCCCAAACTGAAACTCAGTATATATTAAACAAGAACTCCCCATTCTCTCCTCCTCCTAGCCTAGACAACCACCAAGTATTTTCTGTCTGTATGAATTTAACTACTCTAAGTACCTCATATAAGTGCAATCATACACTATTCATCCTTTTGTAACTGATTTATTTCACTTAGCATAATGTTTTCAAGGTTTACTTATGTTGTAGCAAGTATCAGAATTCCTTTCCTTTTTTTTTTGTGAGACAGAGTTTCATTCTTGTTACCCAGGCTGGCGTGCAGTAGCATCATCTCGGCTCACTGTAACCTCTGCCTCCAGGGTTCAAGTGATTCTCCTGCCACAGCCTCCTGAGTAGCTGGGATTACAGGCATGTACCACTATGCCCAGATAATTTTTTGTATTTTTAGTAGAGATGGGGTTTCACCATGTTGGCCATTGTAGTCTCGAACTCCTGACCTCAGGTGATCCACCTGCCTCAGCCTCCCAAAGTGCTGGGATTACAGGCATGAGCCACCACACTCAGCCGGGATTTCCTTCCTTTATAAGGCTGAATCATCTTCCATTGTGTGTGTGTGTGTTTGTGTGTGTGTGTATACAACATTTTGTTTCTTCTTTCACGCATTGATAAGACACTTGGGCTGCTTCCACGTTTTGGCTATTGTGACTAATATGGCTATGGAACATGGGTATACCCATATTCCTTCAAGTCCTTTCAATTATTTTAAATATATACCCAAAATGGTAATTCTGTGTTTAATTTTTTGAGGAAATGCTTTACCATTTTCCACAGCAGCTACACCATTTTATTTTTTTTGAGATGGCGTCTCATTCAGTTGCTGAGGCTGGAGTGCAATGGCACAATCTTGGCTCAATGCAAACTCTGCCTCCTGGGTTAAAGGGATTCTCTTGCCTCAGCCTCCTGAGTAGCTGGGATTACAGGCTTGCACCACCACACCCAGCTAATTTTTGTATTTTTAGTAGAGATGGGATTTCACCATGTTGACCAGGCTGGTCTCAAACTCCTGACCTCAGGTGATCCACCTGCTTTGACCTCCCAAATGCTGGGATTACAGGTGTGAGCCACCGTACCTGGCCAGGTACACCATTTTATATTCCCCCTTGCAATGTACAAGAGTTACAGTTTCTACATATCTTCACCAAACTTGTTATTTTCTGTTTTTTTTAAAAATTTTTAATTTACCGTATATACTCACTCATAGGCGGGTGATGAACAATGGGAACACATGGACATAGGGAAGGGAGCACCACACACTGAGGTCTATTGGGGGAAATAGGGGAGGGACAGCAGGGGGGGGAGCAGGGGAAGGATGGCATGGGGAGAAATGCCAAATATGGGTGAGGGGGCAGAAGGCAGCAAAACACACTGCCACGTGTGTACCTATGCAACTATCTTGCATGTTCTGCACATGTACCCCAAAACCTAAAATGCAATAAAAATTAAAAAAAAATTTTAATTTTAATTTTAATTTTTTTAGAGATGGGGTCTTGCTGTGTTGCCCAGGCTGGAATGCAGTGGCTATTCACAGGCGCAATCCCACACTGATCAGCACAGGAGTTTTGACCTGCTCCGTTTCTGACCTGGGCCGGTTCACCCCTCCTTAGGCAACCTGGTTGTCCCCCGCTCCCGGGAGGTCACCATATTAATGTTGAACTTAGTGCAGACACCCGATCAGCATAGTGCACTACAGCCCAGAACTCCTGGGCTCAAGTGATCCTCCTACCTCAGCCTCCCGAGTAGTTGGAACTACAGGTGCGTGCCACCACGGCCAGCTAATTTTTGTATTTTTAGTAGAGACGGGGTTTCACCATGTTGGCCAGGATGGTCTTGATCTCCTGATCTCATAATCTGCCTGTTGGCCTCCCAAAGTGCTGGGATTACAGGAGTGAACCACTGTGATCTGCCATGTTTTTAATTTTGATGAGGTACAATTTATCTATTTTTTCTGCCTTTAGGTTTCACTTCAATAAATAGTAGTTACAATTGTTATCATTATTCCTTCTTTGCTTTAGTGGGAAAAGAAGATAAGGGAAGGAAGATATGGAAGGAGACAAAAATGCATTCTCACTAGATTTGGGCCTATTTACAGGGAAGCAGTGAAATTAACAGCAATTTTTTCTTTTTCTTGAGACAAAGTCACTCTGTTGCCCATGCTGGAGTGCAATGGTGCAATCTTGGCTCACTGCAACCTTCACCTCCCAGGTTCAAGCAACCCTCGTGCCTAAGCCTCCCCAGTAGCTGGGATGACAGGCATGTGCCACTAAGCCTGGCAAATTTTTGTATTTTTAGTAGAGATGGGATTTTGCCATGTTGGCTAGGCTGGTCTTGAACTCCTGACTTCAGGTAATCTGCCTGCCTCGGCTTTCCAAAGTGCTGGAATTACAGGCATGAGCCACCATACCTGGTCAAATTAACAGTAATTTAGTCAACAATAAATATTTATTCAGCATTGTCTGTATTCTAGACATTGCTCTTAGCAATGGAGATATAAAATGAGAAAACATACCTATAATAATATGCTTTGGAAAGGTAATTCTAGTGACAGCTTAGAGACTTGGAGACAGGAGAGACTGGAGGACAGGAGTTGGGTTCAGAGGTTATTGCAATAGTAGTCATGTGAGATGAAGGTCTGAACTAAGAAGCAGTGGGGATGGAGAGCTGGGAAAAGATCTGAAACGTTCCTGAGGGGAAATCAAGAGAGTCTAGTGATTGGATGTGACAGGAAAGAACTCAGGGAAAGCACAGGCAATCCTGAGACTTCTAGTTTGAAAGAACAGAACTGATCAGGGTAGTTAGCTATGACTTTGCAAAGACTGAAGTCCTGAGGTAATGTGATATAGGGCAGCTAAGTTGTCAGGGGTTGGGGTTTATGCTAAGGCGTGGAACAAGGGATCCAAAGTCAGTAGTTTTGTTGTTGTTGTTTTAGTAACCTGGAGCTGGGGTATTCTGTGCTTATGGATTCCACCAAACTCTAAAATCTTGGCCCAGGTAATTTGGCACCCATGGATTAATTAGATAATTTAAGGCAATAAATATAAAAACCCTATATTCCATTGTTAGTCAGAGATGAATCTCTAAATTCTGTTAAAAATATGTATTTGTGGCCAGGCATAGTGGCTCACGCCTGTAATCCCAGCACTTTGAAAGGCCGAGGTGGGTGGATCACCTGAGGTCAGGAGTTCGAGACTAGCTTGGCCAACATGGTGAAACCCTGTCTCTACTAAAAATACAAAAATTAGCTTGGCATGGTGGTGCACGCCTGTAGTTCTATCTACTCGGGAGGTTGAGACACAAGAATTGCTTGAATCCAGGAGGCAGAGGTTGCAGCGAGCCAAGATTGCACCACTGCACTCCAGCCTGGGCAATAGAGCAAGACTTCATCCCCCCCCCAAAAAAAAATGGCCGGGCAAGGTGGCTCACTCCTGTAATCCCAGCACTCTGGAGGCTGAGGCAGGCAGATCACAAGGTCAGGAGATCAAGACCATCCTGGCTAACATGGTGAAACCTCTCTCTACTAAAAATACAAAAAATTAGCCAGGTGTGGTGGCACGCACCTGTAGTCCCACCCAGCTACTCCAGAGACTGAGGCAGGAGAATCACTTGAACCTGGGAGGTGGAGGTTGCAGTGAGCCAAGATGGTGCCACTGCACTCCAGCCTGGGCAACTGAGCGAGACTCTGTCTCAAAATAAAGAAAGAAATAAAAACAAAACATATATTTGCTAAATTAGATACATGGGGGCTTATTCTATGATTATCTTTATTGTTAGGTATACTGTCATTTTTCATAATAAAATCTTAAATAAAAATATTCAGGCAATTTAAAAAAGGTATTGTAGGATATAAGATAATCTCATCTATGCATTTATCAAACATTTATTGAGTGTCTATTATGTGTCAGGCACTGTGCTGGCCAACTGAGAAATACAATGATATATAAATTGCATGTAAGTGCTGTCAGAGTGGTAAAAATAATGTGCAGAAGGAATTAGGAGCTGGAGGGACTCCTTCTAACTGGGGTAACATGTACCACACATTGGGGAGGATACAGATTAGAAGAGCATTCATTTCTAATGGCCCCATTTGGTGTAGTTTCATAGGAGGGCTCTGAAACTATAATGCAGAAAGAAACTAAACTGCCTCCTTTCTTTTTTTGGAGGGGCTCCTGCCTATGCCATATTTCTTACCAGAGCTTGTTAAGTCTGCTCAACAGCTAAGGGAAGAAGGCTAAGAGTAAGTTTCATTCTGCTGTCTTGGTTTTAAAAGTTTTGTTTGGACTGGAGCATTGGATATGGCCCTGATTCCAATAGATACTTCAATATTTAAAAAAATAGAAAAGGGTTTTTAAAAACATAATTATGGTTGGGTGCAGTGGCTCAAGTCTGTAATCCAAACATTTTGGGAGGCTGAGGTGGGAGAATCACCTGATGTGGAGAGTTTGAGACCAATCTGACCAACATGGAGAAACCCCGTCTCTACTAAAAATACAGAAATTGGCCAGGCGTGGTAGTGCATGCCTGTAATCCCAGCTACTCGGGAGGCTGAGGCAGGAGAATCGCTTGAACTGGAGAGGCGGAGGTTGCGGTGACCGAAGATTGTGCCATTGCACTCCATCCTGGCAACAAGAACGAGACTCTGTCTCAAACAAAACAAAACAAAACAAAAAACAAACAACCAGTCGCGGTGGCTGATGCCTGTAATCCCAGCATTGTGGGAGGCGGAGGTGGGAGGATCACCTGAGGTCGGAAGTTAGAGACCAGCTGACCCACATGGAGAAACCCCATCTCCTAAAAATACAAAATTAGCTGGGAGTGATGGTGCATGCCTGTAATCCCAGCTACTCGGGTGGCAGAGGCAGGAGAATAGCTTGAACCCAGGAGGCGGAGGTTGTGGTGAGCTGAGATCACGCCATTGCAATCCAGCCTGGGCAACAAGAACAAAACTCCGTCTCAAAAAACAAAACAAAACAAAACAAAAACAAAACAAAACAAAACAAAACAAACAAAACAACAACAGCAGAAAACATAATTACGACTCCAAATCTGCCATGGGAAAGATTGATTTCAGTTACTTTGTAACTGAAACGGGGTTTCACCATGTCAACCAGGATGGTCTCAATCTCTTGACCTCGTGATCCACCCGCCTCGGCCTCCCAAAGTGCTGGGATTATAGGCGTGAGCCACAGCGCCCGGCCCATTCTCAAAGTTGTATACAACCTTGATGGTTGAATGAGCATAAGGTGGCCAAACATCACTGTTCCTAGTAAGTTTTCCATAGCCTCTTGCTTTAGGAGAAATAAATTTCCGCACTTCCAGTCTTTGCTTTGTTGACTGCTCAACACCCTCTTTACTTGTCTCGCTTGCTTTTCTGAGAGTGACCAGGACAGCATCCTTCCAAACAGACGGGTATTTCTCTTATACAGACATGCAGATGCAGTCCCACCAAAATTTATTGAACTCCAAGCTAGAACAAAAGGTGGAGGTGCACCGATGAAGAAACAAGGCCTCTGCCTCCAGGAGCTTACAAGGCCATTAACAGAGAGTGATATTGATCGTAAGCAAGCAGGAGTTGCCGCCTACTTGCAGAAGAGCAGGGGCTACAGTCAAGCAGCAGGGGGCAGAAGAGGCTCGCGTTTGGCTCTGGAGGCCGATCTGGCCAAAGCCCGGATAGAAGCTCCCGTGACCCATTCGTGACTGCGACTTGGAAGGGAGCCCTTCTGCCACTCCCCTTTCTTAGAGCCTAGAGCAAATAAGAGATCGTTTTCTACGACTACGGTAGATATACCTGTGGTCAGGACTTTGAACTCACAGCGATGCGCTGTACCATTCCCTCTTAAGGAACGACTGCGCCCTCCAGCGGAAGAACAGCGGCGGAACTCCATAGCGGCACCTAAAGCTCCTGAACACCTTAAAATCCTCCTCCTAAAGGAACGCGGCTGCCTCTTGCCCCGCCTCCTCACTGAGTTCCGCCCCCGACGCAACCTCGGCCTGTGGCACCGATTGGCTGGCCCCTGTGCGTGAGGACGTTGCGTCGTGGGGCGGGGCGGATGAGCGGCGTCCGTCCGGCCTCGGCGGTGTGTCCTCGGAGGTCGCCCCTGGTGTCGTGCACGTCTGCTCCTTGCATTCCTTTAGATGGTACAGCCTACAGCCGAGGCTTCGAGAGACAGTGCAGCCGCCGAGTATCTCTGCTGAGCTTCTCTGCTTATCCTCCTTTTCTAGCAGGCAGCTCTTCTAGGCCAGGTCCAGGTAGAGGGGGGAAAATGGCGCCGGCGCCCCTAGGCGTCCTGGAGGAGCAGTTGCTGGGGTGTCGGTCCGGATTGCTTTCCCGGTTCATCTTCCTTGCCCAGACCGCTCTCCTCCTGTTGCCCTCCGCTGGAGCAGGTCTCTGCCCCGCGCTCTGCTCCTGCCGCCTTCCTCTACTGGACTGCAGTCGCAGGAAACTGGCCGCACCGAGCTGGAGGGCGCTGTCGAGCCTGCTGCCCCCCGACACCGCTATTCTGTGAGTAGAGTGGCCAGGCCGAATGACCAAAAGGAGGGGGAGCTTTCCCTTCACAGGGGGCAGGCGGGAGGGGGACAGGCCTGGTTGGAGGGCGTGGTCGGGAGCCTAAGCTCTGAGGGAAAGTGCCGAGAGGATGCTGTGAACTTTGTATTAGGTGGTGGGAACCTGAGAACGCCGGTGTTAAGGTTCCTGGAGACTTGTATGAAGACCCACGTTAAGATTCTTGGGGCCAAAGAGTCTGTGATTTCCTGAACTGGGGAGGAATGGGGCGGAGATAGTTAATGATAAGGACCCACGGGTCCTGGGCACCAGCATTGACTTCGGATGGTTACGGGGCGGGTCGAGCGTGGAGCAGTGCTCTCTGCTTACTCGGAGCTGCATTCTTTGGTATGTACCTCAGACTTAGTGGTTTTATAACCACGATAGCCAAAAACCTACGAACTATCTTTTGTCCCCTAGTTCGCATGTTGGCTGGTTTTGTGCTGCAGTTTTGGTACTTCTCAGGGTTGAAAAGTTCATTATGATGAATCAGGAGATCCTGTACTAATTCAGAATATCTCTGTAAGTAGCATTTTTTTTTTTTCTTTTTGAGACGGAGTTTCGCTCTTGTTGCCCAGGCTGGAGTGCAATGGCATGATCTCTGCTCACCCCAACCTCCGCCTCTCAGGTTCAAGTGATTCTCCTTCCTCAGCCTCTGTAGTAGCTGGGATTGCAAGCGGGCACCACCACGCCTGGCTAATTATTTTGCATTTTTTTAGTAGAGATGGGGTTCTCCCTGTTGATAAGGCTGGTCTTGCACTCCTGAGCTCAGGTGATCCGCCTGCCTTGGCCTCCCAAAGTGCTGGGATTACTGTCTTGAGCCACCGCGCCCGGCCTGTGAGTAGCATTCTTGATCTAATTTAAACTTCATTGTAAAGAAGGGAAGGAGTGTTTTTTCCAGAATCATTTGATTCTTTGTTTTCAGTGCATCTTCTTGTGGCAAAGAACCCCAAAATCAGTTCTGTTTATTTATGTATGAAAAGCGGGTACAATGGTTGAATAAATTCTGGAGCCTCCACTGGTGAGTTTTCACTTGGACATGTCTTTATTAGGCAGTGGAACTTGGAGGGCTCATTAGTCTGAGTCAGCCTGGTGGCATTAGGAACGACAGTAGGTATTAAATGCTGCAATCATGGGGCTTTTCAACCACTAACATACAGTTATTTCTTGTCCACTAACCGAGCAACACGATTATCAACTGACAGACTTCTGATGGAGTCGTTGTTAAGAAAGAGTCATCGGGCCGGGCGCGGTGGCTCAAGCCTGTAATCCCAGCACTTTGGGAGGCCGAGGCGGGTGGATCACGAGGTCATGAGATCGAGACCAACCTGGTCAAAATGGTGAAACCCCGTCTCTACTAAAGATACAAAAAATTAGCTGGGCATGGTGGCGCGTGCCTGTAATCCCAGCTACTTGGGAGGCTGAGGCAGGAGAATTGC
>CM052659.1:104062924-104074472 GCA_028533165.1 Leontopithecus rosalia
CCGCCATTGCACTCCAGCCTGGGCAACAAGAGCGAAACTCCGTCTCAAAAAAGAAAAAAAAATAAAAAAAGAAAGAGTCATCATGGCTGACGAGGCGACTCACACCTGTAATCCCACACTTTGGGAGGCCGAGGCGGGCGAATCATGAGGCCAGGAGTTCGAGACCAGCCTGGCCAATATGGTGAAACCCCGTCTCTACTAAAAAAACAAAAATTAGCTGGGCATGGTGGCATGCACCTATAGCCCCAGCTGCTCAGGAGGCAAAAGAATCACTTGAACCTGGGAGGTAGATATTGCAGTGAGCCAAGATTACACCACTGCACTCCAGCCTGGACGACAGAGCAAGACTCCGTCTCAAAAAAAAAAAAAAAAAAAGAGTCATCACTAAAAAATTAGCTTGAAGTACAATTAAAATATGAGGGTTTGCTTGGATTTTTATTGGAAATAGAGTACAGATAAGAGGTCTGTGTTTCGGAGATTAAGAGGTGTGTGTGTGTGTGTGTGTGTGTATGTGTATTTTTTTTGCAAATAGGTTAGCATAGATAGGAAAGAAAGCTTCCTCATGTAGTCATTGAGAAAATTAACATAACCAAGTGTTTTAGTAAACAGAACTGCTGTGTAATAAGATGCTTTCTGTTTCATGGTAGTGACACCTGTAGCCAATTCTGGTGTTATTGACTCAAATTTAAAAATTCCTATCAGTGTGCAGTACAGTCTGAGTTAAACCTAGCACAGCATTTTTGTTACTCAGCAAGAGCCTTTTTCTGCGGCATTCTTGACAGCTACCTGATTATAACAATCAATCCAGCACAATTTAACAAAACAACTTCATTTAGCTGTAATTGAAATGAATGTGGCCTAGTTTTTTTTGTTTTTTTTTTTGAGATGGAGTCTCGCTCTTGCCTAGGCTGGAGTGTAGCTCACTGCATCCTTCACCTCCTGTGTTCAAGCAATTCTCTTGCTTCAGCCTCCCAAGTAGTTGGGATTACAGGTATCTGCCACCATGCTCCACTAATTTTTTGTATTTTTAGTAGAGATGGGGTTTCACCTTGTTGGCCTGGCTGGTCTTGAACTCCTGACATCAGGTGATCCACCCTCAGCTTTTCAAAGTGCTGGGATTATAGTCGTGAGCCACCACATCTGGCCTGGCCTACTTTTTAATTTTTTTACTTTTTGAGTCTTGATGTGTCACCCAGGCAGTGGTTCGATCTCAGCTCATTGCAGCCTCTGCCTTCCAGGTTCCAGTGATTCTCCTGCCTCAGATGCCCAGGTAGCTGGGATTACAGGCATGAGCCACTACGCCGTACTAATTTTTGTATGTTTAGTAGAGACAGGGTTTCACAGTGTTGGCCAGGTTAGTCTCAAACTCCTGACCTCAGGTGATCTGCCTGCCTCAGCCTTCCAAAGTGCTAGGATTACAGGCATGAGCCACCACGCCTGGCCACGGCCTGGCAGCCTATTTTTAAAGATTCTCCAGGTAAACATTTAGAAGTAATTTCATGTTTGATATATTTTTGTGTTCAGGTTTGATTTTTGTTTAATCAAGAGCAATTGCCTAGAGCCAAGTGACATTCAGAATTTTTAATGTCCTATACTGAAATTGACATTTTCAGTTGAAGTGAAATGCCTTAGAGAGCAATTATTTTGTAGGAATGTAATTGGATGGAAGTCTTACATTGGTAGAACTCTTAGAATATTAAAAGATAGGACTGTAAATTGAGAAATAAAACATTCTTCAGCAGTTGCCTGCAGCCATAAAACCACCAAGTACACTTGGGTTTCTTTATGTAATTTTGAGTGTTGAGAATACACGTAATGCTTTAAATATATTAGTGATTCAAACTCACATGCTCAAACTTGTTGCCATCAAAATGATTATGGACAAAACTCATTAATCCTGGTTTTTGGAAACCTATTCAGATACTGTTTTTATGCTTCCTTGTATGAGAAACTCTCTATAATACTATTTGATCATTCAGAGCTTGACTGGATTCTCTTTGGGTGGATTCTCTGTACCACATTGTTCTGATTACACATACATACACGGCATTGGAAGACTAGGTATATCAGTCAACTTGTTGTTTTGCAAAGTAAGTGTGTTAGAACCCCTTGCCCCCAGTGATTTGTTGTCTTGGTCATTTCATGATAGTACCAAAACATTAAGAGGTATGTATTTTTAAGGTTAAGGACAGTTCTATAGCTTATATAGATTTAGCTTTATGAAAAATTGGGAACCTTTTCCTTACTATTTTATTTCACTGTAGACTGCTAAATGAGTTTTCCACTTTCACTCAGGCTGATGTGAAGTGGTGTGATATCAGCTCATTGCAACCTCTGCTGCCCCTCCCACCCCAGGTTCAAGTGATTCTCCTGCCTCAGCCTCAGCCTCCCAAGTAGGGATAATAGGTGCCCTCCACCATGCCCAGATAATTTTTGTATTTTTAATGGAATGTATTTGTATTTTTAATGGGGTTCCGCCATGTTGGCCAGGCTGTCTTGAACTCTAACCTCAGGTAATCGTCCCACTTCAGCCTCCCAAAATGCTAGGAATACAGATATGAGCCACCATGCCTGCCAACTGCTAAAATTTTTATCATGGATCAATATTGGGAACCACTGCTGACTTGATTAATTTATTGGGTTATATTTGTACTTAGTTACCTATACTTTTTTAGTTCTTTCTGTTTTCATTATAATTGTGTAAAGGTTGTTTACATTTGTTTCTTTATAATAGTTGTGAACATCCTAGCACTTTTAGAGGCTGAGGTGGGCAGATCACGAGGTCAAGAGATTGAGACCATTTTGGCCAACATGGTGAAACCCCGTCTCTACTAAAAATACAGAAATTAGCTGGGTGTGGTGGTGTCTGTAGTCCCAGCTCCTTGGGAGGCTGAGGCAGGAGAATCCCTTGAACCCGGGAGGCAGAGGTTGCAGTGAGCCGAGATCAGGCTACTGCACTCCATCCTAGCAACAGAGTGAAACTCCGTCTCCAAAAAAAAAAATAGTTGTGAACAGACTAGTTTTTTTAGTGTACAGAGAAGACATAAACTTATGTTGAATATCTCTAGGGAAGTCTTTCCATATGTGACTTGAGCTTCAACCTCTGTAACTATTTTAGTAACCCTGGCAAAATGTTTTCACTATTAACATGTGGATTTAGTTTTGTTTTTTCTTTTTTTTGAGATGGTGTCTGCCACCAGGCTGGAAAGTAGTGGCATGATCTCTGCTCACAGCAACCTCTGCCTCCCACATTCAGGCGATTCTCCTGCCTCAGCCTCCTGAGTAGCTGGGGCTACAGGTGTGTGCCACTATACCCAACTATTTTCTTTTTCTTTTTAATTCTAGGCTCTCAGGTATAATAATTTTTGTATTTTTAGTAGAGACCATATTGGCCACACTGGTCTCAAACTCCTGACCTCGTGATCAGGCCACCTCAGCCTCCTAAAATGCTGGGATTACAGGTGTGAGTCACTGTGCCCAGCCCTGGAAAACATTTTTAGGTTTTAGAAAGGTAGAGGAGTTGATTTGAGACCTTTTAAAGTTCATTCCAGTTTTTGTTTCTTTCTTTTTCTGAAAATGAAGTCTTCTAACCTTCTATTACATGTAGAACATAAAAATTATGAAGAAAACCGTGAGAGGAGGCAATATTTTTGGTATAACTTTATAACTTGAAGTTGGGTAATCCAGCTGAAATGTGAAAAGAATCTACTTTAATTGCTGTAAACCACAAGGTGGTAAATTGAGAATGAGCCTGTGACCTGCTGCAGTGGCTCATGCCTGTAATCCCAGTTCCTTGGGAGGCTGAGGCAGCCAGATTGCTTGAGTCCAGGAGTTCAAGACTAGCCTGAGAAACGTGGCAAAACCTGCTCTTTAACAAAAAAAGTGCAAAAATTAGCCATGTATGCTGGTACACACCTCTAGTCCCAGTTACTTGGGAGGCTGAGGTAGGAGGATTGCTTGAGCCTGGAAAGCAGAGGTTGCAATGAACTGAAATCGTGCCGCTGCATTCTAGCCTGGGAGACAGAACAAGATCCTGTCTTTAAAAACAAAAAAGAGTCCGGGCGCGGTGGCTCAAGCCTGTAATCCCAGCACTTTGGGAGGCCCAGGCAGGTGGATCACGAGGTCAAGAGATCGAGACCATCCTGATCAACATGGTGAAACCCCGTCTCTACTAAAAATACAAAAAATTAGCTGGGCATGGTGGCGCGTGCCTGTAATCCCAGCTACTCGGGAGGCTGAGGCAGGAGAATTGCCTGAACCCAGGAGGCGGAGGTTGCGGTGAGTCGAGATTGCGCCATTGCACTCCATTCTGGGTAACAAGAGCGAAACTCCGTCTCAAAAAAAACAAAAAACAAAACAAAACAAAAAAAAAGAAAGAAAACAAAAAGAAAATGAGCCCATTTAAAAAAGGTACAGATTAAGTTTCCCTTCTGTCAGAGTCTCTCACATTTACCTCAGTTCTTACTTTTTAGTTCCTCTTTCTATTTTGAGTCTATGATTTTTTCATAACGCTTTTCACAGAAAAGTGAGAGAGATGCTGGAGCTGACTATTGAGTGGGTTTAGCAACCTGGTTTACTCTTGTGATCAAGCCCAAGTAGGACTTCCTCTCTGGTGGCCTCTAAGGAATCAAAAGGAAATGCTTACTGTGTGGATAATATCACCTCTCTCCAGGTCTGCAATCAAGAGTGAAGAAGAACTATGCTTGTTCCTGGAAAGATTCTGCATCTCTTACTTCCCCTCAATGCTTACAATTTCAACACAAACCAGTATCTGCCTTGAGACTTTGAGCACCAATCTCACTGTGTCTTTTAGTCTGCATCAGTCTCAAGAAGCCCAGGACTTTTAGGTTATCTCTCTTCTAGAAACATCCTTGATGCCCTGCTTGGCTTTCTTTTTGTCTTTAGCAAGTGTCATCATCTGACATGCTACATATTTTGTCTTCCTTTCAGTAGAATGTAAACCTCATAAGGGCAAGGTTTGATTTTATTTTTATTTTATTTTATTTTTTGAGACGGAGTTTCACTGTTGTTACCCAGACTGGAGTGCAATGGCACAATGTCGGCTCACCGCCACCTCCGCCTTCTGGGTTCAAGCAATCCTCCTGCCTCAGCCTCCCGAGTAGCTGGGATTACAGGCACGCACCACCATGCCCAGCTAATTTTTGTATTTTTAGTAGAGATGGGGTTTCACCTTGTTGACCATGATGGTCTTGATCTCTTGACCTCGTGATCCACCCGCCTTGGCCTCCCAAAGTGCTGGGATTATAAGCGTGAGCCACCGCACCCAGCCTATTATTATTATTTTTTTGAGACAGAGTCTCACTTTGTCACCAGGCGCCAGGCTGGAGTGCAGTGCACAGTCTCGGCTCACTGCAACCTCCGCCTCCCAGGTTCAAGCAATTCTCCTACCTCAGCCTCCCGAGTAGCTGGGACTACAGGTACACGCCACCACACCCAGCTAAGTTTTGTATTTTTAGTAGAGACAGGATTTCACCATGTTGGCCAGGATGGTCTCGATCTCTTGACCTCGTGATCTGCCCGCCTCGGCCTCCCAAAGTGCTGGATTACAGGCTTGAGCCACCGCGCCCGGCCTATTTTATTTAATTTTATTTTTTTAAGACCAAGTCTCGGTTCATTGCCCAGGCGAGAGTGCAGTGGCATGATTCTCCTGGCTAATTTTTGTATTTTTAGTAGAGATGGGGTTTCACCATATTGGCCAGGCTGGTCATGAATTCATGACCTCAGGTGCTCCGGCCACTGCAGCCTCCCAAAGCTGGGATTACAGGTGGGAGCCACCTCACCTGGCTTCCAGCCACCCATTTCTAAAGTTGAGATACTCCAGAAGTATTATGGATGTTTCTCACATGATCTCATGTAATAGAAAGATTGTCTATCTTTTTTAGACAGTAGCAGAAACATCAGTTTGAGTTTGCAAAAGAAACACTTTAACTGGGAATTAGTGCCAAGTAAAAAAATTAAGTAAATAGAAGACCTTGTAAATTCCTAAAGCAGATAGGGGATGAGGCGTGGGAGAAGCTACTATGTTTCCAGAATCCAAAATACTTTGCCCCTGGCTTGCATGCTACTGTTATAATGAACTGTTTCACTTTCAGCAGTCATCTCAAAGCATACATGGTGGTTTCACTGCATTAAGGATTTTAGCATATTTTATTTTCTTATCCTGGTATATCTGGGAAAGTGGTAAACAGAAGATGTGAGCCCACAAAATCTTGTGCAATCTTCAAGGCATTTTTGTTTGTTTATAAGATACCTGAACAAGAAAACCTGCAATAAGAGAGCCTTAATAAATCTAATACAGATCTGATACAGGTCACTTGGGGTTGGTTGTTACATAGATAAACCCTGGTGTTATTAGTTTCTTGCATTGCTGTATAGAATTAACTGAGACTGGGTAACTTATAAAGGAAAGAAGTTTAATTGGCTTACACTTCTGTAGGCTGTATAGGAAGTGTGGCAGTGACATCACCTTGGCTTCTGGTGAGGCCTCAGGGAGCTTTTACTCATGGCAAAAGGTGAAGCAGGAGCCAGCACTTTACATGGTGAAAGGAGGAGTGAGAGAGAGTCATGTAGGGGAGGTGTCACATTATTTATTTATTTAGGGACAATCTCACTCCATTTATTTTTTTGAGAGAGAGTCTCCTTCTGTTGCCCAGGCTGGAGTGCCGTGGGGCGAGATCTCAGCTCACTGCACCCTCTGCCTCCCGGATTCAAATGATTCTCCTGCTTCAGCCTCCCAAGTAGCTGGGATTACAGGAACGCGCCACCACACCCGGCTAATTTTTGTATTTTTAGTAGAGGTGGGATTTCACCATGTTGGCCAGGCTTGCCTCAAACTCCTGACCTCAGGTGATCCACCTGCCTCAGCTTCCCAAAGTGCTGGGATTACAGGCGTGAGCCATCATGCCCGGCCAGCTGTGCACTTTTAAGCCACCAGATCTCATGTGAACTCAGAACATCCTCTGCCCATCAGACTTTGGTTTATTAGATGGATTTCTGGACTGGTAATGTCTTCAGCCCCACCTGTATATTAGACTGTTGCTTGGAGAACTTTTACAAAATACCATTGTTTTGGCCTTACCCTGGTGATTCTCGTTTGTTATTTCTTTTAAAATCTTCCCTAGTGAGGCTAATGTGTAGCCATGATGGAGAACCACTGAACCATAAGCAATTGTTGCTTATTGAATGTTAGTTGAGGAAATCTGTGCTTTGCTTAATTCTTTAAAATTATTATCTACTTTGGAGGACCCGTTTATTTTTATAGAGATTAATGTCCTAATTATATTTCATTATATTAAAAACGTTTTGCATTTTCTAATGTAAAACATACATAATCAGCACATGAGTGATCAAAGGATTACTTGTATATTAAGATAATCACTTGATTTTCTAATGCTAGAAAATACGTTTCCCTTATCTTTAGATCCATGACATTTTATGTGCTTTATTCTTTAAAGGTTTTTCAGTCCTAATGGAAAACTGGCATTTAACCAGTTGAGAAAAGATCACATCATATTAAGTAAAGGCTTATCAAAACGTTTTTTAAAAATACTCTGAAAGCATTCTTATGTCATATTTTCTGTGCCAGAGAAAATGACTCAACATATTTATTCTGTATTATTTCAGTCATGAAAAACGTTACAATATTCAGTTGGTGCAAATAAGAAATAAAAGCAATTTAAGTAATTATTCTCTATCCAAATTATTGATTTCAAGTTTGGGAGAAAAACCTCAAGAACAGGATAGTTAATTGAGCTTTACTTTTTGTAAACCAGCTTTTTAAGGAATTTGTATTTTTTTTTTTGAGACCAAGTCTTGCTCTGTTGCCCAGGCTGGAGTGCAGTGGCACAATCTTCGCTCACTGCAACCTCCTCATCCTGGGTTCAAGCAATTCTCCTGCCTCAGCCTCCCGAGTAGCTGGGATTACAGGCGCTCGCCACCAGGGCTGGCTAATTTTTGTATTTTTAGTAGAGATGGGGTTTCAACATGTTCGTCAGTCTGGTCTTGGACTCCTGACCTCATGATCTGCCCATCTCAGCCTCCCAAAGTGCTAGGATTACAGGTGTGAACCACCCAGCCTGGCCTGGTATTTGTATTCTTCTTTTTAATTATTTTTTTCCTTTTTAAAAAAATACTTTTTCTTCCCTTAAAGTCCAAAGCAATCTTTTTACTTTTATTAAAAAAAAAATTTTTGTTGTTACAAAATTGAAAAAATAACATTCTTGGAGTATAGGTAATTGTATTCTTTATCTCTTCTCCTTTTGCCCTTCCTCAGCTTTTCCCAAAAAAAGACTGTAATTATGGGCAGGCCTTGGTGGCTCATGCCTGTAATCCCAGCTCTTAGGGAGGCAGGCGGGAGGATACCTTGAGCCTAGGAGTTTGAGACCTGCCCGGGCAATATAGTGCGACCCCGTTCTCCACAAAAAGGAAAAAAAAAAGCCTGTAATTATGTTATTTGCAACAGATAACTAGCAGAATAATTGCTAGAATAACTAGCGGTAATTAGCAGTTTTAAAGTTAAATCATGAACAGAGCAATAATAGTACAGTGTTATATAAATCAACTTGTAACTAAATGCTTCTTTGTTTTTTTATTTTGTTTGTTTGTTTGTTTGTTTTTTGAGACTAGTTTCACTCTTGTTGCCCACGCTGGATTGCAGTGGTGCAGTCTCTGCTCACTGCAACTCTGCCTCTTGGGTTCAAGCCATTCTCCTGCCTTAGCCTCCTGAGTAGCTGGGATTACAGGCGTATGCCACCACGTCCAGCTAATTTTGTATTTTTGTTGTTTTGAGACAGGGTCTCACACCCAGACTGGAGTGCAGTGGCATGATAGCTCACTGCCATGTCTGTCTAATGGGTTCAAGTTATGCTCCTGCCTCAGCCTCCCAAGTAGCTGGGATTATATAGGTGTGTGCACTATGCCAGGCTGGTTTCTGTATTATTTATTTAATTAAAAAAATTTGTTTATTGTTTTCATCTCTTTTTTTTGTTTTTGTTTTTTTAAATTTCTTTAGTTTTTGGTTTTTTTAGTAGAGACGAGGTTTTACCATGTTGGCCAGGCTGATCTCAAACTCCGACCTCAAGTGATCCGCCCGCCTTGGCCTTCTAAACTGCTGGGATTACAGGCGTGAGCCACCTCACCTGGCCGATTAAACCTTCTTAACCAATAATATAAATGATAAGTCATTTTATCGCAATTAACTTTTAAAAAAATCTTTAGAATGGGCCAGGCACAGTGGCTCATGCCTGTAGTCCCAGCACTTTGGGAGTGAGGCGGGTGGATCACCAGAGTTTGGGAGTTCCAGGCCAGTCTAGCCAACATGACGAAACCCTGTCTCTACTTAAAAAAAAAAAAATTAGCTGGGTGTGGTGGCGGGCGCCTGTAATCCCATATCCTCCAAAGGCTGAGGCAGGAGAATCACTTGAACCCAGGAAGTGGAGGTTTCAGTGAGCCAAGATCTCGCCATTGCACTCTAGTCTGGTGACAGAGCGAGACTTCATCTAAAAAAAAATTCTTTGCAGTGGCTTAATAATTATAAGATCTGATACAAAGATATGAACCAGAAAATGCTGGTACCTAATAAATGCTCACTGATAGTGATGGAAAATGCCATCGCTTTCTGCATATTTTCATATATAAGCAGGAACCTTTGTTCCGCTATTACTGAGCTATTATTCTAATTGAGGACAGGGAAGACAGATATTAAAAACATGGATAGGAGTGATATTCCATGATTTTGTACTGCTCACTAAAAAATTCAGCTCTGTTTATTTGAAATTTGAAGGCCAGACACTGGGTTCTAAAGTGGAATTTACTACTTTATACATCAGTCCAAAAAAAAAAAACAGTCTAGTATATTTGTATTTTTCACTAACTTTCTGAGGTATCTTACTGATTAGGAAGACAAAAGAACATGGAGTTAATATGTTTTTCTTGTTCCTTTTCAGGTGTCATAATTAACCTGATTTGGTCAATTTATGGTATTTTGAAAACATTCTGTAGAAAGAATTCTAATCTCAGAAAAGTAACAAAATTAAAATCTTATTCCTGGCTATGTGTGGTGGTTCATGCCTGTAATCCCAGCACTTTGGGACGCTGGATTGGAGGAAGGAGGATTGCTTGAGTCCAGGAGTTTGGAACCAGCCTGGGCAACATAACAAGACCCTGTCTCTACAAAAAATAAAAATTAGTTGGGTGCAGTGGCAGATGCCTGTAGTCCCAGGTATTTGGGAAGTTGAGGTAGCAGAATTGTTTGAGCCCAGGAGTTGCAGTGAGCCATGATCAAGCCACTGCACTCAACCTGGGCAACAGAATGAGACCCTGTCTCAAAAAATAAACTCTTATTTCCTAGTATATTAGGTTAAAGATATTTTGAAATAATACCCATGGTAAACTTTTTTTTGTTTTTGAGATGGAGTCTCTCTCTGTCACCCAGGCTGGAGTGCAGTGGCCTGATCTCAGCTCACTAAAACTGCTGCCTCCCAGGTTCAAGCAATTCTCCTGCCTCAGCCTCACAAGTACGTAGGGTTATAGAAGTGCGTCACCAGGCCAGCTAATTTTTGTATTTTCACTGTGTTGGCCAGGCTGGAGCCCATGGTAAACTATTAAAATGGTACAAAAACATTTAAAGTGGAACAATAACAAGTTTCTTCATCTCACTTAAAGAAAATTAACTGTTGTTTCCTGGGTTGCATCCAGAGTTTTACACACACATCTATCTTTTTTCCTTTTCTTTAAAAATATGTAAAACCATACTATGTGTATAACTCTATTACCGTTTTTATTGACTGCGGAGAATTCCATTGTATAGGTCTTGCATAAGTGATTTAGCTGGTCTCATCTTGATAAGCATATAGGTTTCTTTTTATGATTTTGTTATAACAGTAACTTCCTGGTAGATATCTTTTCGTAATTATAGGTAGATATGCAGAGTAGATTCTTTGAAATGGTGTCATGAGGTAATTCTAAAACATCAAATCTTGTGATACATATATACACATACTCCAGTTATTTGTCCAAATCTTTGGTGAGCTGACTTGTTCCTGGCATCTCTCATAAAATTGGAATTCAAAAGCAATATTTAGATTACTACTTCACGATCCAAGATGGCCGATCGCTAACATCTCAGGATTGCAGCTCGTAGTTAAAGCTCAGAACTAGAGGACGCCACACTTTCAGACAAATTCTGGTCGCTCAGGAGCAGAAGATTCCCAGTGGAGGAGACACGCGGGGCAGAAGTTTTGCTGGCACTGCGGCGTAGCAGTCTCTCCGGCACCTCCGCATGGCAGCTCTCGGAGCTGACTAGGCGGGGCTGGCTCCCCTTCTGACCGGGGTTTGGAGGAGCCGCGCGGGTTCCCAGCGCTGACTCCTGAGGCCGGCGCAGAAGTTGTGCCGGCACCTCGGCGCAGAGTGAACGCGACTGGTTCCCCTTCTGACCGAGGTTTGGAGCTCCGGGAAGGCAGACTCGCCTATTACGGACACAAGAAGGAAGCCAGACAGGAGAAGCCTGGGCAGAAAAACACCATCAGTC